>CM037851.1:82625229-82976080 GCA_021234595.1 Delia radicum
TATAGCAGGTATAGCAGGTATAGAAGGTATAGAAGGTATAGAAGGTATAGAAGGTATAGAAGGTATGGAAGGTATAGCAGGTATAGAAGGTATAGAAGGTATAGAAGGTATAGAAGGTATAGAGGTATAGAAGGTATAGAAGGTATAGAAGGTATAGCAGGTATAGCAGGTATAGCAGGTATAGAAGGTATAGAAGGTATAGAAGGTATAGAAGGTATAAGAAGGTATAGAAGGTGTGGAAGGTATAGCAGGTATAGAAGGTATAGAAGGTATAGAAGGTATAGAAGGTATAGAAGGTATAGAAGGTATAGAAGGTATAGAAGGTATAGAAGGTATAGAAGGTATAGAAGGTATAGAGGTATAGAAGGTATAGAAAGTATAGAGGTATAGAAGGTATAGCAGGTATAGAAGGTATAGAAGGTATAGAAGGTATAGAAGGTATAGAAGGTATAGCAGGTATAGAAGGTATAGAAGGTATAGAAGGTATAGAAGGTATAGAAGGTATAGAAGGTATAGAAGGTATAGCAGGTATATCATTGGTTGTATCACAGATGTGGTATTTGGAGGCATAAAAATAACTTTAATATTTTCCGAATAATCGTCTGAAAAAACAGGATGACCTGGTGCATTGTCAAGTAACAACAGCATTTTAAAATCAATATTTTTTGAAGAACAATAAGCCTTTAGTTCGGGAACAGCACAATTATCCATCCAATCTCTAAACAAGGTTGCAGTCATCCATGCTTTTTTATTTGCACGCCAGTGAACAGAAGGTATAGAAGGTATAGAAGGTATAGAAGGTATAGAAGGTATAGAAGGTATGGAAGGTATAGCAGGTATAGAAGGTATAGAGGTATAGAAGGTATAGAAGGTATAGAAGGTATAGAAGGTATAGAAGGTATAGAAGGTATAGAAGGTATAGAAGGTATAGAAGGTATAGAAGGTATAGAAGGTATAGACGGTATAGAAGGTATAGAAGGTTAGACGGTATAGAAGGTATAGAAGGTATAGAAGGTATAGAAGGTATAGAAGGTATAGCGGTATAGAAGGTATAGAAGGTATAGAAGGTATAGAAGGTATAGCAGGTATAGCAGGTATAGAAGGTATAGAAGGTATAGAAGGTATAGAAGGTATAGAAGGTATAGCAGGTATATCATTGGTTGTATCACAGATGTGGTATTTGGAGGCATAAAAATAACTTTAATATTTTCCGAATAATCGTCTGAAAAAATAGAAGGTATAGAGGTATAGAAGGTATAGAAGGTTATAGAAGGTATAGAAGGTATATAAGGTATAGCAGGTATAGAAGGTATAGAATGTATAGAAGGTATAGAAGGTATAGAAGGTATAGAAGGTATAGCAGGTATAGCAGGTATAGAAGGTATAGAAGGTATAGAAGGTATAGAAGGGTATAGAAGGTATAGAAGGTATATAAGGTATAGAAGGTATAGAAGGTATAGAAGGTATAGAAGGTATAGAAGGTATAGAAGGTATAGAAGGTATAGAAGGTATAGAAGGTATAGAAGGTATAGAAGGTATAGAAGGTAGAAGGTATAGAAGGTATAGCAGGTATATCATTGGTTGTATCACAGATGTGGTATTTGGAGGCATAAAAATAACTTTAATATTTTCCGAATAATCGTCTGAAAAAAACAGGATGACCTGGTGCATTGTCAAGTAACAACAGCATTTTAAAATCAATATTTTTGAAGAACAATAAGCCTTTAGTTCGGGAACAGCACAATTATCCATCCAATCTCTAAACAAGGTTGCAGTCATACATGCTTTTTTATTGCACGCCAGTGAACAGAAGGTATAGAAGGTATGGAAGGTATAGAAGGTATAGAAGGTATAGAAGTATAGAAGGTATAGAAGGTATAGAAGGTTATAGAAGGTATAGAAGGTATATAAGGTATAGCAGGTATAGAAGGTATAGAAGGTATAGCCGGTATAGAAGGTATAGAAGGTATAGCAGGTATAGCAGGTATAGAAGGTATAGAAGGTATTATAGAAGGTATAGAAGGTATAGAAGGTATAGAAGGTATGAAGGTATAGAAGGTATAGAAGGTATATAGGTATAGAAGGTATATGAAGGTATAGTAGGTATATAAGGTATAGAAGGTATAGAAGGTATATAAGGTATAGAAGGTATAGAAGGTATAGAAGGTATAGACAGGTATAGAAGGTATAGAGGTTAGCAGGTATAGCAGGTATAGCAGGTATAGAAGGTATAGAGGTATAGAAGGTATAGAAGGTATAGAGGTATAGAAGGTATAGAAGGTATGGAAGGTATACGAGGTATAGAAGTATAGAAGGTATAGAAAGGTATAGAAGGTATAGAATGTATAGAAGGTATAGAAGGTATAGAAGGTATAGAAGGATAGAAGGTATAGAAGGTATAGAAGGTATAGAAGGTATAGAAGGTTATAGAAGGTATAGAAGGTATAGAAGGTATAGCAGGTATAGAAGGTATAGAAGGTATAGAAGGTATAGCAGGTATAGAAGGTATAGAAGGTATAGAAGGTATAAGTATAGAAGGTATAGAAGGTATAGAAGGTATAGCAGGTATATCATTGGTTGTATCACAGATGTGGTATTTGGAGGCATAAAAATAACTTTAATATTTCCGAATAATCGTCTGAAAAACAGGATGACCTGGTGCATTGTCAAGTAACAACAGCATTTTAAAATCAATATTTTTTGAAGAACAATAAGCCTTTAGTTCGGGAACAGCACAATTATCCATCCAATCTCTAAACAAGGTTGCAGTCATCCATGCTTTTTATTTGCACGCCAGTGAACAGAAGGTATAGAAGGTATAGAAGGTATAGAAGGTATAGAAGGTATAGAAGGTATAGAAGGTATGGAGGTATAGCAGGTATAGAAGGTATAGAAGGTATAGAAGGTATAGAAGGTATATAGGTATAGAAGGTTTATAGAGGTATAGACGGTATAGAAGGTATAGAAGGTATAGAAGGTATAGACGGTATAGCGGTATAGAAGGTATAGAAGGTATAGAAGGTATAGAAGGTATAGAAGGTATCGCAGGTATAGGAAGGTATAGAAGGTATTATAGAAGTATAGAAGGTATAGCGGTATATCATTGGTTGTATCACAGATGTGGTATTTGGAGGCATAAAAATAACTTTAAATTTTCCGAATAATCGTCTGAAAAAAATAGAAGGTATAGAAGGTTATAGAAGGTATAGCAGGTATAGAAGGTATCGAATGTATAGAAGGTATAGCAGGTATAGAAGGTATAGAATGTATAGAAGGTATAGAATGTTATAGAAGGTATAGAAGGTATGGAAGGTATAGAAGGTATAGCAGGTATAGAAGGTATAGAAGGTATAGAAGGTATAGCAGGTATAAGCAGGTATAGAAGGTATAGAAGGTATAGATGTATAGAAGGTATAGAAGGTATAGAGGTATAGAAGGTATAGAAGGTATGGAAGGTATAGAAGTATAGCAGGTATAGAAGGTATATAAGGTATAGAAGGTATTAGAAGGTATAGAAGGTATAGAAGGTATAGCAGGTATAGCAGGTATAGCAGGTATTGAAGGTATAGAAGGTATATAAGGTATAGAAGGTATAGAAGGTATAGAAGGTATGGAAGGTATAGCAGGTATAGAGGTATAGAAGGTATAGAAGGTACAGAAGGTATATAGAAGGTATAGAAGGTATAGAAGGTATAGAAGGTATTGAAGGTATAGAGGTATAGAAGGTATAGAAGGTATAGAAGGTATAGAAGGTATAGCAGGTATAGAGGTATAGAAGGTATAGAAGGTATAGAAGGTATAGAAGGTATAGCAGGTATCGCAGGTATAGCAGGATTGAAGGTATAGAAGGTATAGCAGGTATTGAAGGTATAAGGTATAGAAGGTATATAAGGTATAGAAGGTATAGAAGGTATAGAAGGTATGGAAGGTATAGCAGGTATAGCAGGTATAGAAGGTATAGAAGGTTATAGAAGGTATAGAAGGTATAGAAGGTATAGAAGGTATAGAAGGTATAGAAGGTATAGAAGGTATAGAAGGTATAGAAGGTATAGAAGGTATAGAAGGTATAGAAGGTATAGAAGGTATAGAAGGTATAGAAGGTATAGAAGGTATAGAAGGTATAGAAGGTATAGAAGGTATAGCAGGTATAGAAGGTATAGAAGGTATAGCAGGTATAGAAGGTATAGAAGGTATAGAAGGTATAGAAGGTATAGAAGGTATAGAAGGTATAGCAGGTATAGAAGGTATAGAAGGTATAGCAGGTATATCATTGGTTGTATCACAGATGTGGTATTTGGAGGCATAAAAATAACTTTAATATTTTCCGAATAATCGTCTGAAAAAACAGGATGACCTGGTGCATTGTCAAGTAACAACAGCATTTTAAAATCAATATTTTTTGAAGAACAATAAGCCTTTAGTTCGGGAACAGCACAATTATCCATCCAATCTCTAAACAAGGTTGCAGTCATCCATGCTTTTTTATTTGCACGCTAGTGAACAGAAGGTATAGAAGGTATAGAAGGTATAGAAGGTATAGAAGGTATAGAAGGTATAGAAGGTATAGAAGGTATGGAAGGTATAGCAGGTATAGAAGGTATAGAAGGTATAGAAGGTATAGAAGGTATAGAAGGTATAGAAGGTATAGAAGGTATAGAAGGTATAGAAGGTATATAAGGTATAGAAGGTATAGAAGGTATAGCAGGTTATAGAAGGTATAGAAGGTATAGAAGGTATAGCAGGTATAGAAGGTATAGAAGGTATAGAAGGTATAGAAGGTATAGAAGGTATAGAAGGTATAGAAGGTATAGAAGGTATAGCAGGTATATCATTGGTTGTATCACAGATGTGGTATTTGGAGGCATAAAAATAACTTTAATATTTTCCGAATAATCGTCTGAAAAAATAGAAGGTATAGAAGGTATAGAAGGTATATAAGGTATAGCAGGTATAGAAGGCATAGAATGTATAGAAGGTATAGAAGGTATAGAAGGTATAGAAGGTATAGCAGGTATAGCAGGTATAGAAGGTATAGAAGGTATAGAAGGTATAGAAGGTATAGAAGGTATAGAAGGTATAGAAGGTATAGAAGGTATAGAAGGTATGGAAGGTATAGAAGGTATAGCAGGTATAGAAGGTATAGAAGGTATAGAAGTTATAGAAGGTATAGAAGGTGTAGAAGGTATAGAAGGTATAGAAGGTATAGAAGGTATAGAAGGTATAGAAGGTATAGAAGGTATAGAAGGTATAGCAGGTATAGCAGGTATAGAAGGTATAGAAGGTATAGAAGGTACAGAAGGTATAGAAGGTATAGAAGGTATAGAAGGTATGGAAGGTATAGAAGGTATATCAGGTATAGAAGGTATAGAAGGTATAGAAGGTATAGAAGGTATAGAAGGTATAGCAGGTATATCAACCTGCAATGTTGAAAATTGCGGATGACAAAACAAAACGGAATTGGAGTACGGGCAAGTCTGTACCCCCTTCCATTCTCTTTTCCTCCCTCTTCTATAAACTCAAGAATTGCGCAAGTATAATTGCCGTGTGTGAACCTGGTCATAGAAAACGTTGTTTTCTTTGAACATTTTTGCTTATGAATATATTCTGGCATTTTGTGTTATTTTGTTTTTAGTTTAATATAAAGTGTGTCGTGAAAAATGTCGCAAAAACTACCAAATTTTTTATCTTTAAAGGAAAAAGTGGATGTAATAGAAAAAATAAAAAGAGGATCAAGCGTGACTAGCTTAGCAAAGCAAATATGAATATGAATTAATAAAAAAATATATGAATTTGAGTTAAATATATGTACATATTAAATTCTATTAATAATTTTTTTTTTAAGTTACCCGCATTCCAAAAAAAAAAAGTTACCCACATTCCCAAAAAAAAAAATTCCCTGCATTCCCAAACAAATTTTCCAGCATTCCCAAAAAAACTTCCCTGCACTGCCAATCCCGGCTTTCGACGCTACCTTACCGACTCAATCATTGAGTACGTTATACGTTACAAGGTGGCATAACGTAAACAAAGTATTATCTGTTTAGCTGTTTTTTTTTTTTTTTTGACAAATTTACGCTTTAGTTTAACCAGTGAGTTTCTATCCAACTAAGTCTCTCTTATTCTGCCCTCTTTCTATTTGTTCGTAAACTTGCACCAGTGGGTTTCCATACTACTCAGTGTCGCTCAATCTGCTGCATTTTTATGTGTTCATAAACTCGCACTGAGCAAATGTAAACATGTTGCAGAAATTTAAAAGTTTAAATTAATTTTTATCATGTTTTTATATAATAATTTGGCAAAATTTCAGTTTATGGGGGACACCCCTGGAAAAAAAAAAAAATGCCACGCCCCCTTAAATGACCCCAGGAGTGCGAAAATCATAATGAATAAGGGGGCTCACGCCCCTTATGGGCGTGGCAGTCGAAAAACGACCCGGCCCACCTACGTAGACAATATGGGTATCAAATGAAAGCTAATGTCTTCACGATTCCAAAAATAGCCGTAGTTGCCAGATCGGGGCGATTTTTGTAGCCGATATGGCCATTTTGGCAAAATTTGGGGTGGGGGAAATTTTTTTTTTCCTTTTTTTTTGCTTATATTTTGTTAAAATCAAACAAAAATGAGCATTTTGTGCGAAAAGATTACTATAAACTGAAATTTTGCCAAGCTTCTGATTGGTTAATGAAAATTTGTTATACTGGCTTTGCTTAGTAAAGTATTTCTGCGTGACCGGCCTACGGCCGGGCTTAGGGGTTTTTAACTCCAGTATGTCTTAATTCTAGACGGCGGGGATCTCGAGTGCTCGGCCTCTGGCCGAGCTAAAAAGAAATAAACAAAAAAAAGTCCTTCCCCCATTTTATAAAAATTAACATATCTTCCTCAAATTCTGGACGATCTGGCAACTACGGGTATTTTTGGAATCGTGAAGACATTTCCTTTCATTTGATACCAATATTGCCTAAGTAGGTGGCATGGGTCGTTTTTCACCCCCGCCCCTATTTAACAAAAATGGCCGTATCGGCTGCAAAAACCGCCCGATCTGGCAACTATGGCTATTTTTGGAATCGTGAAGACATTAGCTTTCATTTGATACCCATATTGTCTACGTAGGTGGGCCGGGTCGTTTTTCGACTGCCACGCCCATAGGGGGCGTGAGCCCCCTTATTCATTATGATTTTCGTACTCCTGGGAACATTCTGAAGGGGATGGCATATTCAGATTTTTTCTCTAGGGGTGTCCCCCATAAACTGAAATTCAGCCAATAATTTAATACAATTTTCAATTATTTCAAACATTAATGATGAAATCAGCAAAATAAAATTAAAATATATTAATTTTTAATAGAAAATAACAATATATAAGCAAAATAAAAGTGAGTGCTTTAAGCAACAATTTTTTTTCAAAATGTTGCAATCATTTTTAAATGCAAAAAAATGTTTTCGTTTGCTTGCCCAAGTTCGGTATTTTGTTGCTGAGAGGCGTGGGAAGTGTAATCTCTCTATTTGTATATAATCTTTGCTCGCACCCAGCAAATAAAAACATGTTGCAGAAATTTTAAAGTATAAACTAATTTTTTATCGTGTTTTTGAATAATGATTTAATAAAATTTTTATTAATTTCAAATATTAACGATAAAATAAGCAATATAAAATTAAAATATATTAAATTTGAATAGAAAGTAACAAAATATAAGCAAAATAAAAGTGAGTGTTTTAAGCAACAATTTCTTATAAACATGTTGCAATTATTTTTTTAGTGTAAATAAATAACAAAATATAAGCAAAATAATAGTGTGTTTTAAGCAACAATTTCTTATCAACATATTGCAAATTATTTTTTAGTGTAAAAAATGTTTTCATTTGCTTGCTCGAGTTCGGTATTTTGTTGCTGAGAGGCGTGGGAAGTGTAGTATTACTATTTGTATATACTCTTTGGTTTAACATCTGAAAATCAAAATTCTAACTAATGATTTTTTTTTTTAAGTTGTAAAAATAATTTTTTTTTTTTAGCAACAAAAACTACTTTTATGGCTCATTAATTTTTTGATAGTATTATTTCCCTCTTACGTTTGAATCATTTTTTGACTCTTTTAAGAAGGCTCATAAAAAAAATGTTTGAAACTACAAAACAGGATTAACATTTTAATTAAATTGAGGGCTCCAAAATTCATCAGTTTTTTGAGTCATTTCAGTATCACGTATTTTGAGGGCTCCGATATTTGCTGGCTAGGTCATAATGTTTTTTTGTATAACACTCAATCAAAAAAATGATGTTAAAATTTCGAATTTCAATGAGCGAAAAACAAGGAAAAACATTGTTTTTTGTACATCTATTCTATTTTTGTGTAGAACGTAGAAAGCTCTATATTTAGTTAAAAACAAAAAAGCAATAGAACTGCACGGTTTTAAAATATAAGCAATGAAAGAGGGTCATGTGATGTGACAGAAATAGAAGTTGAGTTTTTCGTCTGTTACAAAAACTCAAAACTCTGTGAATTACGCCGGACTTTTCTGATAAAACTTTTTTTAATATGATTTGGAATATTTAACGTTTGTTTTACAATTTGCAGAATTAATAAAACTTTTTTTTTTTGATTTTCTTTTACAACATATAGTGTGCAACGTGACGTTACGTAGCGTGATGTGACAAAAATTTCCTACAAGGTAAATTTTAGCAATTGTTCAAACAATAGTTTTGTTGTGCGCTAAATCCGAACAGATAGGACTTTCAGATTACATAACAAGTTTTGTGAAAAAATCTCAATTTGCTATGTTATAACGTTCCGAATATAGCGAAAACCGAGTTTTTTTTTATAACTTTAAGTTAAGTTTAGTATTTGAACAAATAAAAAACTTTAATTTAGATTTTAATAAAATTCGTTCATATTCATTTATTTAGTTGGAATATTGTTCTACCTCAAGTCCAAAAATCTAATATGATATTGTCATATTAGATTTTATTTGTTGATTTTCAAAAAGTTTGATCATTTTTATGATAGACAATACAATTGTTTCATTGGCATCACCCAAATCTTCAGTTGTCTGCAATGGAAAAAGATAGTTGGCTTAACTTAAACCGAGATATTACATACAACAGACAAAATAAATCTAAATAAATCTGTTTGTCTGGATTAGTGTATAAACTGCCTGATCTGGTAACCCTTATTATAAAATCAAATCATTTGAAAAACAACAATTTTACATGTATTGTATTGTCTATCATGAAAATGATCAAACTTTTTGAAAATCAACAAATAAAATATAATATGACAATATCATATTAGATTTTTGGACTTGAGGTAGAACAATCAATATTCTATATGAAAATATAGAAAGTCCAGAAAGCCAATTTTTTGTTTTTTTTTTAATACAAAAAATAAAACATTTTTGTTCTTTTATATTATTACAAATAATAAAGAAAATTACATTATTAAAAAAATAAAAATAAATTTAATTTACAGCTAAAATTAGTAAAAAATTTGTAAAATAGAATTACTTTACTAATTTTTTTTCTGAGTGTACTAATAATTAATATTAATAAATATAATTAGGTCAGCGAATTTTGACTCATACGTACTCTATCACACAAAACTACCACGACTCACATTCATTTAAAAGTTGTTTTATATATTTTTTAATATATATTTTTTACGAGGCTATTTTATTTTCGTGAAATTTTCGTGAATTTTTCGCTAAAACTTTTATAATATATAGAAAAAGTTCAATTGTAAAATATAAAAAAACAATAAATACAATAATTCTAAAATGGGTAAACCCCTTAACTGCAAAATGTATCTGTTATGTAGACAATGCCTCACTAAGAATACTATGTGGTAAAGACCACTGCAAATGTAGTTAAAAACAAATGAAAATTCACTTAAAGAAAGGACTACTTACATTTCAGTAAATTCAACACACATTTATTTTTTTAATTTTTTAAATAACAAAAAACTACTGTAAAAAATTAATGTAAAATCGTAAAACAGTCATTTGATGTGGTTTGTTTTTTTTAATGAACTTCAAGGTTAGTAAAAAATTTAATTTTTTCTACAAATGACTGACATTTACATTAAAAATAAAGAAACTATTTTACAATCCAAACAACTACATATTTTTAAAGCAGAAGTTCCCTGAGTGTGTGTTTACAAACGTTAGTTAGGGCCTTTTGCGTTTAACATAAAAACGCTCCTGTAGTTAGCGCTTTTGTATTTGTTAATAAAATCTCTATTTTTGATCGGAGGAGTCTAAATTTTTTTTGTAGGCATGTATTTTGATGCAATACATCAGAATCAATCAAAAAAGCATTTTTTAAATTTATTTTGTAAGTTAGAGCCGTTTGCGTTTTAGCTAACGGTATTTAGATATAAAACGCCATGCAGTAAAGGATTAAACACTTTTAATACCAGACATGGGCTGTGTCAATTACATTTCACAATCATTCATTTGTCATATAATTAATAATTTCAGACCCACGCTCACTCTTGTTGGATTAAACACCTCCTTGGGAAATTTAAAATTTTGTCAATACCAGACATGGGACATAATACTTATAATACTTATATATACTTATACTTAATTACAGGCCAATTACTTTTTTACGTCTAATTACAAGTAATTGGGTATAATTGAGTAATTTCCCTGTAATTAAATACCCAAATATTGTTACTAATTCCCATGTTTGGTATTAAACATTTTACAAATTTTGAGTGAGCGTAGGTCTGAAATTATGTATGATATTGAAAAATTTCCCAAGTGAATGATTGTGAAATGTAATTGACGTCGCCCATGTCTGTTTAATACTAAATTTGACAACATCAAAACAACTACAAAAACTATTTTCAAAAGTTTGTTTTCGAATCGGATTATTTTTACTAACTCCTTCAATATATTCAAAATGCATCATCTTATACAGCACGGTAAAGTAAGATCTCAAATGATTAATGTTCCAGAAGGGTTTCCAGAATTATTATCGGATATAACACGAGAAGTACTACGATGTCAACCGACAACAGAATGTTTATGCCAATTCCTAATAGACTATTTGCAGTCGATAATGGTGGCACGCGATAAGGCAAGAAGTAATACCATAAGAGTAAGTTATTTTTAGATGATTCTGATGGTAAATCTTCTTAACGTTTCTAGTCGCTAAAAGTATCATTGATCGAGCATTGCGTACTGTGGATGAAATTATTGCTGATATGTGTATTTGTGATATACCCAAAACTAAAAATGATCAAATGTGCGAAGCTATGGAAGAATGTTTTAGGAGATTTTTATCTCAGCGCCGATGCGAAAAAGGCAAAAATAAGGAGATAATCAAATTTAATGAATTCGATATGTTAGATGAATTGATTAGAAAATGTAAATTTTCCGATGATGAATTGAAAGTTTCCAAACCCGTTATTAAAGTAGCTTATCAAAAATTTGTGAATGCTTACATATCGGCTCAGGAAGTAAGTTATAGTTGAAATTTAAATAGATACAGTAATTAGCCATTTTAAAATTTTAGAATACCGGTGGTACAGAGAGTTTGTATCAATATTTTCGTGAACGTGAAATAAAACGTTTGGAAGATCGATCACGCGAACAAGCTGCCATTAAAATACAGGTGGGATTACTTTAATAAAAAACATCGCTTAGAATGCGCCATTAATCTGACAACTAGACCGTTATCATTTTATTTATTTTCTTCAATATTATAGTCAAATTTCCGTGGTTTTTTGGTTAGAAAATCGCTGTTTTTGGACAAGACGTCTAAAGCTTCTTTGTCGGTACCATCTGAAACTGAAGAGGACTTGATGCAAAAAGATATAGCTGCTCGTAAGATTCAAAACTATTTCCGCCGTCATATGAACACTGTTAAATTTGTAAGTAGTTTCTATTATAGTTTTTTGTTAGAGATTTTTTAACATTCTTAAATCAAATTAAAGCGAATGGAAATGGAACAGGTAAACTTTTATTTTGAGTAAAATTAATGAATCTTAAAAGTATAATTTTGAATTTTATTTTAACTTTAAGGATTTTCCAGAAATATGCTCTCCAGCTTCTAAAGTTTCTCTTACAGCACATCAATTGGAAGTTCATGGCATAGAACAAGTTGCAGCTAATGACGGAGAGGAACAACATCAAAGCGAAGTATCAGATTATGATGTTATACCTAAAATAGATGCTCAATATAAGGAACATTATGATGATACATCACTGGACGAAAACGAAAGACGTTATGATGAAGAACATCTTAATAACGAAGAATCAATTAACGATGCTGAGCCTTTAGATGCTCTTTATGAGAAGGAACGTCACGAAGATACTATAACTCTTGAGGAAGTGAAATCTGAAATGGAGCAAAAATTGGAATAATCTTATGACCACAAAAAATTAACAGCTGCAGAAGTTTTGTTCTGTATCACATTAATATGAATTTAATTTGAATAAATCTTTTATTACTGAATTTTTAATAATATTACGACATTATAGTCTATAGTTTAATATGATTTATTTGAATTTTTAGCAATACGTTGTTTTATCCATTCCGAAAACTCCGACAATCTTGTATATACGTCAGGTACATCAAAAACGCCACATACAAAGAAACCGTATGACACTATACCAACTTGTTGTGGGCCGTTATCTGTAGCTACCACTAAAGGACCTCCCGAATCACCCTGTAAAAAATAATAGGACAACAAATTAAATTTTCAGATTTTTAATTTCATATTCAAAGTGTTGTTTTTTAATGAATCATGGGTCTGTTAAACAATTTCTTTTCCTAAAATTAATCATGGGCTGATCAAGGAGGGCGATCGTGATGTAAAATCTCCCCTTCAAAAAATGCATTTGCGAAATTCGCGACTCCGACTTTAATTTAGATTACATATTCTTAATGTCCAAAAATATATCAGACTTGATGTGTGGCAATCATAATAATTATTTTAAAATTTTTCTTATTTTTGAATTCAAATTCGATCTAAACAGAACTTTTTGTTTGCAGACCATATGTATTTTGATAATGGCATATTTTAAGGATTGTGGCGCTCTGAATGCCAATTTTATTTGTTTAACCGCCTTAATTTGCATTTGCCCGAAATACAAAACAGTGTTTATTTTGGAAATATTCAAAAAATTTGAATTTAAATTTTTTAAAAAGAAAAGTCTTTATTTATATAAATTTAAATCGCTATTCGAGAGCCGTTGTATTCATTTAGTGGTATTTTAGTATAACCACGCGTCTTCACATGCAATAAAATGATAGCAAGCAATTGTCAAAATGTTTTCTGCTCAATTAATTTCACGTGAAAACACTTAATTTCAATGTTCCCAGCAAAACTTTGGTAATGGGTAGGACTTATTTCAGACCTTCCAAAGTAATGACTATCCATTCCAGTTTTTGTTATTTTGAAGGTCCGAAATAATACCTTACTAATATGAATATATGTAACTGCTTATTTGTAAGATAAAAAACAACGCCTTACTAATATTGTGTTAAATATCTGCTTATTTGGAATAGCAAAAATAATAAGTTACTTATTATCACTTATTTCAGACCTTTCGTAGTAATGACTATCCATTACATTTGTTGTTATTTTGAAGGTCTGAAATAATACCTTACTGATATGAACATACATCACTACTTATTTTGGAAGCTAAACAATTATGTCTTACTAATATTGTGTTATATACCTGCTTATTAGGAAGGGCCAAAGAAATAAGGTACTTGTAAGGTAATAAGTAACTACTTTTTTGTAAGGTATATTTATAAAGATTCATAATATATCATAATTAATAATTTAAATGCAATTTATTTAAGCAAACAAATATATAGTTATACGTAAACGACTCTCACAAAACAAAAGCTATTAATAACTAGTTATAATTGTCCTTATTAATAACTAGTTATTTTATTGCCTATTAATACCTTCTTATTTAGGTACATGTTAATACGTACTTATTTTTGCACCTATAAATAACTACTTATTAACATCCTTACAAGTAATACGTCATATAATGGCTTTGAGCATTACTTTTGATGCTACAAATAAGAAATGAAATAAGTACTTATGTGTAACTGGTGATTTCACTATATATTTTGTAAAGTCTTATTTTTGTCCCTATATGTAAGCACAAGGCAAGGCCTTGCCTCCTATGACACCCCCATGTTAAAATCAGGTGTTCTTGGCCTCAACTATAAGTACTTCTGATTCTTGTTTTCTTCTTCCATTTCCCATTCTATGGTAATAGCAAGTTTTCCTGGGTTATTGCAATACCAAGATATCGTTGACATGTAATAGGCTCTCGCATTGATGTCTGCCATCAAATGCAGCTTTTAGCTTTCATTTAAATTTAGTAATTTAGCTTTCATTTAAATTCATTAATTTAGCTTTCATTTAAATTTAGTTAATACAACGGAAAGGAAAAGTTTTTTTATTATATATTATTTGTAGACAATAATTAAAATTTTATTAGCCGGATTCATGTAAAGTCGTATATAGTGTAAACATCGTATTTTTATAACATTAGGGTCATAAATGTTTTGCCAACCCTGAAAAGTTAAGTTTTATATTTCTATTTGAATATTTCAAACAATTAAAAAAATGAGAAAAAACTATTTTCTTGACTGTTTACAATAAAATATTCTATTATATAAATATAGGAATATTTGTTGGAAGAAATAAACGTTTAATTTGTGAAGACACGAAAGAGTAGCAAAAAACTATTCACTTTACGTGGTTGAAAAATCACACACGAAACAACAACAAATTGTACTTGTTTTTAATGCTTTGAATATTTTATTTATTTAAAATTTTGTGGTAATTTTGAAAAAAAAAAAATTGAAATGCCAGCTAAAACTAGCTTTTCTAAGAAAAAAAAAAAATTGATAGATTTCCAGCTGGAAAATTTCCAAATTGGTAACACTGAACTACATGTAGTGAGATTCCATTTGCAAGGGAAATAATGCGCCGATCGGTAAAATTTTTTTGTATATATATTCTGACAACCTTCTTAAATACAACTTGATAAGAAAAACAGTTCAGTGTCGTATACAAAAGCAGTTGTAAATGAAAATGTATGTCGAGTTTTCTTCGATCTTTCTCTTTATATTTAATAAAAGTACAAATTGAACCATTTATACGAAATTGGATCTAGTTAATTGTATTCAATTTAATGTATTATGATATAAATATGTATATAAATATATTGATATATATAATATCTGGCCAAATTTCAGATTCAATTGTATATAATTAGAAGGCTTTTAATCCAATATGATCCACGTAGATACAATTGTTTTCCCTAGTTTTCGTATTAAATTGTATCTAATTAGATATGCTACCATATCATTTTTTTACTCGGGGTTTGATGTATAAATATATATGCAATTGCATGCTATTATACATAAATACATATGGTTATGTATGTTTATATATACATTATTTTTCCTCTCAACTTTTTAATACGATGCCACATATAATCTTATCACATATCGACCAATACATAATCATATATGTCATATACAATTATATATGGTTAATCCAAGTATGTAGGAATACATGTATAATTAGATATAACACAAATCAAAACTATATATAACAACATATAGTGTAATATTCACTATATGTTATATCAGATATAACCAGTAGAAACCAATTATGATGAATTTCATATCAAAACCGATATTCGTTGAACCCGACCCCCTCAGAATTTGATGATATTTTGCATACAGCTACATTTTACCTATACAAAGACAACCTCATATTTAGAAATTGCATTTTTGAAAATATGTGGGCGTGGCAAGGTATCGAAGTCTTTGAAAAATCAGCCATTCCGTAGTAATCTCAGCTTGAAAGTACATGTTATCGTGATTTTTCAAAAACTTCGATACCTTGCCACGCCCACATATTTTCAAAAATGCAATTTCTAAATATGAGGTTGTGTTTGTATAGGTAAAATGTAGCTGTATTTTTTTTTTTTTTTTTTTTTAAAAGAGAGGCAACACTCAGGAAATACTTCCTATATTTAGCGTGTTGCTTCCTTTGGAAAGGGATAGTATAGAGATGAAAGGTGGGTAAAGATGAAGGGCTTCAGACATGGCAACACTGTAATTGCGCGAGATGATAAGTCTTAGAACAGTTGTTGCTCGCCACCTGATGGAGAGTTGGCGAACTTATTGAAGCTTTTTGGTTCATAGCCCTGATTCATTATTTTACTTCGGTGGGGTTAATTGCTATGGGAACACCGAATGTGGACATTGCGATACGTATGAGGGATAGAAAAAACTCATACATATTATTTTGATGTTGCCGGCACCGGGGATCGAACCCGGGACCTTCTGTGTAAAAGTCCAACGCGCTAACCATTACACCACAACGCCCACAAAATGTAGCTGTATGCAAAAAAAATTTGAGTTTTTAAAAGATCAAAACAGAATAAAACATTTTTCAACTAATTACCAAAAGCCGATGAAAAAATGTTACCTAGAGGTTTAAGGATCGCTTGCACTGATTTTTAAAATAATTTGATTATATTTTTCTTTTTTCTAATATTTTCTTGCCATTTTTTTTTTTTTTTTTGCCAAAGTTAAACAAATTTCAAGTCTTCGGAAAAAATATATATAAAAAAAATTAACCGGTTATATTTTTAACCGCTTATTTGGTCGAATAATTATTTGAGTTTTAAATTATTTGTTTCGACATTAATCGAAGACGATTAATTGAGAAATCGGTTCATGAATTAACCGAATTGGAAACACTAATCATGGGTTTGTTAAACAGCTTATTCCTAAAATTAATCATGCGCTGATCCATGGCGGAAAAAACTCCACTTCACTAATTTACAATAGCAATATAAAAATATGGCGCTAGTTTAGAAATTTCTAGTGAATATGAGAAAAATTTTTGCTCTTATGTCTTTAAACGCTGAAAAAAGAGCATCATGTTATGATTGAAACATGCAATAATCATAATATGATTCCCATATTATGATTCTAGATGATGATAAAATCGTTCCCAGTGATAATAATATGATTAGCCAGAACTATGTTTATGATTGTTATGTTCATAATAAGATCATTTTTTTGTCGGCAATCATGTTCCGTCTAATTTTTTTTGCGTGTAGCTAAGAAAAGTACACTTTAGAAAACAGACGCATTAGTGAAAATTTAGTTTTCTAATCCACCGAAATTTTTAATAACGAACAATACAGGATGGACAGGTTCTAAAACAATAATAAAGGGTTCGCCAAATAACTTTTGTTTTTGAAAATGCTATGAAAAAAACTACTGAATATTTTTTCGTGTAGGCTACTGCATGGCCAGCCGAGGCAGCCATTTGAATGAAATTATTTTCCATTATTAACCGGAAGGATTGTACTTTCAAATAAAAAAAGAAATTTGAGAAAATATTCAGTAGTTTTTTTATAGCATTTTCAAAAAAAAAAAAAAGTTATTTGGCGGACCCTTTATATCAAGCAAATAGTCTGGTAATGAGTTAAAATTCTGTTTTTGTTTAAAGCTAAAAAAAATTTCAAAAATGTAAAATTAGTAATACTTTCCACACATGCGCCTTTCAATAGATATCCTTGAGCACACATTTCAGTTTTCGATAAACGTTCAATACCCTTAAATCGACATTCTTCATCTGAGATGGTGTTATAGGTCATGGTTTGCAAAACAGTAGGATAGTTTAAAGTTTCCAATTGGTCTGGTAAAAATGGCAATTGTACCGGTAAACGTAAACCCCAACCGGTTAAGGTAACTCTTTTATGAGCCCCAATTCTCTTTGGACTAATCACATCTACACGTGCCATTGTGACATTATTTAATTCAAATGGTATTTTCATTTTAATAATCGCTATATCACTTGATAGATATTTTTTATAATTTGGATGAACCTCACAACTTTCTACGGCATAAAGTTTGTCCAGGCTCTCATTTAAATCTCGAATACCAGCTCTTATTGATATTCTACGAGGATTAAGACCGTCGCAACAATGAGCAGCTGTTAATACAAGATTTGTGCTAATTATAGAACCACCACAATAATGTTGATAATTTTCCGATTTGGTATAATATTGTAATGAAACTTGATAGGGCACATATTGACCCACCGGTATATCCATGCCACCAACCACTCGTTCAGTTAAATTATTTTTATTATCTGGAATTTAAACAAAATTTTTCCAACTATAACTCAGTTTTATGATTTTCTAGTTTATCCTTACTTTCTTGATTTCCTTTAACTATATGTAGGAGTCCAATTACTAAAACTAAAGTAAAGAAACTCATTATTTTTGTTTGCACTTTTAATTGTTAATATTTTTTTTTTTATTAATTAATAAAAAAATAACTAAAATGTTTGAATTTATATACCATCATTCAGTTATTATTAAACATTTAAAAATATCGGTCAATATCATGTCAGTGATAGTATACTTGAATTCGAATATTGTTGCAATTTCAAAATGAAAAATAATGCTGGTTTAGTGAATATTGCTTTTTAATGCTTCATTATATTTGAGGTAGGTTTTAATATATTTTCATTTAAAGCTTATGGGAATGAAGCAGTGTTGACAATTAGGCCATTTTCAAAAATACGTATTTTAGAAATAATGCTTCACATCACAGTTCTGCTCACACTTAAGTAAATAACTGTTTTTAATATAAGAACGAAATTTGGCAAATAAAAATTTTGATTTTGGTACAAAAAGTAGGATAATAAATATTGTGAAACAAGTGATTTTTTTTTTTATGTGATGTACAGTTTAGTTAAATCGCCGAGTTAAGATTTTCTGGGTAACCGGACTTCGGCTGGGCTTAGGGATTTTCTCCTATGTATTTGCCGATTTTGGGGAGCTAAAGATCCAGTCGGATGTGAAGATACCATTCACAACCGACTCATGTCCAATAATATATGATATACATTTATGCCCGAAAGTCGGCTTGTTGTACACTCTTATGTCCCTGTGGTTCCACTCCTATTCCAGAAATTTTGTTCTGTGGACAAAATTCCTTAGTCTTCTTCTCATTAATGTCACCCAAAGTCGGAATTGTTGTTGTTAAATGCGGACAGTTGTCGAAACTTAATAAACAACACTGGCTAATTCCTCAGTCATCTCGTTTTCTGCAATATTACAATGCCCTGGAACCCATATAAAAAGATCATACATTCTAAAGGGTCCGCCATCTAACGTTTTTTTCAACTAGTGCTTATTTCGTGAATGGTAACACTTAGCTCATGTCTGATTTGACAGATAATTAGTTTTATCCTTCCGCTGAACGAATATGGTTGTGTATACGCTTGAACAACGCTGGGAAATATTGCGACATTACTTTGAAAATCATGGTAACGTTGCAGAATGTGTGCCGATACACCCAAAACGAGTCACTGTTTGGTGCGGATTTTGGTCCAGAGGCATAATTGGGCCATTTTTCATCGAAAATGAGCAAGGAGTGGCCGTTACAGTCAATAACGATCGTTATCGGGCCATGTTGATCGAATGTTTGTTCAGAAAAATTGAAGAGGAGGAAATACAGCTGCACACAATCGATAATGTGCTTAAAAATTGGACCGATCATGTAGGCATGGTCAGCCGAGGCAGCCATTTGAATGAAATTATTTTCCATTATTAACCGGAAGGATTGTACTTTCAAATAAAAAAAGAAATTTGAGAAAATATTCAGTAGTTTTTTTATAGCATTTTCAAAAAAAAAAGTTATTTGGCGGACCCTTTATTAATTTGCTTCGTAAGTACTAAAAAAATTTTCATACGGTGAGTGAAAATATTCATACAATGTATGAAAAAGTTTTCTTAAACAAATTAAATGATCGATTTATGCAGTTTATGAAAATATTCATTCCATGTATGAATTATTTTTTTCTGAGTATGTCTGATTAGGACTCCCGGTTATACAAATTTGTGATTTCAAGGTAAAAAGCTGTAGGGCGTAGGGTACATTTTAGAATAATAAAAATTGTTAAAAATTCCTCATACTCTTAAAATTATCCCATGGATGAAATTTTAAGGTTAAGTGGCATGAACTAAGATTTACCCTGCTAGCTTTATATATGGTAGGTTTTGGTTCTCAACCCAGAATCCATTACGCCATACATATGACCTACTCTTCATGCCAGTACTTACCACCGAGTAGGTAAAAATATAAACAAATAAATATTAAAAGAAATTTGAAAGAAAATTTAAGGATGGCAAGATGGTGTGCCATGTAGGGTACAATTCTCCCTCCCAACTGACTGAATGTCAAACGCCTAGACAGCAAAATTACCCTTTATTTTTAAACTGTCCCTTATTTATAGACACCACTGTTATCAAAGAAACTTACATTTAAATCGGATTGTCATTCCCAAAATAAAAAAATCTAGTGTTTCATATTTTTTTAATATAACAATTCAAAATAAGATTTATTAATGAAGTTCATGTTTCTAACAAAAAAAAATTATAAAAACCTTAACAGTAGCATAAACGAACATTACTCTAAGAGTGTTCCTAAAATACTAAATTATTAAAGAAAAATAATAACTAAATAAACTAGTTTAGAGAATATTTTATAAGCTAAAGTGGAACATATTTAAATCGGACCGACTATACAGTATATAAAAAAAAGATAATAGAGGTTTTAAAAAAAATATTAATACGTCATTACTTACAATCTTATTAATTTCTCAATTGTGTTTCACTTACTGCAACGTTCCAACTGATGGGCCCAGCAATCGAAGAATATAATTGTTGTTGTCCAATTCTAAACAAACTTTAAAATTTTTTGTAAGTAATGATCATTAAAAAAAAAGTTAAATAAAGATACAAATCAATAAAGTACACTTAGAAAAATAATTAAGAATTTTAAATTAAAAAAAATATCATGATAGTTAAATATTATTTCTTTGTACCATTATAAAATAAAATGATTTGAAGATTAAGATGCCACAATAGGATTCAAAGAAGTAATTTTAAATTTATATAAATTCTTATATAAATTTAAATAATGAAAATATTTAATTTTATTGTATAATTTTAATTATTTAATTTTGTAAAAAAAATTACAAAGTTACGATGTTTCCAAAACATTGTATAAATTTCATTTCAATTAGAAATTCAAAATAGTGATTAAAATATTTTTATTTTGGCAATTATAAACAATAGTTTAACTAACAAGTATGGGTATAGTATTCAATTAGAGAAATTTAATGGATTTAAAATATAATCCATTTTCAAATTCAAAGTTTTAAATAAATTCGCAAATTTTAGTGGATTTAAAATATTATCCATTATCCATTATCCATTTTCCAATTTTAAGTTTAAAATTTAAAGAAAATCAAATTAATATCTAGCTTATTTCATAATTAAAGTTTAATGTTTAATTAGATTTTCGATTACTATATAAAATTAAATTATGAGCTTAAATCGAAATATTGAAATAAGTTTCGAAGTTAGGCTAAAAGGTGACGTTAGTTTTTAAAGACGATTTTGATTACGTAATCTTCATAAGAGATTCTTTAAAACCGCGTGTGAAAAATTATTAGGTTAAAATTGCTTTTTCTGTGATTTTCAATTTAAAATTCTTAATATGAGCAAAGATTATTTTTATGTGATTTTTAAATCAAAATTTTTTAAATGTGTCAAATATGTCTAAATCTTATAATATTTACGTGAAAATTATTCCATTTAGGAATAATTTTTATTAAACGTGGAAGAAACCAAATTGATGGGACTGTTAAAGCTGAAGTTATTGAAGATGATATGATGAAAGTGTTCTTGCTCCAACCACGTGAGGGTCAGGGTAATGTTGAGACAAACTGGATTCAATATTAGGCAATATTAAATTGTCTTAATTCAAATTATCCAATTAAAGATCCAATTAGGCAAAATATCATATTCGCCGGTCTATATTAAAACAAAATGTATGACCTGCTTCGTCACACATGAAAATTTAGTCCCTCCGCAATTACGTAACGCCACGTGAATTTTCCAAATTGATCACTTTTTCAATCAAAACTCCACAAAATCCACCAAATGCGGCAACTAAATTGCAAATTTTTTTTTTTTGTGGTTCTCCTTCCACAATTCTGTAAAATGCAATTTAACAGAAAGTATTGAAAGTATTTTTCCTATAGAAAATTACAAAATAGTTGGTTCACGTTCTTTTTTTTTTTTATATAAAAAAAAAATTTAATTGAAGTTCTTACCCCAAATTTTTGAAGAAATAAAATCGGCAAAGCACTTTAAAATATTCAGAAATTCATATTCCGAAATATTAATTTTGCAAAGTGACTTTTATTTAACTTTGGAAAAAAAATTGTAATGACTTTTATTTAACTTTGACTTTTGTGGAATTTTTTTTTTTCAATTTTAATTAAAACGCAATAGACACTTTAAAAGGTAATTTTAAATTTGACTTTTCTCACTTGATGGCAAAATGTTAATGATTTTTGTTAAAAAAGAATGATTGTCCGTTGGTTACTAATCCAACTAAAGCATACATAAAAAATATTAGAGCGCGGATTTGTTCTTTTTCTTTTCTTTACCCAATTAATTATGGTGAGAATAATTGGCAATGTAAAGTTCGTCTGTAAAAACAAGACAGCAGATTTTAATTCGTATCGAGATTAATTGAGAACAACTATTACATACTGATGCATATACAAGTATTTAGGGTCAGCATGGTTCAACACCTAAATTTAGTTAATTTTTTCCTTTTTATCGCATGATAGAAATATGGGACAGTTACCTTTATACATTATACCAAATTTTAATATCTTTCTCAACAATTTAATAATTATAAATCTGTTTAAACAAAATTGAATAACCATTGTAGTAATTTTTACAGAATTAATTTGCTATTAAAATAAATCAAAATCGTGAAAATATACGGGCAGATAATACGAAAATAAAAAGAAATATATAAATCAGAATTACTAAAAAAAAAATCGTAACAAAGCTGGAAAGAATTAGCGACCTGTGTACAAAATCATTCAAATTATGATTAAGTGAATTTTTAAAATTCATATACTTTAAAATTACAAATACATAATAGAAAATTATTGAAAATAATTTAAAAAAAGTATTTTAGGAAAAATAATTAAAAAAAGATTATAACATTTTCATTTCTATACAACTGCAAAACATTTATTATTTTGTTGCTTATGTTTTGAACAACTTTTTTAGTTTTTCCAATAAGTGCGCAAAGTTGGCGTGGTCAAACTTGCTAAAAGTGGCCATTTTTGAGGAAAAGTGTGTTAATATTTTAATTTACTGTGCTTAACTTGAACATTAAAAAATTTTGAATTAAATCATTATCGATGGCTTTTTCGATGGGCTATTGACTGATCATTGAACATTGTCTGAAATTTAATAATAAAAAACAAAAAAATACCTATATCTCAAAACTCCCCCTTTCTTATTTGTTTTTTTTTTATATTTTTAAACGAAAGATCGTACTTATTTTAATCGATATGCAACTTTTCAGACAGGTAGTTTTCATAGATTTGCAAATATTTAAGTTGTAATCTGTGTAGCACAGTGTCGTCAATTCATATAACGATGGGCCAAAATAGAAAGATTTGTTGTACGTAAGTAAAAGTTGGTACACTATATATATATATTGCTTAAACATGTAAAACTACAAAATTTTTTCAAAATCGCAGCAAGGACCCGCCAACCTATCATATATTCTGAAATCTAAAAATGCAATAAAAGCTATAGATATTAATGGAATGTGACAAAAATGTTTATATTTTTTAGATATACAGCCAGAATTGTATATATAAAATTTTGTATATTTCCAATCAAGGATACGGAAAGCTCCAGAATGTCCTTGAACTAAAAAACTATATAAAATCTAAAAAAAAATATTACAAAAATATGTCATTTAAAATAAGTGTGCTGATTTGCATTAAATTCTACATTAGGACACACCAACCTTCATACTGGAGGATGCGCTAGCCTTCTCCGCGGGCTTTTTAGCCGTATTTTGTCAAAATAACAATGTGTGGGATGGACATATCTCAGGAAATTGGAGGAGCTTATCCAAGATTACGATATCAATCTCTTCTTTGGAATATTCTCTAGCAGATTAATGCATCAATCATATTTGTGGGTGGGGTTTAAGGGGTTAATTTTTAATTTCAAAATAGGGCATTTTTGCCGTATTTTGTGAAAATAACAATGTGTGGAATAGACATATCTCAGGAAGTAGGAGGAGCTTATCCAAGATTATGGTATCAATCTCTTCTTTGGAAGATTCTCTAGCAGATTAATGCATCAATCATATTTGTGGGTGGGGTTTAATTTATCCAAGATTATGATATCAATCTCTTCTTTGGAAGATTCTCTAGCAGATTAATGCAGCAATCATATTTGTTGGTGGGGTTTAAGGGGTTAATTTTTAATTTCCAAATAGGGCTTTTTTTGCCGTATTTTGTGAAAATAATAATGTGTGGTATGGACATATCTCAGGAAGTAGGAGGAGCTTATCCAAGATTATGGTATCAATCTCTTCTTTGCAAGATTCTCTAGCATATTAATGCATCAATCATATTTGTGGGTGGGGTTTAAGGAAGGTCCTGGAACATAGTTTTAAGTTTTTTTTATAAAAGCTTTAAAACATTATTGTTTAATTTTGTAAACATTTTATTTAATTGTTTATCATTCTTATTAATACAAAACAATAGTAAACAACTTTCACAGTTTTTTTTTTTATATGTTTGTTCAATTACAAAAAAAAGTATCTGAAACGAACTTTGTTTAAAAAGGCTACTTTACGTTCAAAACTGATCGATAAATAGCATATTGTCAAAAAAAGTCATAGTAAATTTTCAGATAAATAAAAATTTTCTTGTTTTCTATATTTCAGGATATATGGGAGGTAGACGTTGAGGGTTTTCAATAAGTTTTAGGGCTTTTATAAAAAAAAGCTTAGAATTAGGTTCCAGGATATATTGAGGGTGAACGTGTCCTTACTTGGAATTCAATAAACACTAATTTTGAATGACATAATTATTATATATAAAACTAATTTCGTAAAATGAAAACTTTTATTTTAGAATTTATGTAATTTTTTAGTTCAAGGAATTTTGGGAGCTAGCCGTATCCTTGCTCGGAAATATAAATTTTTTTTTAGCTGCATATCTAAGAAATATACAAATTTTCGGCCATTCAAATAATATCTGCAGCCTTTATTGCATATAGACTTTAAGGATATATGGAATTTTGTATTTTTACATATTTACCAAACGTTACCACGTACTTAGGACAACTCCTTATATTTTTGGCCACTAGTTATATGAATTAACACAAATGCCAAATTACATATTTCGAAAATTTCTGAAAATTTTGCATATCGATTAAAAAAAGAACGATCTTTCGTTTAAAAACATGTTGTTCCACATTACGTACATATTGTTCCACATGGGCTCCAGCGTTTTCAACAAGGAAGTAAATTTCCATAGGAATTCTTAAAGATTCACTCATTGAGCCCACTCTATTCCGTATCCGTCAATTAGGATTTGGGGCTGCATTTGGGTATTTGATAAGAATTTATTAATCTTCGTCTTTTACGCTGTCCTGTTCATAGAAAGTTCCCAGGAGTAGTGCTTTGCCGTTCAAAATTTCCCATTGTAATTCATGCATCTACTATGATATTCCAGTATTTCGAATTTCTCTTACGACGTGCCCTTTTAAAAAGTCTGCGGACATCTGTACCGAGACTCATCAGTTCCCCGGTTAGCCAGGGGTACTCCACAAACGATTTAATAAGGTTACTCGTTAACTTGTCTACCTCCCCATTGATATCATTCCTCTCCTGAAAATTGGCCCGAGGAGCGTTTAGACGTTTCTGAACATAACTTTCTGAAGATTAGTCCTGTCCAAGCCTTGTTTCGGAACCATATTTGTTTCGCTGGCGTGTGTGCCAGCTCAAACAAGAAGTATAAAGACGTGAGCAGATAAATAGTAATGTCTAAAACCTCTTCTCATAATTGGTTAAGGTGTTAGGTGAGTTACCAACATTAAGTGTAAAAAAGTTTGCATTAAGAAATTTAAGTAGTGCCATCCCCTCGCTCTGAACTACAAAAGTGCTGTTGAAAGAGTTTGTATCACACCCAAAAAGAATTTCCTTACTAGTCAGTGCCGTCGCCTTTATTAGCCCGAAAGTTTCGACAAATGTGGAGGTGCCGAAGAGTCAAACGGTAAATACATATATGCCAGGAATAACCTTTGACTGCCGTGAGTGAGTATCATACCATCTTCCGTCGACAGTTCAGAAGCAAAAACAAAGTTTAAGTTCCTATAACACAGGATTCCCCCTCTGTGCATAGAAAAGTTGGTGATTCGGGTCATTGAATCCAGATACTTTGTGTTTTACTGAATTAAGATAACATGGATGTAACCTTCTCGTAGTTGTTCCATCAAAGTTTGTGTTACCAATTTACTCCCATGGAGGTTAATCAGCAAGGGCATTGGTAGCACAATAAAGTTCAGAGTACGAACTTTCCATATAAGTTAGAGTTCGCCTAAAGCTTCCTCTTTGATCCGAATCTTCGACTTCCTATGAGGTTTTGACATAGGCACATTTTTTGTTTTTGATGTCACTTGTAGCTTCACCGTCCTTGGCAGCCAAGTTATCCACATCCAACGGGGTCTTGCAGTCAATTGATAACTACGGCTAGGATCGCTTGTTCACCACACATAGCCGCATATATATATATTTTGTTCATTAATTTTTTAACAGTTGAAAATAAACTTAAAATTACAATTGTTTCAAACGAAAAGTAAGTAGTCCTGTTTTTAACTGATTTTCAGTTAATTTAATATGTATATTCAGTAGTCTTTATATACTAAACTGAACATGTTTAATAGTAACAAGTTATACGAAAACAGCTGAGCTGCCAAAAACAGTTGTTGCCACCAAAACTCACATTTCAATTCGGTTGGCGCATTATATCTCTGTGTGTATGTATTTCGAAACAAATCTAATAAATTTATAAACAAATGGTAAAAACTAATGCCATTTTCAAATTTAGCAAAAGTCAAAATTTGTAAGTTGTGAAATTAAATAAAAACACAAAAATAATTTAGCAATTCACTTTGACCTTATATTGTTCAGCGTGTGACAGTTTTTACCTAATTTTACCCTATAGGGATGCATGTAACATTTGAATTTAGATTAACGAGTTTTTGACTACATATTCAAACGAATGACTTAAAATTTATCACAACAAGTAAGGCACCCTATTGGTTCTAATGATATTAGCTAAATTTTAAAAACTAATTGGTAAAGTATAAAAAGTTTATTCCAATTCAAAGAAATTATCAAAGTCGTTTCGGGAACATAAGAAAATGGTAGTTAATTTTTTAATTATATTACTTCTGGCTCTACTAGAATCTGGTTTTGCGGTACCGCAAAATGAAGTTTTAGATTGTAAGTTTTAAATTTAAATTATATAAAATAGTTTACAAATTGTTTTTTTTTATTTTTTTTAATATCTAGTGGATGCCTACTTTGAAGCTTTGGATAATCTCCCAGATTCTCAAGAACGTGTCGTGGGTGGTAGTTCTGTTAGCGCTGATGAATATATACCATATCAAATATCTATGCAGTATTTAACCCGTAATGGTCCACGACATTTTTGTGGCGGATCAATAATAGCACCTAATCGTATATTAACGGCCGCTCATTGTGTAAATGGTCAAGAACCTTCAAAAATGTCAGTTGTAGCCGGTATTAATAATCTCAATGATAAAACTGGTCCACGCTCACAAGTGCAATCATTTGAGATACACGAAAACTATAAGGAATTAGAAACTAGTGATATAGCTATATTAAAAATTGATCCTCCATTTGAGTTGGATGGCTCACGCATTGATAAAATCGAGGTGTTCGGCTATGACAGTGTTGGGGGTAAACAACCTGTTAGACTTACCGGTTGGGGATCAGTACATCATTTTGGTAATGGACCTCTGGCTCGTTATCCAACGACATTACAATCGTTAAAATATGTAACTATGCCTAATGATGAATGTAAAAAAACTATGCGACAATTGACGGAAACGGAAATTTGTGCTAAATCACGTTTCGGTCAGGGTGCTTGTAATGTAAGTGGACTTTTTGTGGCTCACACAAAATTTTGTAATATTAAATGTTTCTTATAGGGTGATTCTGGTGGTCCTTTAGTAATGGAACAAGATGGCAAATATCAACAAGTTGGTGTGGTTTCCTATGGTACCGCTTTTTGTGCCTCCAATAGTCCTGATGTTTACACACGTACGAGTATGTTTGAGGATTGGGTTAAAGAACGTTTGACTTAAGTCATAATTTTTGTTTAATTACAGTTTATTTGTTGTGTTCAATATGTAGTTGATTTGAATGTATTATTTTACCACAAAAGAACATTTTTAAAATATACTTTTTCATTCAAAAAATAATATAAGAGGTATTCATTTAACATTTCTACGTCTTCAATAAAAAAGGACTAAAAACTCAAGTTAAAACTTTTTTGCGTACTCAACAAAAATCAGCTTTTTCTGCACAGCGTTTTCTATTACTTTTTACAATTTATTGGTCTCCTAAGTCTAAATTTTAAAGCTCCGCGAGTTGAGATACTACTTGCAGAGAGTCTTAAATACATGTCAAGGTGTGATGGAATTGGCTTAAATATTGGCACTCGAGGGTTTTTAGTGTTGCAGTATATTTTAAAAAATCAAAATAGCAGATCCGATATTGCGGATGATTTGAAAAATTTTCGGAATTAGCTTCAAAGTTGTCACTTAATAATTTTTGCGATTGCTGGTTTCGAACCTGATATCAGATTTTCCAAATTAAAATGGCGGTTTGTGATGTTATACGCCAACATTCATGTTATAATAATTAATTTGCTTAAAATTTCTAATAGGTGATCTATCTCTAGAAGTGGTTAAAAGCCTAAGTGAAACCTAAAAGTCAAACAATTTTTGTTTCAACCAATTTAAGTGCATTCGTTGTTAACACAGGCCGACCAAATTTGAGTAACCGTCAGTAACAAGGTTTTTGAAGAGCTGAGTTAGAATCTGACCTCAGAATTGCCGCAGTACGTCAGCTTTTTTTGCAAAAATCATTTACGGATTGCTTTCACTCGATTTTTAAAGAATTTGATGATATTTTGTATAGCGTTTTTTTCTAAGCTTTTTGTAATTTTTTTAGCCAAAGTTTAGAAACTTGACAAGTTTTCGGAAAAAATCCATATAAAAATGTAACCGATTAATCGACCTATTTTAACCGATTATTCGGGACGAATAATTATTTGAGTTTTAAATTATTTGTTTCGACATCAACCGAAATATAGGCGATTAATCGATTAACCGAATTGGAAGCACTAAGTTTTATTAATCTTATTTATTGTGTTATTATTTAAAGGTTTGCTTTGAAAAAATATTTTTTTTTTTGAAATGGTATAGAATATAGCTTTTCCAATTCATTTTTAAAGCTAATCTTAAAAATAATTACAAAACATTTGTTAATTAGAAAATATTTGGTTCAAATGATTATTTGAATTTGTGAATAAATTAATTTATGCACTTAATTCGATTACTATAAAAACTTTGATTTTATACAAACAAAATATAGTCGTAGAAGACAGAAACATGGCAAAGAATTCTACAATTCTAATACTAATTGCCTTAGCAGGAATTGGATTTGTGCTGTCCCAAAATCAGACATGGGATTGTAAGTTGAAAAATAATTTTGTAGCATTCTTGCCAAATAATTTTGTATCTTACGAATTTATTCTACTTATTCTAGTGGATGCTTATTTTGAAGACTTGGATAAATTACCAAATCCTCATGAACGTGTTGTAGGTGGAAGTCCTGTAGGTGCCGAAGAATATATACCCTATCAAATATCTATGCAAATTTTAACATCAAAGGGTCAAAGACATTTTTGCGGTGGTTCAATTATATCACCTGATCGTATATTAACAGCTGCCCATTGTGTTAACGGCCAAGATCCTTCAAAGCTTTCAGTTGTCGCTGGTATTAATAATCTTAACGATGAAACTGGTACCCGATCTCAAGTAACATCTTTTGATATTCACGAAAACTACAAAGAATTAGAAACTTGTGACATTGCTATTTTGAAAATTGATCCACCATTCGAATTAGATGGTACACGTATTGATAAAATTGAAGTATTTGGTTATGATAGTGTTGGTGACCAACAACCTGTACAACTTACCGGTTGGGGATCAGTACGCCATTTTGGTAATGGACCCCTAGCTCGTTATCCTGATGAGTTACAAAAATTACTATATCAAACTATGACAAATGAAAATTGCAAAGCAACTTATAAACAATTGACAGACACGGAAATATGTGCCAAATCTAAGTTTGGTCAGGGAGCTTGTAATGTTAGTTCAATAAAATCAAAACTATTACATTAATTTAATTAATTTTACAACATATGTTTATTTGCAGGGCGATTCTGGAGGTCCTTTAGTAATGGAACAAGGTGGCAAATATCAACAAGTAGGTGTGGTTTCTTATGGTACTGCCTTTTGTGCCTCCAATAGTCCTGATGTTTATACGCGTACAAGTGTATTTGAAGATTGGATTAAAGAACATATGAATTAGCGCTTAAATTGTTTATAAATACATACATTTGCAATTAATTTCATTATGTAGAAAGTTTTATTAAAAAAAAAAATATATATATATATTACTACATTTTCGAAAGCAATTCAATTTTTTCAGATTTAAAAATCTTAAATTGTGTATAAATAAAAATACAAACACTCTAAAAAGTCATAAAATCACAACACTTTAAGGTATATTTTTAATCCAACATACGAGGGCGGAAAAATAAGTCCGTGACTTTTCGAACTTCCCTCATAGTTACATGAAATGCAACACTGCTCCTATCAAGTACCACCTGTCAATAGACTACTGTCAAATTTTGAGTAAGTTTCATCATTTACTTTGCGTTTAACAGCTGTTCAAAACATACAACCTCTTGGATTTATTTAAAAATGGAAAAAAGTGAATTTCGAGTGCTCATTAAACATTATTTTTTGCGAAAAAAAAAACCGTCAATCAAACCAAGGAAAAGCTTGATAAATACTATGGGGAGTCAGCATCATCGATTTCAATGGTAAAATAATGGTTTACTGACTTTCGTTGTGGTCGCACAAGTACAAATGACGCTGAACGTTTTGGACGGCCAATTGAGGTCAATATACCCGAATATGTCGAAAAAAAACCACGATAAGGTGTTGGCCGATCGAAAAGTAAAAGTGCGTGAGATTGTTGATGCCATAGGCATTTCATATGGCAGTGTGGTATCGATTTTTAATGATCAGTTGGGTTTAAGAAAGTTGTCCACAAGATGGGTGCAGCATTTGCTCTCAATTGACCATAAACATAATGGTGTCCAATAATCCACATCGATTACCTTCAAAAGGGAAACACAATAAACGGCGTATATTATGCCAACTTATTGGACCGATTTAACGAGGATTAAAAAAAAACGACCCCATATAGTCAAGAAATGCCTATTTTATGGACCTCGAAAAATCCTATTTTTCGGAAGGGATACAAAAATTGGAGAAACGTTGGGAGTGCATTGAGATAAAAGGAGATTATGTTGAAAAATAATTTTTTGCAGAAAAAACTGTGTTTCATTCAAAAAGTCACGGACTTATTGATCCGCCCTCTACTGATATATACAGTGTCGCGCAAAATAAATCAACAAAACATACGTTAACTTTGATTTGAAATATTTCATCATCTAGAAAAATTATTTTGATTGGATATTTTAAAATATTTTATAGAGTATAAATGATTTCAATTAAATTTTGCATCCATAAACTCTATGAAACAAACCACTTAAATATTTTGAATATTTATATTTTCTTTAATATTCATCAGATCATCACCGTTTAAATACCACTGGAATGGTACACTCGCCTTTTTCATATTTTTAAATGAACTTTTCACAAATTTTGTTATAAAACAACACTTTAATTTTTTTCGGTCCAGGGGCTTATCTATCTCTCTATAGAAAAAATAAAATTTGTTTTTGTTTTTCAAAATAAAAAAGATTAAATTTAAAAATTCAGCGTCGTTGAAATGTCTCTCTTTCTAATCTTTTAATCTTTAAGATTTTTCTGTACTTGAAAGATAAAAGAATTTACTAAATTATTTTGTTTTAAAAATTTCTTGTTTCTTTCCATAAAAATGTGATATTCAATGGCAAACGTGGGCTTGAAAGGGTTAATGATGAACTTTTTTAAGACAGAATATTTTAGTAAATTCTTTTAATTTTCCCATACAGAAAAGATCTTAGAAATTAAATTTATTGCTTTTAAAACAGAGACTTTCAAAGGGACGCCTTAACAGTACATTTAAAATTTAATCGTAATAAATCTGAAAAATAAAAAATTAACAATTTTTTTTACCCGATTAGATTAGTTGATATGTGCGCCCCGGTAGGCTAGTTGGTAGCGTGCTGGCTTAACAGTGCGGAGGTCTTGGGTTCGATTCCCTCCAGAGGCACTGGTCTGTTTTCGCTACAACGCGCCGAAGGCCATGTAGCTAGTGCTCGGTTAGGGTAATAGTATATAATTTGTAACTATATGATTATTAATTAATAAAAAAAAAAGTTGATATGTAACTTTATGTAGTCATATCAATTTCTATGTGACGCTATATGTAATCTTATTAATTTTCATCTGAATTATGGACCCATATAATTGTATCTATTTGTATGGATTCATATCTAATCTGATGCAATTAGATAAATGTCCAGTACAATTTTATCTGAATTAAGGGCCGATAGAATAGTATTAGATTGTATCAGTTTTGTATCTTTATTGTATCAGTTTATATCTAAACTGATACAAACACATATACTTATATAAAAACCAGATATAATTGTATCCATTTTTTCTTTGAATTTAATTATCTTGTATTTTCTTGTGTTCGAATATTTTTTAATAAATTTTATAAAAAATATATCTTGCGTCTGTTTCCAATTAATTTTCATTGTATCGTGGCCCATGCTATCATATCCGTTAAGTCCATAAAAAAATATTAAGAAACATATTACTATTTGTTATTTTCAAAAAAGTTACGGCATTAATATATTATATAGGTTTTAATGCACATTAGGGTATAAATAGTTTAATTTTAAGTATTAGTGCTCAAATGAAGACTAATGTAAAGTCGATGATTAAAAAAAAAAATCGAGAAAAGACAAAAAGATCGCTACTCGTATTTTTTAGATTTTTGTACTAAATAGGGCTCAAGTTTGGTAATGCTGAGCAAATAAACGTAACTATATGTAGTAGTATTTCAAAAAATTTAAATACTGTATGTGTTCCTGATAAAACTGTTAATCTGGAGGCAAAAGAGTCTTGGTACATTTTTGACCAAAAAATTACTAAAAACAGTTTTTTTTAAAATTTACAAATTTAGATGCATTTTCTTTTAAGCGTAAACAAGATAATTGCATTGACGTTTTTTGTGTTTCATTAAATAACTTCTTGTGAATATCACCAAAGTTATCGAACTTTTTAAATTTAAATCGAACTAATTAAATGTGCTAAATTCCCAAAACTTATTTAACAAATTGTTAAATCAATCTGCTGTAGGCTTGCCCCTATCCGGATTTTATTCCTGCTAACGGAAATCTTCAGGGGACTTTGTTATTAGAATTTCTAGAGATATTTGTTATGTTAAATCACAAACTCAATGAGAATTTCTTGTCCTCGTCTACTCTCCTAGATTCAAAATTTAAAATGTCAAAGAAAAAACAAAAACAACAAAAAAATATTCTCACAATTGGCTTTGTCATCTTCCAAAGAATGAATTTGCCTTTAACATTGTCAAAAAAACCGGATCAGTTTATTACAACAATGCACTATTTTGATTTTTAAATTCGGATAACTTTTGCACTTTAAGAGATATTCAACCTGAGTAAGCATGTTAGAAACTACAAGCATATTACAAAAATATTTCAGTTTTGAAAATCGGTAGATAAATATAAAATTGGCAAGCTCTTACATTTGTTGAATACCCGAAGTGTCCTGCTTTGGACTCTATTTGATCACCGCCTGATGGATCTAGTGGGCTCTTCTTAGAAACTTACGCTTAAAATTATGTTATTTATGGATATATGAAGTTTCATGTCAATCCGATTAGCCAGTAATAAATGTGAGAATTATTTCCAAAGTATTTGTTATTCACCCCACTGTGCATACGTTACACAAACTTCATGAAAATCTGAATGAAGGCTCTAAAATAGTTTCCTTTTAAATTGATTTTCTTTAAGTTAGTCTACAGATACCTTGGCTATCATATTCCTAACTATTATTTTGTATATTTCAAAATTAATTGCTTGTTAGTTTGAAAAATTTACAAATTGCTTGCATATTGAAATAATCGAACTTTAAAGAAACTTTGTTCAACTTGTTTTCTTTTTTTTTTTTTCAGATAACCCATGCCAAAATGTATCTTGCTGTTTGAGTCAACATTTAAAACAACCACAAGTTAATGATAAATTATGATCTACCTTGTCTTTATACTATGTATTAATACCACAATTCGAAATAAAGTCACCAAAGTCATGATGGTAAGAGTATTTAAACAAGATTAAAAGATTTTCGTTTTTTAAATAATACGATCTGATAAGACAACGCAGAACAGAGATTTTGTTGTGCACACCGACCGCGGTGAATATATGAATTAAAATATAAAATTTATTGGTAGCGTGTGCTTGTTACTTAATTGATGACAACAAGTAGGTGCTTCTTGCAAAATGTGTAAAAAAATTAAACATGACAACCGAAAAAATATAGGTTTACAAAAATTAAAAACGAAACTAGTAGGACAAGTTTTTAGAGCAGTTATAAATACATTTGTTGAAAGTTCTAAATTATACTATTTACATATTGAACCCCAAAATATGTATTTTCGTTTTTTTTTCTCCAGTTTTCGATTTGAAATTTGTATGGAATTTGACAGTCGAAAACTTAAAAAAGAAAAACAAAAATACGAATTTTGGAGTTATTTCTAGTTAAAATTAATTGCGCATATGGTCAGGGGTGTTGGCTTTTCTTCAAAAAACTTTAAGGGTTTTACGAAAATCCCTATGCGAAATGAAAATATGAGTATCTATTTCACCTATGCTTCTACTGAACCTGTTTTTGCATGTGTTTTGAAACAAAACATGTTTTCCCATAATTTTTTTTTTACCAAAACACGTGTTTTGCTCAAAACACGCCAGTGGATATGTAGCCTTAGAATGAATTTTAAAAAAGTCTTTAAAGCTTTTCATCCTAGAGACCACTTTAACATGCCTTCAAACAATCCCAAATCAAAAACTATACTAACGCGAATAACTGTAATTCTAGTTCGAAGTAACTTTAGTTCGATTGACCTAACCCATAATCAGGTATTCATTAAAAAAAAATTCAACCTTAGCCTACTGAATTTTATATTCTCAAACAATATAATCTACCAATTCACATATAACTAACACTACGATCGCTTTTTGTTCGTCGTATTGGGTGGTATTTTTGTTTGAATTATTTTTCCTTTCGATAACTTCTTGGTATTGACACCTACGCTCACTGTTTGCCATTACACCAATCAAAATAAACAATTGACTTTATTCAATTACAACGACTATATCGAGTGGCGAGACCACCACTAACTATTAAACCTTGTTTTGGTTTTATCAGTGTATAACCACCAAGTTTTGATGTTGTTTCGGGTGAAGTAAATTTAATCAGTAAATAATTTAAATATTTTTTTTTAGTCTAAACTGTGTTGTGCAACTTAACAAACGTCTACATTTCTTTTAATTCTTTATAAGCCAATCATACTAAGGGTTACCAACAACAATTCGTTTTTTTAAAATAATAATTGCATATACATATGTATATAGTTAAGAAATATAATTTATGTTTTAGGATAGGTTAGGCTTCATGATAATTCATAGATAGGTTGACAATACACCTATGCCAGAAAATTATCATGATGTAAGATCTCGCAGCAAGGCCTAAACAGTCTGGTCTGCCTAAATAATTCAGAATTTTTCAGGTAGCCCATCAGTTTCCCCAATCCAGCACTCCGCAAACACTTGAGCGATGGTATGACATCCCGTACCCAATTCCTAGCCCTGATCCCAGCAAAGGCTGGACAGAAGTACATGAAGTGTGCCAGCGACTAGTCGTTTTCTTTACAAGCCATACAAATCCTGTAGTCATCCCTTCCCATTCTTGAAAAGAATGACTTAAGTGTCCTGCTAGACTTCCCAGCAGATTGGTCAGTTCCCTTTCCCCCAGCCTTAAGATCGCCTTCGTCTTGCCACATCCATGCCTCTCATTCGCATGCACACCAAAATGTAAGGGTACCCTTTCCAAACTAAGACGACGTTAATTTTACTCTTGCAGTTTTAACACCGTCCTAGTTTTTACAGATTCCCCCGACAGCGCCCTTACAGGTAGCTCGTCAGCTCTCTCATTTTCATTTACTCCAAAATGTCCGGGTACCCTTACCAAACTAAGACGACTTTTGCGATAATAAACGTAAATTTCCTTCTTGTAGTTGTAACACCGTCCTCGTCTTATAGCTTCTCCTGACAGCGCCCTATCAGTGAAAAAGACCACACCCCAGAATAGTCATTCCCATTCAGAAAAGTAATGCAATCCGTAAAAGCAACCGCCCGCTTCTGAAAAACAGTATTGTAGTCTGGGAGTCCGAATTACATCCCGATATCCAGTTTCCCGTAAAATAAACCTAAAGCAGTCCTCCCGTCCAGCTCAGAGCCATCTGTGTAGATATGTATACCATTGGTCACAGCCAATATTCCTCCGTCCCTCAATATTTCACTATCCGGAACAAGAATCTCGGAATTCACCAGAATATGCTTTTCTGCTACCCTATCACAATTCTTATGCGCGAAGTGGTAGCCTGGCAGATTATATAGTACCGCCTGATGTTAAGTACGATGGGCACAAAAAGTCTACACTCCAAGTGTCATTAGCTTGCAAGTTGTAAGAGTCGCCTCGTATCTCAACCGAATATTTATTGGGCTTATGGAGACTATTGTCTCCATTTCCCTTGTATACTTTGATCTAATCACGCCGCTAATGCCCAAACAGCATAGCCAATATCCTTTTGCTGTGTCTCTATATAACATAACCGGCCTGACCACAATTATACAAAGCCTACGTTGGTTTCAAGTTCCATTTGAATATTTTACCCACAGTAGTATCGCCATATCATCCGCATAGCAGACGAATTCATATTATTCATTGATTAAAGTCCTTAAAAGTCTGTTTATGGTGGCGACCAACAGAACAGGTGATAAAATACCTTCTAGTGTAGTGTAGCCAATTTGTGTACTACGACCTCGCAGTGGATCCTCCAGTCGACAATTACCTGGTTCATGTCAAAAAATTCTACAGACTGGATAAATGTATTTTTTATTTAAAGAAGTAACACTCTGGAAATTATTCCTATTAATTTATGTGTTGCTTTCTTTGGAAAGGGACAGATTAAAAGTGGAGAAAAATAAAGGGCTTAAAACATGGCAACACTGTAATAGCGCAAGATGAAATGTCTTAGAACAGTTGTTGAGCGTTATCTGATGAAGAGTTGGCGAACATGTTGAGGCTTTTGGGTTCATAGTCCTGAATCATTACTTTATTTCGATGGTGTTAATGCAACAGCCAATGAGTGATATTGTTAAAAGCAGACTCTATATCAATAAAAATGGTGAGCTTATGCATTCCCTATTCGAAAGACCTTTCAATGTGTTATACTACCAGTTTCCACAGATCTTGCCCTAATACTTTACAATAGTTTTAGGCATTAAGGACGTTAAGCTTATCAATCGATAAGCCTACGGATTAGTATATGACTGCTTTACTGGCATCGGAACCACTCTGGTCTCCTGCAAAAGTATTGGAGTAGACAAAATTTTTGGGCACCCATGGATAATCCCAGCCAGATGGGTATTCAGTAACCCCTAAAGCTTTTGCGAATGAGCTGGAAATACTCCGTCTGCTCCTGCTGTCTTATATGGAGCAAAACTGTTTATCGCCGACACAACCTCATAAGAGGTTATGGTCAGATAATCGCATGATCCATTTTCTACCCACTGACTTACCGTTCTATTCGTCGCGGTACAATCCAGTAAGAAATGTATTTTCATTAAACATTTTATCATCTGCTCCATATAATCCGCTTAATTTTCATGTCTATCAATTGGAGTTTCAATCTGAGTATGCGTCGTAGATAAGATCTTTTTAATTCTCGACACGTCGCTAAGGCTATCAACCTGTTCATAAAAAAGTTTCCACTAGTTACCTTTTTTCATTTCGCCCTTATGAAAAGTTTGCGATCTTCGAAATTTGCGCAAAAGGTACACTCAGGGAACTTCTGCTTTAAAAATATGTAGTTGTTTGGGTTGTAATACAGTTTCATTATTTTTAATGTAAATGTAAGTCATTTGTAGAACAAATAAAATTTTTAACTAACCTTGTAGTTCATTTAAAAAAACAACTCACATCAAATGACTGTTTTATGATTTTACATTCATTTTTTACGGTTGTTTTTTGTTATTTAAAAAAATAAAAAAAAAATTTTTTGGTTTATTTTTTACTACTATGTAGTTCATTTTTACTACAATTGTTAGTCATATTTTGAACATTAAAAAACAAATGACAATGTTAGTTGAATTTAATGAAATGTAAGTCGTCCTTTTTTTAAATGAAATTTCATTTGTTTTTGACTACAATTGCTGTCGTCTTTACCAACATAATTTCCTAAGTGTATAGCTGGTAACCCTGTAATCCATTTTTAAACCAAGTGTAAAGTGACACAGTCAAAAGCACTTCATAAGCAATACATGGCTGATGTGTCTGCCAGCCAATCAACACCTTGGCGCGTTTGCATGTACAATGCAAATCAGTTATACACATTGACTCTGATCTTTTTGGTGGCTTGACTTGGTTTTGACTGTCTGGCTGGCTATATGGCTGAACAGGGCGAACTAGATTTGTTTTAGGCATCATATGTCAGGTTTGTTTTAAGATCTGATTCCATCGACTAACTAATGAATCATTTTATTTTTTTTTCCAAAAGTGAGTGTGGGCCTTGTAAAAAAAATTCTATGGATTTTCGATAGCATGATGATATATTTTGTTATACCTCCAATGCATATGTTTGGTATTGTGTTGTATATCGATAGTGGTGTCTGAATGGAGATGAAGTTTGGCGAATTAATTATGCACACCCTCTGAGCTTTGTTTTACCTTAAAGAAGTTCATGATCTTTGGACTACTGTCTTAATTGTTGCTAGTTATTGTTGTTGCTGTGGTAGTTCCAGCAATATATTTTTTTTATTTTTGCATATGAAATGGCTTTATTTGAAAACACCAACAAGTAATCCTTCTTCATTTATAGTTGCTTTTAAGCTGAGTGCTGGATATTGTTGTTAAATGTTTTTCATTTCCTGTCGTGACGGTATATAAAAACAAAATTTGAATTGGCGCCTTGTTGTTTTTTTTTTTTTGAATTTTCAGTGGTGCAAAAAAAATATAAATTTTACATTTTATGTTTAATTGGCCCACCCAATATTTATTAATATGTATTCAGTTTTTGTTTTTTTTTATTTGAAAAAAAAAAAAACTTTAGAACAATATCACTTGCCAGAAGTTAGTTTCCCCCACAACTCACAGCATGTGTCCAAAGCGCTGTTGTTGCCACAAAAAAAAAACAAGGGTTTAAAGTTCATAACACTTAACAATGTCTTCAACACTACTAACCACCATCAGTTGATTTTGATTATGGGTTCTTTTTATATATTTCTTTTCGCTTTAATCAAATCAACCACTTTTGATCAGTCAAATGTATTCCATAAAGAATAAAACCAAACAAAAGTTCAACAAACATTATCCATTATAGGACATAGTTTTCCATCGACAACCTTCTGACATTCGCGCAGTTGTGTGTTTATCTAGAATATAAAAAAGGGTTCTTATTTTGAGGCTTTATCAATTATTGCATAAAGAGTAAGAAGATGCTCAACTTGCAACAACATAGTGTTGCAACTTGAATAATATTAAGTTTAAAAAAAGTACACAAAAAACTCCAAATTATACATGCAATTAAAAATTACACTGTGCTAATTGAAAAGCAGGCCTCACGGTGGGTACACTCAAAAAAATAAGTTATTAGAACGTCTTATAAATCAGGTATACTATTTTTTTTTAGCAAATTTTTGCTAAAATTATGTTTCCAGCTAAAATTGTTATACTTATTCAGCACTTAACTGTTTTGAACTAATATTTTACGAATATTTTACTAATGCTTTACTAATTTATTTTGCTAAAAAAATTGTGCTGATAAGCACATTAATAATGTGGACGACAAGCAGATTGAAAGATATACGCAGAATGAATTAGATGTCGTGGCATGTCAAGATGTAGAAGAGACGAGGAAAATTAAACTAAAAAGTACAACTGTTGTAAGACATATACAAAAATCAATCTTTTAAGATTTTTGTACATTTTCTTTATACTTTAAACAAAATTGTGGATTAAAGTGACTTGAATTGTATGTTGTCACCGGCTTGCGAAAGTAATTGTCTATTAATTAAATAAAACACAAAATAAAATTTAAAAAATAAATAAATAAAATTTCAAAGTCATCAAAATCTCAAATTTTTCTATAAAAAAATTCTCAGAATCTAAAATTTTTCAAAATAAACAATAATTTATATAAATAAGTACCCATCAGGGCCGTAGCCAGGAATTTATTTTGGGTGGGGACCGATTTTTTTTCTGAATTTTGCGCACAGAATTTTTTTTTATTTTACACTCAAAAAATAATCTAATAGAAAAGTTAGTAAAACGTCTTGTAAATCAAGTATACTATTTTACAGCACTTAAGAGAAGAGGAAAATTATACTAAAAAGTATAACTCTTGTAAGACGTATAAAAAATCAAAAATGCAAGAATTTTGAATCTGTTTTTCATAGATAAAACAAATTTGTGGATTAAAAAAACTTAAATGTTGTGTTGTCACCGGCTTGTGGAAATAATTGTCTATTAATTAAATTAAAGTATTTAAATTTAATAATAATATTAAATATGTATATGTAAACTAAATGTTTATAATGATTATTAATAATCATTATAAACATACAGGTAAACAGACTAAAGCGAAAAAGATCTTAGGTAATTTTTTATGCTTGCTTTTTCTTATTGCAAAAAAAGGGTTGTATATGTCATATTTTGTTATTTTTGAGTTTCGTTTCTAGAATTATACAAGGAGTTTTTCTTCCTTAAAAAGATGCAAATATTTAGACAACCAGTGACGTAAGTAGTTTAAAAATAATTTTGTTTATGATATATACAAGGTGGCGCAAAAATAACCTTCCGATGTTTTTGTCTGTAATTTAAAAAAACAAATGAAAAACTTTGATTCTTCTTGTGGATTATTTTTATTTGGTATTTTAATTTTTTTTACATCAAGTCGAGAATATGATGTCATGTAAATGGCCGCCGCCACAGTTGATTGTCATTTGAGCTCTTTTTATGGCATTTTCCATCACTTTGGCCAAAACTTCCGGCGATAGGTCCTCACATTCTTGACGGATATTGTCTTTAAGAGCTGCAAGAGTCTGAGGCTTGTTGACATAAACCCGTGACTTCAAAAAGCCCCACAAAAAGAAGTCTGGAGCGGTCAAATCAGGCGATCTTGCTGGTCAGTGCAAATCGCCAAAACGGGAGATTAGGCGCCCGGGAAATGCATCCTTCAGCATATCGGTTGTGGCACGTGCAGTGTGTGCCGTTGCACCGTCCTGTTAAAACCACATGTTTTCCAATCCCAATTCATCAAGTTGCGGCAAAAAGAACTCGTTGATCATTGCTCTGTAGCGCTCACCATTCACAGTAACCGTTTGGCCCGCTTCCATGACATCCTCTGCTACAGCAGCAATATTCTCTGCAGAACGGCTACTCCGGGGTCTGCCACGCCTGGCAGCATCTCGTGTTGTGCCAGTCTCTTCGAGGCGAGCGGCTAAACGTCGCAGTGTTTCACCAGTAGGCGTTGGACGGCCAGGAAATCTGCGACGAAATTCACGTTGTGCCAAAGTCACCGTCCGATTATTGGTCAAATAAATAGTATTGCTCCGCGTTCCGGAGCAGTGTAGCGTAACATTGTTTATTAACGTGTATTTCGCATGTGTTTACTACACAAATGTCAAAACAGAACTGACATTAGGGGCCAATCGCAAAATTTATAGCATTTTCTGATAGGAGGATTACTTTTGCGCCACCTTGTATAAGTATTTCTATAATTTTCAGATATTACATTAATTCATGTCGTCGATGTGGCAGTATGAACATTTTTATATTTTGTAAGTTATTGTAAGTTATTTTTAATAGAATCTCAAAAACATGTTATGATTTTCAGCAAATAAATTATCTAAAGAATATTTTTTTTTTGTCTACTAATATTCAGCTTAAATTTTGTGAACTTTTAGTATGGAATTTGTGATTTTTAAAATTTTTTCACTGTCTTTACTAACTGTTTTTTCTTGAGTGTAGATTTTTACCGGAAGGGTCTTCGATATATTCTTTAATGTGAAGCTGTTTGACAGGGAAATGTGTACTAACCGATCTTGGGAACCGGAGCGGGATTCTGAGGTGGGGCTCGCTGATGCCTCGAAGCAGACGAACATGGATACGGGTGCGGGTGTCTTTGGACCCAGTTTCCACAGTTCTCTGCATATGTTAAAATATCTTTCAGGCACAGATTTTCGCCTTCTGTTGCCATCACGGTCAGATCTCGCAACTTAATTCTTTCTGACAGTCATGCGCTGGCCATATAGTGCATTCGAACTCATACTCAGCTTGGTAGGGGTAACGCCCTTATCTTAGGGTGGATTCCTGGCCATGAGAGGCATGAGGGCAACAACGGTTCGGTCTTTTATTGGCCCTGAACCATTCTTTGGAATACCTACGGGGTAAGTTCGGGAAGATTCAGGCTTTTGAGTTTGTATTCTCCAGGCACTGGGAAAATTTTCATGGTCTATGTCAAGCTAAGAGATTTATTTCGTTTTCTAGTGTAAGATCGAGGCGGGTTTTGTTCCTTGACAGGGGGCTTTGATGACCCTGACGTCGTACCTCACTGGTCACTGTAATCTCAGGTACCATTTGCACAAAAAGAGTCCATCGGACACACATATTTATAGGATCTTTGAGTTGGTGGCTGCGACTTCCGCGCATGTTCTCTGCGAGTGCCCTAGGCTTTCTGACCTGACTGTGCGATCGCTTCATTTCGTTTTCCGACATTTTAAAAGTTTTAGGTTCATAGGTACATAGACCTTTAAATGAAACTCAATGCAACACAAAATACCAATACTGGTTACAGTGCGTAGTGCCATCTGATCCAATAGCCAGCTTTAATTTTCTATTTCTGTTTTATTTCAGTGTGGATCTGAAAATTAAAAGTCTGCTCGAACTCCGAAAATATGTGTCAAAGTTCATAAGTTTCTTAGACTTAATTTCATAACAAAAATTAAATTTTTTGTCAAAAATGTTTAGTCAAAAATTCATTTTGCTAAAAATGCATTTTCGTCAAAATTTCGCTTATTTAAAAGTTTATAATCATAACAACGACTAAGTTATACTTTTTATATACTTATATTTTTTCCAATAAATACACACCTTAGGTGGTAACTAAATTTGCATATTTTTTTATTTTCTTTTGACGTTAAAACAAAAGAGGGCTTAACCCAGATGTCAATCGTAAGCACGAGACCATTAATGTTAGCTACCGTTTTTGTGTATTTTTGGTGGCCATAAACAATCAAATGGCGTGACGAGCAAAAGATCATTGAGACTTTGCCTTTATAGCCACTTAGAATGTCAGAAATATATTTCTCAAATAATGAAATAAATCACCTTTAAAATATCATCATAAAATCAAGTTCTTAAAAATGACCACACATGATCCTTTTATCTCTTTCTCTTATAAGTTTGTTTTTATTTTCCGTGAACTTTAAAATTGTTAACAAAAAACAAAGACTTTGTTTGCTTCGAATGTCATAATAATGATGGCGCATACTGGTCTACTAAATAACGGCAGACAATCCGTTTTTTTTACCCTTAAAACACTGCTTGTCAGATGCATTTAAACTGATTATGAACTTGTTAAAACGAAGAACTAAATGTGTGTCGGCATAACATCAACTAAACAATAAAACTGTTGACGCAGGATGATTTTGACGCTGTTGATCAAAATGATTAAAATGCATTTTTATTACTAAAACCAAATAAACAAAAAAAAAGTTACTAAAAAAAAACCCATTTCATACCAATATCGCATGAAGGAATAAAAAAACAAGAAGAACATAGCACGAGCAACAACAATAACAGCTTCAACCAGGCTTTGATTTTTGTAATACATTTTTATCCTCTTGACCATTTTAGTGTAGGTAACCTACGAAACAGGAGGTAGTATTATTTTATTAATAAATTTCATCCATTTGTCTTGATTTTGACAAAGTCTCGTTAAAAATCAATGAACTATTAGTAATAAAAATTGTATACGGAAAACAAAACTAATTAGAGTTTAGACACAGTGCAAAGTTCCCAGGTTTTTTCTATGTAACTTGACGTTTAATTTCGTGTACCGATTTCCGTAATAGATAAAATTTATTTTATTTTCTGATCGGAATTTCTTATGCTCTTGTTTTTATACCCACATTATTTTACTAATGTTCCCACAGTCTTACAAAGTTATAAACTATTGGGAACGGTTAAAAAATAAATAAAAATAACAATACTCAACGGCCAACAAAAAAACCTGGCTTTGAAACACATATTTTTTTAATACTACTATTAGGGTATCCCTTTAAAGAAGTCATCCCGTTTTATTACAAATGATTCCAAATGTAAGAAATTATTTTTTTTTTAAACGTTAACCTGTGCCGCAAGACGGCCGAAAATCGTCAATTTTAGAGCAACTGTGTATTATTATTAAAAATTCCAAAAATTTAAAAAAATTATAATTCGAGTTTGTATTTGGAGTGACTCCTTTCCAGGAAATTTTAGGAAAAAAACTTATTTTTTTAAAAAATTTTAACAAAATTTGAATGTTTTGATAAAAGTTTGCATAGTTTTTGAAAAAATATCACTTAAATTTATTAAGAATACAATTATCTTTATGTTATTTAAAAAATATGTAACGCTTAGTGGCCAGGGAACAAAAAATACCCATGACACTTAATTTTAATTATGACTGCAAGATTTTAAAGCTTTTAAATTGATAAAAAAATCTCAAATTGATATTAATAGTTATTCTATGTAACTTGATACCTCTAGGGTTAATTTTTACCAGGGACCGTAACGGTTATAAGTGATATCAAAAAAGTTCCTTTATAACAGTTTTTTTGGGGCTTAAAAAGAAAAAAAAACATCCAAAACAGTGATTTTTCAACGTAAAAATAAAAGATCGGATGAAACTCTTAAGAAGAGAGTTTTATTTCGCCTTCATTAAATAAAACTCTTCTGAGGAGTTTTATTTTTTCCGTCTAAAATAAAACTCATTTTAGGAGTTTTATTTTAAAACTCATTTGAGGAGTTTTATTTTAAAACTCATTTGAGGAGTTTTATTTTTTCCGTCAGAGAATAAAACTCATTTTATGTAAATTGACACTCAAAGCTTGCCGTTTGCCAGATCATTACAATTTGTAAGGCAGTGTAATCTAATCACTTGCATTGCAATTGAAACAATCGTCATTAAAATGAAAACATGTGGGTTTTTAGTTTGTTATTGTTTGATTCCTATTATTAAATGGTTGTTGTTTTATTTCTTATATATGTAGATATGGAACAAGAAAGCGAAGGAAGTGATAATCAGGATGAAAAAAGGGTTTCTATGAAATCGACAATTTTTCTCCAAGGCCCTTATCGATTGATAAACCTCTTTTTGAGTTCTAGGAGGCTAAAAGAATACACTATCCGTACTTGTATACATTGGCAAAAACTTTACAGTGTGTACCTGTAACCCAGGTAAGCGTGGAAAGAGCATTTTCTGCTCTTAAATTGGTATTAAGCGACCTGCGTTCAAATCTTTCCTCAGAAAATTTGGAAAAAGTTATGTTCGTTAAATTAAAAAAATACACACATTATAGCAAATAAAGTCAATAAAAAAAGAAGAAAATAAACAACATGAGTTTTATTTTAGACTGAAAAATAAAACTCCTTAAATGATTTTCAAAATAAAACTCCTCAAATGAGCTTTATTTTCTGACGGGAAAAATAAAACTCCTCAAAAGAGTTTTATTTCAGACGGAAAAAATAAAACTCCTCAAAAGAGTTTTATTTAATGAAGGCGAAATAAAACTCTCTTCTTAAGAGTTTCATCCGATCTTTTATTTTTTCGTTGAAAAATAACTCTTAACTGTGGAGTTGAGATCGTTTTTTTAAGATCACCATAGATTCTGAAAGAGCACTTCAATACGAATCAATTGGTATATAATAGTATACGTCTCCGTTGACTCTAACATAGAGAGTTTTTGAGTTAAAGTTTTCTGGATAACTGTTATTTTCGGTCTCTGATTTTTACACTTTTGGCCAAAAAAAGACCCACTAGGAAATTTACAGAATCACACCTTTCATAGTTTTCGGAAATATATCACTTACATTTGATAAGACTATATTTATATTTACTTAAAAAATCTTTAAGCCTTTAAATGTATAAAAAATTTTTTACACTTGATAAAAATTATTGTTTTGTGTAACTTGATCCATATAGGGTTAATAGTTTCACTTTTCACCAAAAAAGATCCACTAGGAAATTTACAGAATAATATGTTTTTTTTAAGGATTAAAAATGTTTGGTCAAAAATAACACTTATGATAAAATTGGGACTACTGCGCATGTTCGCTAATTCTCGCATATCCGAATTTAAAAACAATCTAAAAGATGTTGTAAATTTCCTAGTGGGTATTTGTTTTTTATTTTTTTTGAAAAGAGAAAACACTAACCCTAAATAAAACAAGTTACACAAAATAATAATTTTTATCACGTGGGAAAAAAAATTTTGGTGATCTATTTAAACGCTTTATAATCTTGAAGTCATAATTTAAATTAAGTTTCATGGTTTTTTTTGTCCTCTGGCCAATAAGGATTAACGAATTTATTTGAATAAAAGTATGATTATAGTCTTGTCAAATGAAAGTGATATTTTTCCGAAAATTATTAAATGTGTTTTTATGTAAATTTCCTAGTGGGTCTTTTTTGGCCAAAAGTGTAAAATTTAGCCCTATATGGATCAAGTTACATACAAAAAATATTTTTATCAAGTTGAGATATTTTTATTTATCAATTTAAAAGGTTTACAATTTGGTAATCATAATTAAAATTAAGTTCCATGGGTATTTTTTGGACGCAGTCCACTAAGGGTTAAATATTTTTTAAATAACAATAAAGATAATTATAGGCTTAATAAATTTAAGCTACATTTTCTGATAATTATGCCAACCTTGAGGAAAACATTAAAATTTTTGACAAAATAAGACATTTTCATAAAATGTCCTCGAAAGGAGTCGCTCCAAATACAAACTCGAATTATGATTTTTTCAATTTATTTTTTTTTCTTTAATAACAACTACTATATTATAAAAATAATAATCGACATTTTAAAAAATCCTGAATTTTTATTAAATTCGAGGGTAATTTTTGCTTCTTGGCTAAAGTGGGTTAATGATATCCGATGAAGTCAGAGCTCCATATCTGATTAATTTAAAGTACATTAAATGAAATAAAAAGTAAATTTTTTAAAAATTTCGAATTATGGGTATTTTTAATAATAATAATACACTCCAAAATTGGCCATTTTCGGCCGTCTTGAGGCACATGTTAACGTAAAAAATCGATTTCTTTAATTTGGAACCATTTGCAATAAAACTGGGGGATGTAATGAACGAAAATCGAAAAATCGTCATTTTAAGAGACATCCTAAGGAAAAAAAAAGTTATTTGCACTTTTTGAAATTACACTGTTTTTATATTTACACCATTCACCCAATTTTTCGTACATTTTGCTTAATTTTCCGAAATTTTATCGAACAATTAAGAAGAAATATAATCTACACAATATAAATATAAATCTACACAAAACTATCTATAATTTGTGTCCAATTATGTCGGCGTGTGTATCAGGATATCTTATTGGTATTGCAAGGAAGTTGAAGATTGTGCTTTTTTAGTTTTATCCATATAAATTTTAGGTCTGCTAAAAAATTTTGTAATTTTATTACAGTCCATAAACTAGACATTCCAGTGAACAAATTTTTTTTTATTAAAATTGCAAATATATTGAAAATGCCCTGAAATATTTAGAAAAGAACTTCAGATTTTAACTAATTTTCAACATGCTGCAAATATTTAGAAACAAACATCGACATGATTGTTATCAAATGAAAGATAATTTTGTGTAGATTTATATTATTAAACAATTTTTATGATTTTGCTTTTAAATTTTGAACAATTAAGCAAAATATACGAACAAATGGGGCGAATGATGTATATATAAAAACCATGATATTTAAAAAAATGCAAATGAGAAAAAAAAATCTTGATAGATTTGCATTCAGCGTACCTTATTCTATTAAAAAATATACTCTTCAAAGTTCTGCAAAAAGTTGAAAATTGTTGAGTAGTGAGAGAAACGATGGACAGGCTTATTAAGATTATAGTTAAAAAACTATGACATGCAAAGTTTCTCGCTGAAAAGTTTTTATCTAAAAAATTTATGACCATTGAAAAGTCAAAAAGTCGAAAAATTAAAAAAATTCAGTTTTCTTTGTTTTTTGTATATAAAATACATCGAAATTATTATTTTGTTATTTTTATTAATTTATAACGAGCTTTCAACCTCCACATATTTACAAAAATAACAATAATTAATTATTTTAGCTGGGTTGAAACATTTATTTCGATCTGACAAAAGATCTCATCAAAAACTGAGGTTTTAGAAAAGCTAGAGCCCCCAGAATCTTACAAGAATTTTTTCATTCATTTTATGTTTTCCAAACCAATAAAAAATGGTGTCACTTGACTTGGGATTTCCATATTGCTGCTTGGTGAAAAATAGTATGAAAATTTACAAGTGAAACTAAAATTTTCCGATTTTTAAACTTTTGTAGTTCAGAAAAACAGAAAAACTTGATAAACTTTTTAAAAATTTGCGAAATTTAATCATTTTTTTCCACATATTTTAGAGTGAATCTTCACATTTCGCTTTGTGTCAACTAAACCGCTGTATCGATTCCGCCAAAAGAATTTGTGGGGCAAATAAAATTTTCACAACCTCAAAATGCATGCTTACAAAAAAATTTTATTTAAAAATTTGGACTAAATTGTAGGAACTGCACCCGTTTCTTATTTTCAATTTCGGTGGTGCACTCAGATAAACAATTTTTTAAAGTTGAAATTTGAGTGAAAAAATTGTCGAATTCGTAGGAGTCTGGGGGGAGAATTACAACCAACTGCATAATGTAATTTTCATAAAACGCAACATAGAAAAATATAAACACTATATGTGTTCCTTAAGAAAATTTTAATATTTTAATTTTTAACCAAAAACTTAATGAAATCTCGTGTTTTTGTTTTAAAAATTTACTACTTTAGATGAATTATATTTTAAGCGTGAACAAGATATTGCATTGAAGTTTTTTTTTGTTTAACTAAATGACTTGTTGCTAGTATCGTCAATACCTTTCAAAGCAATATGACTTGATTTCAATTTTCCATTGGCAAAAAACCGGACCAGGTTAATGCAAAATTTTGATTTTCAATTGCGGATATAAGTTATGCACTTAATCTTCAAAAAGACAACCCACTTGAAGTATTTATTGTTGGAAATTGCAAGCAGATTACAGAAATGTTTATTTTTTTTAAATATAAAATTAGCATGCTCTCAAAATTTGTCAATACCCAATGTGTTCAACTTTGGAGTGTGATTGATTAGCGCCTGATGGACTAAGCTTGAAATTACGTTAATTACAGCGGTGTGAAATTTCATGACAATCCGAGTAGCAAGTAAGAAATGGCTGAACTATTTCCAAATATTTCTGAGACGAATCAGAGACGAATTGAGATACCAACCTGAAATTTGCAACAAATGTAGAGCAGGGTTCAATAACTAGCACATATTTCTTAAGAATTAAAATAATACGTATTTTGAGATATGTTCATTTGATCTTAAGACCCATAAAAATTACATTTGACACTTCCAAGAAAAAAATCAATGTGAACATCATTTTAAAGTGTACATTTTTAACTAAAAAATAACGCCAACACTAATTTTATATTTTGTATAGTTTAAAAATTATAGCCAATTTTGTAACGACATTTTAGTCAAATTTTAAAACTTTTTGCAATTTTCATGACTTCATACCTCGGAAACAGAAATAGTACGGTTTTATGTTTCGTTGACTTCTTGGATTTCATGGAAATCGAAAATAGTCAATACGATTGGTAAGTTTACATGTTTTTTCTTATATAGGGTATTATTAAGTCGTTACTAACCAACTATCTTTGGTGGCTTTTAAACTGCTATTGTTATATTTAACTTTACCCAGCGTATCATAAAAGAACACTCTTTTTTTCTACGTTTTGTTTAAATCAGCGTGAAAATTTCACAGTAATAAAGTTATCGTTTGGTTTTCTTTGAATTTGCAGAACTGTGAGCAGAATGATCATTTGGTTACTTATGAAATGCAAAAATATATAAAAAAAAAATATTTAAAAAAACAGAAGATTGTGATAAAGTTAGAATTTCTTAGTTTATGATGTGTTATTTTTCAATTCTTAAGAATACATTTTTTTTTTTTTACTTTTTTTGACAACATTCATATTCATTTATATTTTTTTTTAGATATTTTAACAGATTTGAATTTGATTATCAATTCATATAATTTTCAGGGTATAGGTAAGTAAGGTACATATTGGGAATATTATTAAAATTTTGCCAATCAAAATGTGGATAGGGGAGACACTAATCATAATCACTTATCTATCGAATATACAAAGAATATATCATAGATGTGGCATCACTTACAACATATGGGAAAACTGTGGACATTCGAGTGAGGTAAGTTTCTAAAAATAGAACTGTTGTGTTGTTGTTGTTGTACTTCTGAGATTATGTATGCAAGAACAAAAACACCGTGTATTGAATAAAACTAGTTTTAATCACAACAAAACTCGACCTGACGATAGACCAGTGCGCTAAAGCGCTCTGTCTAACGTGTAGTGCGAGTGCATGTGGCATTATAAATCAGTTTATCTATACCACGGTCAGTGATTGCACAGAAAATTTCATATACACGCAATCGAACAAATAAAAACATAACAAATATTACATTATTCAAAAAAAAAAAACAGGGTCACTGACGAGGGTTCAATATCAGAAACTGCGCAGTCTGATTCAGAAAAATTTAAAATTTACAATGTAGTTATGATTTTTAGAAAATACACTCATTCTTCTCTACCACGCCTTTCACAAGTTAATAATTTCAATTCAATAGTTTTGTCATGTGATCTTCTATCCATGGTATTAGAGGTTTTATACGAGTAAATACATATATTTTATTAGGCTTGTACATTGTTTTGCCATATGATAATATACCCCACTGTAAATTTTTCTCACTGTTAACCAAAGCACCACCAGAGTCACCCTATATTTAGAGAGAAATATGAAATTTCCAGAATTTTAAAAATATTCTAATATTACTTACATCACAAGCCCCTTTAGATGTAAAAGCCAGAGCACAAATATCCGTTTCTGTTAAATAAATAAATTTTTTTCGAACACATTGATCTGTTTCTATAATACGAAATGGTATAATATGTTCTGTCTCATATAAAGTATCCCATCTAATAAGAGAACCCTCTTCTTGACCATTTAATTTAACTGCTGGTTTAAAGCTTATTTTATTCACATATTTGTCAAATTTGAGAAAGGGTTTGATTTTTAATAAAGCAATATCATTTCCTTTCAAAGGATAAAAACGATCGTGTTTAACAATATTTATAACTTGATGACTTTTTCTTCTTGATGTTGTATCCCAAAGATTATTAGCTGACACTACAATAAAACCATTGGGGTTTTGATATTCCATAAAACAATGAGCGGATGTCAAAATGATTTCTTTGTGTATTATGGAACCAGCACAAATATGTTTGAAGTCTCGGTATGATAATCTAACTTGTATGGATACACAATATGGTACAAGTGGTGCCTTAGAAATTTCTTGAGCTGAGATATTGAAACACCAGAATATAGTTAATATACAAATTTTTAGACAATTCATGGTTTTTAAATTTAAAAAAAAAACTATTTTTATATTATGATTGATAGAAATATCAACAAAGCTCAAAATAGAATCAAATTTCGAGTTTTAATTTCTTATAAATACAGCTCTTTTTTCTTTGCAGGAAAAAAGACCCTAAATTGGCGGAGTTTAAGTTAAAAAAAAAATAATAATGCCATGTTTTAATTAATGCAAAAACAGTAAAAAAGCACGGTTGGCAAGCACTACCTTTTCGTTATAACATTAGTTGCCTACCACGCCCAGCTTTAGACCAATATAGAAATTTTAAAACTACTATTCCAATAGTGGCATGTGTCTTCTAAAATAACAGCATTAAATTTAAAATTTGACCCACTAAATTTAGTTATATCTATCTCGGTATTTTAGCTTTATTTTAATTTTATTTCAGGATATTTCAAAATCAAACCGGTAAAATAGCGAGAAAAGACCGGTTACACAAGAAAACAAATGTCTTTATTAGAATCGCTTTTTTAAAATTTTCATTTCGGGCTTAATGTATTGTGGTAGCCAACTACCGTTATTATGAAAATGTTTTGAATGTCAATCCTGTAAAAAATGTAATGATATCCTAAAATCAAATTTTCGCGACGAACTATAATAAATATGAGCGATGTAAAAAACTTGCAACATCTATTGAAACTGACTTTAGATGCCTCTTATTTCTCTAGGTTTTTTGAATTGAGAGAAACGATGGATAGGGGTTAGGTAGACTATACACTCTCCTAAAAATTATAAAATTTCGTCCAACCGAATAGATTTGGTTACTGCAACCTCGTAAATTCGGTTGTCACAACCGAATTCAGTTGACACAACCGAATTGGGTGTCACAACCCCCAATTCGGTTACAACAACCGAATTCAGTAGTGACAACCGAATTTGCGAGGTTGCAGCAACCGAATGAATTCAGTTGAATGAAATACTGTTGAGACAACCGAATTTGTTATGTGAGTGTACATAAAAATTGTAACATTAGGGAGTTCCAAAGATATATGACATTGTTTTTTTGGTCCTACCTTTCAGGGCACCGCCCAAAATATGCCATTGGGCAGAAAATGTGATTGTGAGTTTCAGATCAATCCGTAACTTCAACTTCTAACTGAGGTTGAAGTTAGGAAAAAAAACAAATTTTTCGAAAAATATTAGTTTTTGGTCTTTAAAATCGAAACCATTTGCCCTAAGAATCTGATTTGAGTCATATTCAATAAGAAATTTTATTCTTATAAAATTTGGTCATATTATTCATTTTTCTAAAACTTATATAATTAGTAGTATTTCGCATTAATCAGGAAAGGTCGTAGTGTCCACTTTAAAACCAAATATAAATCTTTTTTTCAGTTTTTGCAAAATTTTTTTAATTTGTAATAGTTTTTATTTCAAATGATAAAGTAATCGCTATAAAGATAAAACTATTTTTTTAAAAAGGTATAAAAATCCAAAATCGGTTAAGAACTAGCCCATTAATAAAAAATTCCCTAGACCATTAGTGTGCCGAAAACCACTTAACCTCGAAATTCGAGCACACATCTTAAACGTTTTCGAAAATGATTACTGTAACATACATTTTTTTTATTTGATAGACTCATAAATTGTGCGATATTGAAAATGCTTTCTTAGGATGCCTTTAAGCTGCCATATGAAACGGACACTAACTTTGGGATATAGTACTTCAAATTTTAAAAAATTTTCTTTAACAACATCGAAAAAATTGCACATAATTGTTCAATACATCTTAGAGAATGAAAATAAAAAAAAAATTAAAAATATCCGCCCGTTAACTTGAGTAGGGCAGCTAGCTGTTTTTTGCGGATTTAGAGGAAATTGTACTTTTTGGTAATAACAAGTCTAATTTGTTGTCATAAAATATTTGAAATCTAAAATTAGCTACTTTTGTACCTTTTGTTGTTCTGTTTTATTATAATTACTTCAGGTTGATAAAAACACTGTTTGGACGTCATTAACCTAAATGACCCAGAAATATTTATTTCACTTTACAAAAATCGTCCAAGGTTTGCTTGCTACTTTTGAATTTTAAGAAAATTGAATTAAAGTACACCCAAAAAAATAAGTTAGTAGAAAAGTTAGTAAAACGTCTTGTAAATCAGGTATACTAGTTTTTAGCAAAATTTTTTGCTAAAATCGTGTTTTCAGCTAAAATTTTTGTTATACTTATTTAGCACTTAACTGTTTTATACTAATGTTTTACTAATATACTAATGTTTTACTAATTAATTTTGCTAAAAAAAAATTGTGCTGATAAGCACATTAATAGTGTGGACGACAACCAGATTGAAAGATATACGCAGAATGAAGTAGATGTCGCGGCATGTCAAGATGTAGTAGAGAAGAGGAAAATGATACTAAAAAGTACAACTCTAATAAGACATATAAAAAAATCAACCATGGAAGTTTTTGTATCTCTTTTTCATACATAAAACAAAATTGAGGATTAAAATAACTTAAATTTTGCGTTGTCACCGGCTTGTGAAAATAATTGTCTATTAATTAAATAAAAGACAAAATAAAATATTTATTTATTTAAACTAAATGTTTATATGTGTGGTCAAATATACAGAAATGTAGACAGAGTAAAGTGAAAGACAAAGACACACATCTTAGGTAGATTTTTATGGTTCCTTTTTCTTATTGCAAAAAGGGTTGTTTTTTCGTTTCGTTTGTTTTTGTTTATTTTTTCGTTTCGTTTCTATAATTATCTGCGGCAGTTGCGTTCTTTAAAAGAAAGCATCATTAAGACAACCATTGATGTAAGTAGTTGAAAGAAAATTTTTGTTATGTTATATATATTTATTTCTATATATTTTCAGATATTAAATTAATTCATGTCGTCAATGTGGGAAAATGAAAATTTTTATATTTCGTAATTATTGTAAATTATTTTTAAAAGAATCACAAAAATATGTTTTATGATTTTCAGCAAATAAATTAACTAAACTACAGTTTTTCTACAAATTTTTTGCGTTTTTTTCACTCTACTAATATTCAGCAAAAAATTTATTAGTTTTTAGCAAGGCTTTTGTATTTCTAATCTACTAAGTGTTAGCAAAACTTTTGCTGAATCTACAAATTTTGTTGATAAAAATCAGCTCGCTGATTTTCAGCAAAAGATTTTGCTGACATTAGCAACTTTTTTGCAAGCATCCTCCTGACTAAAATTTTGCTGACTCAGAAAAATTTTTTGCTGACTTTACAAACTTTTTTTTTTGAGTGTATATTATAACACGACGTGTGAAGCTGCCGTGCTTAAACTGTTGGCCAAATTGAGCAACGTTAAAACGTCCCGCGAGGGGCCGCATTTGGATTAAAGGAGGTACTGTCTGATTTTATTGTATATTAATTTGAACGAAAAATATTTAAATTCTCTTTTTTTTACAAACCTGCCTAAGAAAGTCTTTTAATCCGCAAAAAGATATTAAGAACTAAATAAACCCTTAGATGCTCTTGGTGGCAAAATAAATCAAATTAATATAGAAATATTAATAGAATTTTTTATAAAATTTTTCCAGTTTTTTTCTTGTCTCTTTTCTTGTCATACTGTAATTTTGGTATGGCTACGATAAACTTTTTCCAGTAGCTGGGCAGTTGGCTTCGAAACAACCCACGTAAAAACGTACAAAAAAATTAGTACCCACGGGCAAACCACTGTTAATTTTGTAAAACCGAAAGCATGTGGTCTGAGTGGTACTCACAAAATTGCCAGTGTTATTTTTACCAATATTACAACCACTCAGAGTTTAGAAAATAAAGAGATTGCAATACTCTCACTTACTGAGAAAAAATGTATAGTTTGTGACTGCAAATAGGAAAATGAATATTTTTTCGCAACTTTAAACTAATAAATTGACTTTTTTAATGTTTTGCTGATAGTTTTTGATATATTTGTTATGTTTTGCGGAAAAATTTGTTCAATTTAGCTTTGGTTTTCCTTAAAAACGGCATGTTATGATTTGAGGAAAAATTTGTTCAATTTAGCTTTGGGTTTCCTTAAAAACGGCATGTTTTCTGTTTGCAGGTACAAGGTGTTAAGTGAGTATGAGAGCATGCATAGCCATTGGTAGTATTCTCTCTTTTTAATCTTTTATTATATTTTACACGTTCAATCGGCAATTGTTTTTGTAAAAAATTAAAGACAGAAACATAATTGGCTTAAGTAACTTAAGTCAGGTGTTGGTATAAAACAAAAGCTTAGAAATACCATATTTAAAGTTAAACAAATTTTAATTTTCGTTTCATATCAACACTTGACTTAAGTCGCTTAAGTCATTTATGTTTCAGCCGAACTGAATTTTGAAAGTGATTGTTCTATAAAAATTTCATAAAATTAATTGAATTCAAGTCTTTTGGATAGCACCAAATTTTTTCGAATTTGCAACTTTGTGCCAACGTTTTCAAGCTCACTCCGACCGAAGGTTGGCCGCTGTCAAGCTTGCTAATCTCACTTTCTGCCAACGCATAAACAACAGTCGCCTGCGCTTTGCCAGTACTGTGCCGATTGTACTTTTCTGCCTAGGAACATATTATGATTCTCTAAAATAATGGAGGTAAAACAACATAAATATGTTCTATTTTTCTGTGTACTAATTAAAATTTCATTGTTTGCTTCAGAGATATGTACATGACTGTATGTTGGCACAAACAAAAAAAATTTCACATTAAAACTAAATACCTTTATGGTTTTAACATAAACAAAACGTGACATCCTTTTATTAACATAATACTTGAATGTTTTATGTAAATATTCTTTGCCTTTGACTCATTAGATGCCACTAATCTTTTGCTTATACATATTAACAACAGTTTTTTTTTTTTTAATATACTTCATGTGAGACGTTCTGTTTATTTGCCACATATCATATCCTTTGATATGTTAAGCCGTTTAAAACTAATAAAAGGCAGACATATGTGTGGTTTAATCAGGACATACGATTAACTTTTTCTTTTGAAAAGGCAGTTTTACAAATTTTAAAAAAATATTAAATTTTAAGATCACATTGAAGGTGCCGTGATAATGCAACTTAATGAATATTAGCAACTTAAGTTGCCAGCAGAGTTGTTACAATTTAGCATGCTCTGAAAAATAGTGAGAGTGTTCAAAAATTTTGTCTCAAAATTAAAAAAAAAACGACTGGGCATTAATGGGCTAAGACATTTAAGGAAATTATAACGCAGTGCAACAAAAAATTTCATGCCCAATGGTTCTCACTTGACATTGCCTGCCAAATCATATTATTTTATGGATCAGTTTTTAATATATTTTTATTTTTTGAGTAATTTGACTATTTGGACTATGTCTCGAATTAGGGTCTAGTTACTTTGGTCAGTTAAATTACAAGACAAATATCATTTAATCCGCAACATCTCTTTTGAATTCAGATTTTAAATCGGTTCTGTAGTTTTGGACCTATGGGCTGAAATTACAGGGAGATATCTCGAATATTCAATGAAAAAGCATTAAAAATTGGCATTTTTTGACCTCATATCATTCGATTTATTTTATATTGTAAATATGATGACTTTATGGAGCCATAAAGACAATCTCTTTTTGAATTTTAGAAAACTCGCGATATTATTCACGTTTTTTATTTTTCTAAAATTAAAAAAGTTGTGAACTTTGAAGAAAAATAGTGTTTTAAATTAGAGGGACTATTTCAAAAATTTTAAATATTTCTGAAAGTTGCAGTTCTTTACTTTTGCGATCTGTAATCTAAAACTAGGCGCTTCTTTCTAAAAGAGCATTTGTATTGCAAATACAGTCTTTGAATGCATTTTGCATTTAATAAATATACGGAGGTTGAAAGCTAGAAAAAGGTCCCGACATGTCGATATTTAAATTGATATATTTATTTTAAAAACTAAATAGTAGGCAGATTCATTTTTAGAGTAGGACGGCGCACTGTGTTACATTTTCAGAGAAGCAGTCAAAATCTATATCATTCGAAGGTGTTGACGTATGTCAATGCGGTTTCTTTTTATGGAGAGCTTATACCTTTAGCTTCAATTAAAGATATCGATCGTAAAAATCGAGTGGTAATAAATTTACATATTAAGGGTTAAACTTATATAACACATGTTTTTGCTAAATTTTAGTTTAATACTCAAATTTTTTAACAGCCATGGCACAGTGGGATATATCACAAAATTTTTGGAAATAGTTCGACCATTTCTTAATTAATGGTCCGATTGCAATGAATTTGAAACAGACATAAGTGACAAAATATCGGGATTATGTTCTGATGTTGAAACTCCCAGACCCCCAGGGGGCGGCAATATGGCTCCCGATTTTCAAGAAGTTGACATATTTGTAATCTGCTAGTAGAGACAAACAAAAAATCTATCTATAATAGTTCCCGCGTTATTCACATTTTAAAATGTGAACTTCCAAATATTGTCCAACTCAGGTCCATTGTTTTGCAAATAGCGGGACGAAATCGGGACCAATTTCTTTTTTGAAATATTGGTTATTAACTAAATAAATTCTTGATTAAATAAAAAAAAATAATGCAATACCTTGTTGCACCCAAAAACTACATTCGATTAAAGTAGAAAAAAAATCAAATTTTTGCGATATTTTCCCCAAAGTATACACACTTTGTGTGCATACTTCTCTAAAAGATATTTTTTATATAAATGCGAGTTGTATCAAAAAAAATCTTGGTATATATATATATACATTTCCCCCGAACCGCTTCTGATGTTACCACAATTTTAAGGCATATATTAACTTTAACCCACTGTTAAAAATTGTGCACGCCTCCAATTAGGTAGCGGGATGAAGCTTTAAATGGAGACATGACAGCAAAATTCCCATATTTTGAAATTTTAGTTTTATTTTTGGGAATTGTGGGATTGCTTTTAGAAAATAGTAAATCATAAAATACAGATAAATTTTTTGAAAATCGGATGAGAAGCAAAAAAATGGCGAGCTCTCAAAATTTTTTATGCAAAAAGTACCCCACTTTGGGGAGCCATAATGCCGCCCCCGGGAGGTCTGAGAGGTGCATCATCAATCCTTAAAGTCGATATTATGCCACTTATGACTGTTCCAAATTTCATTGCAATCAGAACACTAAGTAAGAAATGGAATTATTTCCAGAAAATTTGTGATATATCCCACTGTGCAACGCCTAACGCTATCGTTTTGCTCAAAACGAGACCTAAATTGCTATCGTTTTGATGATGTTACAAACGAAAACGTTAAGCTAAACGATAGAAACTTTTTGTTTTTTACCAAAATTGTTAACATAATTTCAAATTTGTATGTAATATGGTCGTAATTCAACTTCGAAAAGTGAACGATAATCGTCGATCGTCCTACAGAATTCATAGCCAGATTATGAGGGTTGACTCAAAATTCTGAAAATTTGAAAGTGAGTTACTCAACCAGGCTTACAACCTGTACTAGGTAATTTTGAAGGTATATTTTCACTGTAACATTGTGTAATTTATTTTATCGAAAGTGGTAAAAACTACTAAAGAATGTAAAAAGCAAAAAAAAATTAAAAATAAATAAAAATAAATAAATACATTTAGAAAAAGTAGACTACAAGAACACTAAAATAAACCATCAACCATTAAAAACGGCAAAATAAGAAAACGTCGGACAAATTTCAAATCAAACAAAAATCATGATGCAAAAAATCGTTCCATTTGACATGGAATGACTCATATGTATTAACAAGGGAGTAATCCCGATACGGACCGGCATATCTTAATGAACTCGAATACGTTGTAGAGAATAAAAATTTAAGAGACCCGTGGTTTTTATTTTATCTGACCAATCTCATGTTTAGGCGTTACTAAGTGGGGTCAAAAATTACCCCATTTTACGTTTTTTTCCGTTTATTTCGTTCTATTTAATGTAACTATAGAAAGATTTGATATCAAATGAAAAGTTTTTTGAAGACACATTCAATGGTGTACAAGTAACATGAAATCTGGCATTTTATTAGGGAATTTTAGTTGAATTTAGCTAAAAATAAAGCAAATAATTTTAGTCGATTTGGTGTCTGACCTTTTTCCGATATTCGAAACCCTTCGGTTTCCCAAAGAGCAAAACTGTGGCAACTATGGGACCACTTTGTAAGCAACGTGGGTATCAGAACTTTTGTTTTCTTTAGTACTTTAACTTTGCGTACAAATAAATCTAGTTTTCGTATATTAAAGACAAGTTTTCATACAAAAGCTAATTCATTTTTAAACCTTAAACTTGAGATTTTGCAGCTAAAAAATATACGTGTCTCTATTTTTTTTGCTCCTTTACAACATATCCAAAGTTCATTAAAATCTGAGAGTTCGTGTCGGGATACCTCCCTTGTAAGTAAAATAAAACGCTTTATTAATTTTAATATTAAAAGACATTTCCGCATATTGTCATATCCAAAATTCGTCATAATTGTTAAAAAAATTAAATAAGATAAATTTGCATTTTTTCGCTCTTAACCATTTTTAGTTGTTTATTTAAACTAATTATGAATTTTTTTGATAAAAAAATGGTTAAATAAAAAAATCTCTCACAATAGTGCCTGACCTATATTCAAAAGTATATAAGCCAAGATGTTGAACGCAAAATATATACAGTTTTTTTTCCTTTTTAGACTTGATATCATAATGTGCAAAAATTCTATACAAATTATTGCAATTTGTATTATGCTTTTAGTAGCAATAAAAGCACAAAGTACAGAAGAAGATCTTCATACTACATTACCATCACATGATGACATTATTGATACAACGACAATTCCGGATATTGAAGATGATCATGTAGACACATTTAAGGATACTTATAATGAATTAAATGATTCTCGTATTAATGGTGGTGAAGAGGTTAAACAAATAATACCATTTCAAATATCAATGCAAGCCTATAGACGTAATCGTTGGCGTCATTTTTGTGGTGGTTCCATTATTAGTCCACATCATGTACTAACCGCTGCTCATTGTGTGGAGAATATGAAACCAGAGGATATCCATATAGTTGCTGGTACTTTAACTTGGAGTACTGGAGGAGAACGTCATAGGGCTGTAGCAAAACATGTACATCCACAATTTTCAATGAGTCCCAGAATTATAAATGATATAGCCATATTAAAAGTAACACCAGCATTTAATTTACATAAAAGTTCTGTGGGTACAATTGGATTGGGTGGTACAAATCGTGTTGGTGAAAAAGTTAAAGTACGTTTAACTGGTTGGGGTGCTACTGCTCCTACCGCTGCAGGTGGCCTACCCGAAAAATTACAACAATTACATTATCAGACAATATCAAATGAAGAGTGCGGTAGAAAAGGGTTTAGAGTGACACGTAATGAGATATGTGCATTGTCTAGTAAAGGACAGGGTGCATGTGTGGTAAGTTGTTAAAAAAAAATAATATACGATTCATTCCAAAATATTTCTATACGATTTTAATTGTTTTTGGAATGAATGAATTTGGATGTCATTAAAAGTAAGACATTATTATTCAACGTTTGTATATTAATTTTTCGAAATTCGGTGTATACTCTGGAGTACAGTTCGTTAATTTTGCGAAATTTTAAATTCGTGTGTTCTGAAGAATATTGAAAATTTTACTTTTTTAAGAAAATAATTAGAATTTTTGAGCCCTTTGCGAATACACCCTGAGTTTTGGATATGTGGTACAAGATAATAGGATCCATCACCACAAATTGTTTTAACAAAAATCTACGATGTAGTTTTTAAAATATTCGCGTAGTTTGAGTTCTATCGCAAATCAAACTTCGACATTTTTAGAAAAACTAAGAAAAATAGCTAATGACTCACTCCATACAAAACCATCAAAAAATAGCCAATTTCGACCTCTACGCCCTTCAATTTTAACTAAACTTGGTATGGTATGGTCATATACGTATGAAATCGTACAAGTTTCGGGTTGTTAGCTATAACGGTAGTGGAAACATCGTGTTTTAAAATATAAAAAAAACTTTAAAATTTAACAAAAGTAGTCCTACTTAATCGTTCATAGCTTTTAAACGGTTAAAGGTACGTGATTCATTGATACCTCATTTCAAAGCCACTGTTGTCATGCTTTAAATAAAAGAAGCTAGAAGCTAATTTTTTGAAGGTAAAATACATATTTTTCAAAATCCGCGATTTAAAACGCTGTATTTAAAAAAACTGTTTTTTAAAATTTTGAAAAAATATATGTTCATTATAATTTATTCCACTATGGCGTTGCCAAATTAATTTTTGGAGCTCTTACGAGATTCAAAGTTATGGATAAAAATCTAAAAAAATTAACTGAATATAATAGAAAAAAAGATTAACATAAAAAAAATATTTATTGAAAAACATAAAAATATTGCCCCTATCTTTTAAACGGTTTTAACTAAAAGAGCATTTTTTTCAAAATTTTTTTAAAATGCATTTACTTCAAAATCCGTGGTTCAAACCGCTGTATTTCAGAAAACTGCTTTTCCAAAATTTTTTAAAAATGATATGTTAATTATAAATTATTCTTCCATACCGTCACCAAACCCCTATGTGGTATTTCTGCATGTTTCTGAGTTATCTGCTTCTTAGTTAAATTTTTTCACATTTTTATTCATAACTCAAGATATCGTAAGAGCTCCATACAGGGATTTGGACATGGCATAAAGAAGTATTGGAAGATGACAAAGCCAATTGTGATAATATTTTGTTGTTGTTTTTGTTATTTCTTTGATATTTTAAGTTTTGAATCACGCTCCTAGACGACGACAAGAAATTCTCATTGAGTTTGTGATTTAACATAACAAATATCTCTAGAAATTCTAATAACAAAGTGCCCTGAAGATTTCCTTGGGCAGGAATGAAATCCGGATAGGGACAAGCCTGCAGCAGATTGTTTTCACAATTTGTTAAGTTTTGGGACTTTAGCACATTTAATTACTATAAAAGTATTTTATATTTAACATATATTTTTTAAAAAATTAAAAAAAAAAAACAGTTTTTGGAAATACAGCTTTTTGAACCGCGATTTTTGAAACCAATGCATTTTACTGGAGAGAAATGAACAATTTGTGTACTCTAGTAAAACCAGAATTTAAGTAGCTTTAAAATGAGCTATCAATGACTCTCGTAACTTAAGCCGTTGAAAAAGATATCTAATATTAAGTACGACTACTTTTCAAAATTTTCGAATATTTCGCGATAGTTCAAGATCCGCTGGGCTTAGCTGTCATACATTTGGACGAGGTTATAGTTATATGATGTACATCTTCTATACCACGTTTGGTTGAAATCAGAAGGGTGCAGGAAATCGAGTGGTAATTTTTAAAATTTTTATCCGATTTTTAAAAATCTTTAAGTAAAAGAAAATATTTGTGTATGGTAAAGTTAAGAATGTGACATTTTTAGGTTATAATATGTTAGGTTCAGATTCAGAACACCAAAGACAATTTAAAAAGTATACTCTGGACTATAGGTAGTGAGTTTTGCGAAATTTAAAATTCATGTGTTCTGAAGAATGTTGAAAATTAAACTTTTTTAAGAAAATAAAAAGAATTTCTTAGTAAAATCTAAATATTTGTCGACAAGACAATATGATCAAGACAATATGATCTATCACCACAAATTGTTTAAAAAAATTAAAGATGTAGGTTTTGTAACATTCGCGAAAAAATTTAGTTTTTTTGCTAACTTTATTTAAATAGACTGTATTAGTTTGTAACATATATCTAAAAGTAGAGGATCCAGTCTTTCATATTAGATATAATTTGTAAAAATCGGACAAAAACTTGAAATGTTATAACAGCTTACACATACTAAGGGAACTTCTGCTTTAAAAACATGTAGTTGTTTGTGTTGTAATACAGTTTCTTTATTTTTAACATTTTTAATGCGAATGCCAGTCATTGGCAGAACAAAAGAAATTTTTTACTAATCTTGTAGTTCATTTGAAAAAACAAACCACATCAAATTACTGTATAATAATTTTATATTCATTTTTTACAGTAGTGTGTTTTTATTTAAAAAAATAAAATAAATGAAAGTTTGTTTATTTTTTACTACATATGTGGTTCATTTTTACTACAATTGTGGTTCATTTTTTGAACATTAAAAAATAAATGACAATGTTAGTTGAATTTACTGCAATGTAAGTCGTCCTTTCTTTAAGTGAAATTTCATTTATTTTTAACTACATTTGCAGTGGTCTTTACCTACATAGTATTTTAAGTGCATGAGTTATTTCCCTATGGGGAATGAGGAGTCAATTGACCTAAAAGTGACTGGTTTAAGAAGACCTTATCACAGGGCTGGTATAATTTAATACTGAAGTGGGTTAAGCAGTGTCAATTGTCCTAAAATTACCAATCTTTTGACTGGTAAAGGGAGGACATACCAATTAACCAGAATGCTTATTAACAAGAAAAAGGCAGTTGACTAGAATTTTACCAATTGGAAGCTGTTTAGTTTTGGTTTATTTTACACGGCATGGCCCTTTTGCGACAGTCTTGTGATATGCCCATCTTTGGTTACTCCAGTGGCATGCCACTATGTGGTTTAAAGCAGGACAAATGACCCCCTCCTATGACAAGCCAATGTTAAAGTTGTCAGTTGTTTACATAGGGTAGGGTTCAGCAGAGGACCGGTCTCTGTCACGAAGGGACCGATCCTGTGGCACACGCAGAACCGGTCCCATTCCCCATAGGGTTCTCTCAATTTTGATAAAAGTTTCAAACTTTAAGCCGCTATTCCAAGCGAACTGCACCGAATTTTTAAAAACTTAATATAGCACACATATCATAGGAACATTAAATATCAATGAGTTTATTTTTAACGATATCCATAGTTACATATCCGAAGACCGTATCGAAAATTTTTGGATTGACTCATACAATATCTTACAAACTAAAGTTAAAGAAAATATTTAAAAATCTCTAAAGTAGAAATGTCTGCTCTACAAGTTTAATTGCATTTTATGTTTTTAAATTTTATTTCAGGGTGATTCTGGTGGTCCTTTAGTCACCGCACAAAGTCCCACACAACTTGTTGGTGTTGTTTCCTATGGTTCGGCCACCTGCGCCCAAGGTAGACCTGATGTATATACAAGAGTGTCCAGCTTTTCTACATACATTAACAAAGTCATGTCAAGCGAAATACCATAAAGTTGCAAAAACATAATAAAATCTAAACATTTTGCCATAAAAGTTTGTGTTTGAATATGAAAAATTGAAGCATGAAATTATTTTAAATGCTATTTTGTTTGGTTTTTACTAGCGCTTCTTTTCATTGTCTTAGTTTTGCGTTAAATTATATTTAGTGTAAAGGAGAAAAGTCAATAATAAGCTAATATAATTTTATTGCTCTAATTTATGTTCTCTCATCCAAATCTGTTGTAAACGGCCATAAGTTCAAAATTGGACAAAAGCCTGCAACAAAAACTTAGAAAGATGTAGCAAAATGTAGAATTGACGCTCATTTTTTAAATTAAATAATTTTAAAGAAAATTCTGTTTTATAAAAGCAGTCACTCATACCAACGAAAAAAACTTAAACATACTTTTTTTAAATAGAACATTTTGTATCGATTGTCCTTTACTTAAGCATTTTAACAGTATTCAAATATATCATATTTTTTTCGTAATATTTTTTAACTTGAAGTGCCCTCTAGTGGTAATTTTGGTAACCAAAGTTGAAACTTCGACAGGATATTTATTATATTTGTCATTTATATGAGCTACTTTAAAAATTTCCAACACCAGTTGAAACTGGCTTAAGAAGCCTCTTATTTCTTAAGGATGTTCAATAGGGGCACAAAAAAGGACTGTCGAATTTTAGAGTTCAACAAGTCTGCTCCTATATTGTATCTTACTATACATGATGTTATACTTAACTATATTGAATTGTACAAATTATTATTATATATGTATTACACAGTACAACACTTTTCAACACATGATTTTGGGACTCAATTCTGGGAATTATATTATATTATTATATAAGTTTGTTATAATTTTTATTAAAAATAAAAATTATGTTTTTTCGACCTTTAATTGTGCAATGAAAATGAAAATTATTCAAGTTCGAGGCCATATACTCTATATTTCTTCATTAGGATATTGTCCTAACAAATAATCTATAGAGTTTTTGTTTTCAAATTTATTATTTGACCCTTTCAGGAATGTGTTGATAGATCTATTTCGGGAATTTTCTAGGTTCCCATCATCATAATATTATAATTACAAGCTGTTACTTTTACTCGGGTCAGTACACATTAGAGTCGTTCGAAAATGCAAATGAAATACATACATTATATTCTATCGACTTGGGCAAACATTTTATAGATTAAAAATATTACCATTTATTTTTTAATTGGCCCCACTGTGCTTTTCTTTTAAAGGAATTTATATAATAATTTCATAATTAAAAAAAAAATAAAAAAATAATTGAAATTATAATATCACAAGGAATAGCATATATTTATCATTTATTTCCTTTTACAATCATATGTACACTCATAGAAATGAGTAATGTAAAAATAGCAGAAAAAAGTTACTGAAAATTAGGTAAAAAATGTGCCGGAAAATGTAGTAAAATCAGCAGATTCTTTTCGCTAAATATTAGTAAAAAAATATCAGCAGAGAAACTTTAAGTTAAATTTTTAGTTGACTGCATGAAACCGGGCTTGCATATAACTTAGCGCCAACTATTCGTGAAAAATTGTATTACAAATAATAAAACAAATAAAATACAGAGTTGTATCTGTCTTTTATGAGAAATATAAAACACAGATTTATATCTGTCTTTCATTCATCTTAATTTTTTCCTTAATTTTGTATGTATATCGAAATGTTATCTGTCAAAGCCTGAAACGTAATCTAAAACATAATGTAATAGAAAAATAAGTAAAAATGTAAAATTCAATTATACAAGGTGGCGCAAAAATAACCTTCCGCTGTTTTTTGGCTGTAATTTAAAAAAAAATTAAAAACTTTGATTCTTCTTGTGGATTATTTTTATTTGGTATTTTAATTTTTTTTACATCAAGTCGAGAATATGATGTCATGTAAATGGCCGCCGCCACAGTTGATTGTCATTTGAGCCCTTTTTATGGCATTTTCCATCACTTTGGCCAAAACTTCCGGCGATAGGTCCTCACATTCTTGACGGATATTGTCTTTAAGAGCTGCAAGAGTCTGAGGCTTGTTGACATAAACCCGCGACTTCAAAAATCCCCACAAAAAGAAGTCTGGAGCTGTCAAATCAGGCGATCTTGCTGGCCAGTGCAAATCGCCAAAACGGGAGATTAGGCGCCCGGGAAATGCATCCTTCAGCATATCGGTTGTGGCACTTGCAGTGTGTGCCGTTTCACCGTCCTGTTGGAACCACATGTTTTCCAATCACAATTCATCAAGTTGCGGCAAAAAGAACTAGTTGATCATTGCTCTGTAGCGCTCACCATTCACAGTAACCGTTTGGCCCGCGACGTCTTCTAAGAAAAAAGGTCCGATGACTCCTCCAGCGATAACAGCACACCATACAGTGACTTTGAGCGGGTGTAATGGCTCTTCGTGGGTTACACGCGGATTTTCAGTGCCCCAGAAGCGTAAATTTTGCTTATTTTTGGAAATGGGCCTCATCACTCATGATTAGTTTTGATGAAAAATCATCTTCCTCTTGGTGGTGATTAAAGATGGCTTGAGCGTATGTTACACGCGATTGGCGGTCAGCACTAACAGCTGATGCACTGTCTGGACTTTGTACGGAAACATCTTCAAATCTTGTACCAAAATTCGCTGTAAAGACCGTCGACTGATACCCATTTGCGTGGCACGTCGGCTGGTCGATGTCGACGGCGCTTCCATGACATCCTCGGCTACAGCAGCAATATTCTCAGCAGAACGGCTACTCCGGGGTCTGCCACGCCTGGCAGCATCTCGTGTTGTGAAAGTCTCATCGAGGCGAGCGGCTAAACGTCGCAGTGTTTCACCAGTAGGCGTTGGACGGCCAGGAAATCTGCGACGAAATTCACGTTGTGCCAAAGTCACCGACCGATTATTGGTCAAATAAATAGTCACCAATATTCCGCGTTCTGGAGCAGTGTAGCGGAACATTGTTTATTAACGTGTATTTCGCATGTGTTTACTACACAAATGTCAAAACAGAACTGACATTAGGGGCCAATCGAAAAATTTATAGCATTTTCTGATAGGAGGATTACTTTTGCGCCACCTTGTGTAAGCACTGCTTTTGTCAAACGCCTTAAATTTTTAATCATTGTTAAAAGGACAATATTATTTAAATAATTTTTTATTTTGTTAATTTTTATAAACACTCAGAGAATCTCTGCTTTAAAAATTTGTAGTTGTTTGATATGTATGAGTTTCGATACTTATTCGAGGAATCTAAGGTGGATATAGTGTGTATCTCGGAAACATGGTTCGATAGAGTTTTACCAGATAGTTTAGTTACGGCCAATGGTTATAAAATAATTAGGAATGATAGAAAGGGTTATGCTGGTGGGGTTGCGATTTATATCAAAAACCACATACATTATAAGGAAGTAAAAAGATCGGAAGATAATGCAGCAATTGAATATTTATTTATTGAAATTATTGGTGAAAAAAAACTGTTGTTGGGTTGTATTTATCGGCCAGATCGTGTAACAAATTATAACATTTTTATGCGTGATTTGGAAATTCTAGCTACTCAATACAATGATGTGATTATTGCAAGTGATTTTAACTGTAATATTCTAATTGATACATATTTACAGAGTCAATTGATATCTATCGGCTTACATATAGTAAACACTGAGCACCCTACACACTTCACGAACACTAGTAGTACACTAATAGACATTTTTATTTTGGGAAATATTTCCAATTTATTACTGTTCGATCAACTTACTGCGCCATGTTTTTCAAAACACGACCTTATATTTATTTCTTATGATTTTAAATTAAGGAAAACAGAAAGTCCCATTAGTTTTCGTGATTTTCGTAACATTAACTTAAACTTATTGGAAGAACAATTTAACACCACTAACTGGAACTTTGTATACTCCATGGTATCTGCTGAACAACAATTACAATTTTTTAATAGCCATATACTCCGCCTCTTTGATAGTACTGTTCCCTTGCGTACATACCGTGGTGATAAAACTAAAAAGTGTTGGTTTAATTCTACTATCAAAAGCCAAATTAATGATCGTGATGCGCTTTACACACGTTGGAAAAGATTTAGAACATCTGAACTACATGAAGAATACCGTATAGCTCGTCGAAATGTTAATAAAAGCATAAGAGATGCAAAATCAAACTATTACGCTACCCAATTTAAAACGGCTGCCGACTCTAAAAAGAAATGGCAAACGATAAGGGAAATTGGAATCGGAAATAAAAAACCTACTATTTGCAATGTTGATGTCAATGAATTAAATGCATCATTTATCAATATTCCTTCAACTGTATTAGTTGATCAAAACCCAACTACTAATCAAACTAATGAGTTTCAGCAACTTCCACCATTGAATCAATTTGAATTTTCTTCTGTATTGCCTATTGATGTATTAGCAAGTTGTTTATCCGTGAAGTCCAATGCAGTTGTAAATGTCAGTCATTTGTTGACCAAATTTAATTTTTGACAAACCTTCTAGTTCATCTAAAAAACAAACCACTTCAAATGACTGTTTTACGATTTACATTTATTTTTTACAGTGTAAAATCAAAAGACAAATCTTAGTTGAATTTAATGAAATGTTAGTCATCCTTTCTTCAAGTGAAATTTTATTTGTTTTTGACTACAATTGCTGTGGTCTTTACCTACATAATATAATTGGTGATAATTAACTATTTTCTAAACACCAAAAATACCTAATACAGTCCTTCAATTCACAAAAAAAAAAAAATCTATCCCATTTTAAATTTTTTTTTAAATCACTTTTTAAAAAAAAAAAAAAAAAAAAGAGAGGCAACACTCAGGAAATACTTCCTATATTTAGTGTGTTGCTTTCTTTGGAAAGGGCTAGTATAGAGATGAAAGGTGGGGAAAGATGAAGGGCTTCAGACATGGCAACTCTGTAATTGCGCGAGATGATAAGTCTTAGAACAGTTGTTGCTCGCCACCTGATGGAGAGTTGGCGAACTTATTGAAGCTTTTTGGTTCATAGCCCTGATTCATTATTTTACTTCGGTGGGGTTAATTGCTATGGGAACACCGAAGGTGGACATTGCGATACGTATGAGGGATAGAAAAAACTCATACATATTATTTTGATGTTGCCGGCACCGGGGATAGAACCCGGGACCTTCTGCGTAAAAGTCCAACGCGCTAACCATTACACCACAACGCCCACATGTATATTTTCATAGAATTGTTATTTTATAATTAAATTATTTTCATAACCGTTTCTAATTACTTCTCTAATACGACGTGTTCACTTCACTTTTCTATTTCATACTGACACAATATGAAAAAATAAACATATACTGAAAGGCAAACATCACATAACAACGAACTGTGTTGCCTTGATTATCAAAATAATATATTAAGACTTTAGCAAATTCAACAAAAAAATTAGTAGAAATTTAGTATTTTGTAAAGTCAAAATATCAATATTTTTATCTAAAATCTCAATTTCAACTAACAATCAGTTGAAAACTTGCAAAGTTTTATTACTAACGGCTTTACCAGTTTGTCTACTAACTTTTTTCTATGAGTGTACGTAATGATTAAAAAAATCACTTATAAAAGCAAAGAAAATACATAAATCAATTTTAATTGTTTTTGATGATCACTTGGAAATATTTTTCAAACATTCATACAAAAAGAATGTCATATGTATCCACAACTTTATTCATTTATTTGTTACCATTCCAATCCATTCGCAATGATCGGTATACCTCTACTTTGCCAGCCAAAGTTCCCCAGCATTTGTGACTTTGAGTTTATGGATGGCACTGCCATGTACAATTGGGTCGTCAATGAAATTCGTTTAAATAAATAAAAAGATTCCCATTTAAATTTTATTGACAAACAAATTGAATTGATTGATTTAAATTAATTTATGGCTGCAGAGATTCTTTTTAGTTACATAAAGTGGAATAGAATTGTGTTGATTTTGTAATTTTTTTCTTACAATGAACAATTTGAATCACAACCCTGTATAATATGGTTAAAGTTAAGTTAGTTTGATTGAGAAAAATAAATATAAATAATAATAACACAGTGCGACAGTGTTGCCGAGTACAACAAGAATCTGTTTTTGAAATTTGCCAAACAACTCTAAAATCTTGAGTTACGTGTAAAACACCAGTTTTTCGGGTCTCTATGCACTCATAAGCCTGTAAGTAAGTTGGATATCATCCGATTAGGTTAACCTCCTCATCGAATTTAGAAAGAAGAAAGTGAGACCTTTCGAATTATATATATATTATATAAGTTACCTCGACAATCTGTGTGAATTTCTCTAGCAAACACATTTTTTTTTGTCCAAATTATAATGTTTTGCCATTAATCCCTTTTTTTAGTAGGAGAACTTTTCTGTGAAATTTCCCTATAGGGAAGAGCCCCACTCCCGACTTCAAAAACGAAATTTTATGTTTTTTTTTGGATTATTTATAAATATTTTCGTTTTTTTTTTAATTTTGTTCGTAAAAATAGTCGGTTAGGGGGGAGGATGCCGGAAATATTAATAAGTGTAACTTAAAAAAATTTGGCGCAATGCAACTCGTACAAAATATAGGTTGAAACAAAAATAGAAAGAAAGGTCTACAAAAACGATAGACATAGTAAAAAAAATACTAAAAAACGATATAAATTAAAAAAAGTATCTATTTATTTTTCACAATTGAAAATGTGGGGTTGTCATTTGCGCTAGTTTCTTATTTTATAGCCTCAATAAAAAAAAACGGCATTTTGATTTCATGCTTACTCCAAAAATGCAACCGGTACATCCCTCACTGCAAATAAAAGAAAATTAAAGCTCAGAGAACTTCTGCTTTAAAAATTTGTAGTTGTTTGGGTTGCAATACAGTTTCTTTACTTTTAATGTAAATGCCAGTCATTTGTAGAACAAGTTAAATTTTTTACTAACCTTGTAGTACAAGAAACATCAAATGACTGTTTTATGATTTGACATTAACTTTTTACAGTTGTTTTTTGTTGTTTAAAAAACAAAAAAAAAAAAAAATCTGTTCACGCAGCAAACTGCCCTATTTAAAATTAAACAGCGAATGTGACTTGAGACTCAAAATTTACGCGCATGTTTCTCAACTTTTGTGACGGTCGTACTCTTTATCTGTTAAGACAAATCAACAAAACATACCTCCAACTGTGCATAATTTCAATATTTACGAAACATTGTTTAACATTTTTATTCTATGAAGGAGCGTCAGGGTACGGTACAAAAACCACCCACAATTTGAAAATTAAAAAAAAAAAAAAATATTTTAATTTTCGGCTATCATTTCAGATTTCCCGCTTTTGTCTCTACACACAGAAACTTCCATAAATTCCGCCTTAGCGGATCTCTACGTAGGATAAGAAACCTGCACACCGAATTTCAAGTTCCTAGCTTCAGCAGTCCTTCAAAGGGTACGCCTTCCGCCTTTTAATCGCTATTTTTACCACATTCCTTTTCAAAATTCCAAAAAGATATTATCAGCAAGTTATGTCATATTCAAAAGCATACTGAATATGGATTTCGTCTTTCTAGCCAAATAGCTTTAGGTAGGCTGCTAAGAGTGAGACTTTGCATCTTGGCTCACCTCCAAAAAAGAAGTTCCAAATACTCTTTCATCAGTTTTTACAAAAAATCAAATTTAAAATGTACACTCCACATTAGTTGTATATATACATAACTCTGTCTAGCCAAGTTTATTTAAATATAGTAAATCTTTAAACGAAAATAAAACATTTTACTCCATCTTAAATTCATTGTGATGCATAAATTTAGTATAAATCATACATCTTTATAAACAATTAGCTTTTTAAAGCGGATGTTATTCACATATCTCTTCTCTAAGTATTACCGGAAACAATTATGGCAAAAGTTTATGATTATAACGGCTGTTTTACAACATGTTCATACAATGGGGGTAGAAGGTTTAAACTGAATATGTAAAAAAGGCGCGATATGTCATGAATGTATGAATATGTAAAAAGTATTTTATCATATAAAATTCTAACTACGAAAAATGTCTAAGGATAAAAGCCGGATGTTAACTTAGAAATAATAGTAATAATAAAACTCACACCCTCTACTTATCACAAACATTATAATAAGTCGTTGTGGTTTTTGTGAGGGGGGGATAAACAAAAAGTAGTCAAGTTTTATCTCCATAAAACCCTTTAACAAAATCTTTATAAAATAGTGTTACATCTTGTACAACATATGTGTGTATGTGTGTGTAAATAAACTTTCATTTCACCATTAAAACTTCAGTTAAACACTTAAAAAACATTGTCTTGTGATAGTGTTTAAGCAAAAAATTTTTATTGTTATTGTTTAAAAAAGTTTACTCAACGTTGAGTGGCATAATTTTCATTGTTTTTTTTTTATGAAACACTGAAAATTCTGAAGACATTGGCATTCATTACATATCGCGTTTTTCTGTTTGTTTTTCATGTGTTATTGTTACACTGTGCTTCAAAGTTATACGCCAAAATAAAATTTCATTATGTATAACTATTGGGTTCCAAGGCTCTAGACGCATCGCTAACAGCCTCTCTACACTCATAGAAATGAATGCTAAAAATACGAAAACAATGTCAAAACAACGAAATCTTTTGTAAAATGAACAAATTTTCGATTATTTTACAAAATTTTTGGTTATTCTGACATTTTTTTGTATCTTTATGCATGGATTATTATCAGTGTAGGGTTAACGTTAACCTCACGCTTCTCATAGCGGATCCTGTTTCCACAGACGAGCCTCTGGCGTCCGAACAAAAGGCGTTATTGTTAACCTTTCAAAAAAATGAGTGCAATATGTTGATAAAAAATTGTTGCTTAAAACACTAACTCTTATTTTCTAATATTTTCTATTAAAAATTAATATTCAAGTTCAAGACCATACTCTATATTTCTGTATTAGGATATTGTCCTAACAAATAATCTATAGAGTTTTTGTTTTCAAATTTATTATTTGACCCTTTCAGGAATGTGTTGATGTTTGGCATGTGATTGTTACCTCTTTCAAAACGTGTTCTAAAGACAGGAACCTAGAAAATTCCCCAAATAGATCTATCAACACATACCTGAGTCAAGTAATATAGTTGAAAACAAAAACTCTATAGATTATTTGTTATAACAATATCCTAATAAAGAAATAGAGAGTATGGCCTCGAACTTGAATAATTTTCATTACAAAAAATTAATATATTTTAATTTTATCTTAATGATAAAATCATTAATATTTAAAATAATTGAAAATTTTATTAAATTATAATTAAAAAACATATAAACAATTAATTTTAACTTTTAAATTTGTGCAACATGTTTTCATTTGCTCGGTGCGAGTTTACGAACAAATAAAAAAAGAGCCGATTGAGCGACACTGAGTTGTATGGAAACCCTCTGTTGGAGGCCAAATTAAGCGACACCAGACCAATCCCCTATTGCTGCTGAATCCACTTACGTTTACAATACGAAATAATTGAGAAAGAAGAATAAGCGAAATGAGATGGAATGTCGGCGGTGATTTAACCAGCCTTATATTATATACTGGGCACAAAGAAGAAGACTTGCACACCCATGGGGTAACTCTCTCATAACATGGTGGGCTGTTTTTCTATCACATTATAACGGCTCAACTCCACAGCAGCGTTGGTAAAATTACAATTGTGCAATGTAATGCTCCGACCGAGGTTTCTGACCTTCAAACAAAAGGAAAACTTTTACGATAAATTGAATTGCACTTTACAATAAAAAGGATAATTTACTCTGCTGTAAATATTTGTTGTTGTTTGAGTTGTAATATAGTTTCTTTATTTTTACGTGAAAACCAGTCATTTGCATAAGAAATTCCAGCATTGACTACAATTGTAGTTCATTTAAAAAAACAAACCACATCGAATTACTGTATTCAGCTTTGTTTTATTTTAAAAAAATAAAACAAATACAAGTTTGGTTATTTTCCGTAAACAACGATAATTGCTATTTCAATTAGAAATTGATAGCTCTTCAGTTTAATTATTTTTCAATTAAATGATATCATTTGACTGAAAAGTGATCAATATTGTATTTTTGAGTTTCCAAAAGAAACTGAATTACAAAAAATATATTTTTAATTTTAATTAGAAAATCAAAATTTCAATCGATGTTTCTAAATTTAAATGAATATTCAGAATAGTACTTGAAATTTAGAGACCTTTCCAATGGTATAGATTTCGTTTAGAAGAATTAAAAAAAAAAATTTTTGTAAATTAATCAAAGTCATCCACATTGTTTGTATATATCTGATGAGATCTTTAGCCAGATCGAAATACTAATAAAAACTAATGTTCAGTTGTAAAATACGACTGAAATTCGTAATAACCGAATTTGGGTTCTAGTAACCAAATTTCAGTTGGTAAATAGCTAAAATTTTCTGTGTGCTATGAAACTTTTTAATAAAATAACGAAGGTCTATGAAACTGTCATAAATTTTTTTATATAACATTTCATAAATATGAAGAAGCCTGTCATAAATTTTGCGCTTTCACGAAACAGCTTCGTCATATTTATGAGATGTTATATTGAACCGTGGTCCGTGTATTGAATAAAACTAGTTTAAATCACAACAAAACTCGACCTGACGATAGATCAGTGGGCTAAAGCGCTCTGTCTAACGTGTAGTGCGAGTGCATGTGGCATTAGAAATCAGTTTATCTATACCACGGTCAGTGATTGCACAGAAAATTTCATATAGACGCCATCGAACAAATGAAAACATAACAAATATTACAATATTCAAAAAAAAAAAAGGGTCACTGACGAAGGTTCAATACCAGAAACTGCGCAGTCTGATTCCGAAAAATTGAAAATTTACAATGTAGTTATGATTTTTAGAAAATACACTCATTCTTCTCACAATTAAAATTAAATAAAATTGCATATTAATTATAGTATTAATTACAATTGTCTGAAAAAAAACGTTAAAATTCAAACTCGAAAATCGATGAAGTTTTTTATAAATATGATGAAACTTATCCCTGAGTGTACTTTAAAGCTTTTCTTAGTTTAACATTAATAAAAAGTTATAAAATTTAAAGATTTTTTTGTTAATTTAAAGGCTTATTTTTAAATTTTAACGGCTTATTTTATAGTTTTCGAGCTTTTTTAAGCTTTTAAAGCATTGATTTGAAACCTCTTTTTTGGTTTCCCTATTTATAACATATTTATCAAAACTATAGATCAGAAAACTATTGTTAAAGTAATTGTTTTAGAACATTAATTTTTCCCACATGTACCATTTTGGTTAAACATAAACCAGTAATTTCTGATTAATATTTCAATGATATATTTCTTAGTATTCATGAAATTTTTGGGTTCTCGGATCTTATATGACCTTTCAATGGAGGTTGACCATAAACCTGTTACCCAATATCTTTGAAATAACTTTAATATACTAGTTGCATACAGGGAGTGTTCGTGTTTTATACTTTTTGAACATAGTGTAATCATATTTGTATATTCATGAATATGTATATAAATGTTGTATCTTTTATTTAACAAAGCATGTAAATATGAAAATTATAACGCAATTTTTCTTGTTTATTTAACATATGGCAAGGATGTGAGCAAATAGTTGAAATTGTTTTTGTCTTTAAATTGAAAATTAATTGCTAAAACACATGGTGTAAGAGTTTCAGTCATATTTTTAGTGTTTGCAACAAGGTTTTTGTGTGTGACTCTTTTTTAACATAAATTGTCATCAACAGACCTATTTGATTTATACATTTTTGAAAAAAAAAATCTTTATCGCTACAAATAGGTTAACACTTTTTTACAATTCCTATAAATATGTCAATTCAAAATAAGTTTTTAATTAATCCCAGCTTCAACGTTTAATTTTGGCCGAAAATGGCCAATTAGTGAAAAAAAATAATTTTTATTAAAAATTCCTAAAATTCGAAAAAATTTTGAAAAATGTAATATTTATTTTTATTTTAGATGCTGTTTTAATAATAAAGGGTGTCCCAAGAAGAGCGCAATTTTTAAATTTTAAATAAAACACAGATATTTAAAAAAAAAATCGTGAAACTTTATTATATCGTAAAGTAGACATAATGAGGTTATGTATGGAACAATATATCGTGCAGATGGCCGCCGCGGCTTTGCTGGCATGCACGCGATCTTTTAATGAAATTTTCAATGACCGTTTTGCATGAATGCTGCGGTATTTCATTAATGCAGCGTCCAATTTCCTCTTTTAAGGCTTGAGTCGTCGTCGGCTTATTCGCGTAAACCATCGACTTCAAAAAACCCCAAAGAAAAAAATCTAATGGTGTTAAATCGCACGATCTAGGCGGCCAATTCTGATCTCCAAAACGCGAAATAACACGACCGGGAAATGACTGATGCAGCAATTGAATTGTTTCTCTGGCTGTATGACATGTGGAGCCGTCTTGTTGGAACCACATGCCCTCCACATTCATTTCTTCAATTCTAGGCAAGAAAAAACTGGTTATCATTTCACGATACCGAACACCGGTGTCGAATTGAGGTGGATGGATTTTGAGCGACATCATCACGTACAGCTGCGACATTTTCGGTCGATCAACCTGGTCGATGGCGCGTTGTTGTCTTTACATCACTAACAGACCCAGTTTCGGCAAATTTATCCATTAATCTCTTTACAGTTGACTCTTTTGGAGCATTATTGTGACCCCAAATTGATCGCAATTTGCGAACTGTAGCCGCAAAACTTTCACCATTTTGGTAAAACAATTTCACAATGAGAATGCGTTGTTCATTCGTGTAGCGCTCCATTTTTACTAACCTCGTACCTTCTACTAGCAAACAATAACAATTGTTCAAATGTCAAACAATGACACTTCGAATGTTGCCAGATTTAAAAATTGCGTTCTTCTTGGGACACCCTTTATAATGATTGTAATTAAAAAAAAAAAAATAAATTGAAAAAATTATAATTTGTGTTTGTACACAGAAAAAAATATTTCCCTAGTTTTTTTTCAAATAAATCAGTTTGTTGAACATTTTTAAAGCTGCCAATTAAAAATCAATTGAATCAATTAAATATTTGCTCAAATTCGGAACTTGTTTGACATTTTTTTATATTTAACACATTGTTGTTATTTTTTGTAATATTTATGTAAATAGTTGTTTTTATAAATGTTTATGTTTAGTGGTATTAGTAATAAATATTTTAAATTCATTTCAAATTGTAATTAATTATTGCCACACATCGATGATGCAAAGAAAAGTTTAGTACCGATATGGTACTGATTAGAACAAGTTTTTCCCACCCTATTGAATTTTCGCTAAAACTCGAACTAGAGCGGCTTGCGAGAAAAACTGAAACACGTATTTACTTAAATCGACTAAATATTAAAATATGTCAATTTGCTATTTACAATAATATTGCAAAGTGTATGGGTACTTTAAAAATACAATTTTTATATATATATGATACTGTTTTAAAAAAACTTCCGAGCATATCTAATATAAAATATATAAAAATGCAAGGAAACATACTTAAGCATATTTCGTAATATATGACGGCATATTTGAAATTGTTAAATAACTGAAAGTTATACTAAATTATATACACACTTGTCTATGTAAAATTATATAATTTTCTATATAACTTTCTTTACTCAGGTGGTTAAAACATTCAAAAGTTTAATGCAATTTTACGAGAAATCTGGCCCATAAGAGAAAAAACTGGGTACGCAATTAAAATCAGTGTAGCCCAAATAGTTAGGACCAATGGTTGGTACTCCTGTTTTTTTCAAGTTACGCAGTATTATTAAAAAAATTAACTAAATATTTTAAAAAAAATCTTATAAGTACAAAGTGTTAGTAGAAAATACTGGTGATTCCAAATTACAACTCTTTTTTCTTTATCGTCTATAAAATGGCAATTAATGTAAAAAGTTCATGTAAATCTTGGTCCTTTTTTGTAGTTTCAAACTTGAGTCTTCTTCAGTTTTCAATTAAAAACGTTTATTAATAATATAAAAAATCCACTGACGGTCAACAATATTGGTTATTTCATATATAACTTCATTTTGTTTTACATGCTATAGTTTACAAATTAATTGACATTTTTTGAACGTTTTCTGGTTTATTGAGGAATAATATTTGACACTTGTTTGAATAGTTTTTTTTTGTCGGTTTTGGTGTCCCAATTCCGGAAGGTCTTGGCAAAGAGTATATACAAATAGAGATACTACACTTCCCACGCCTCTCAGCAACAAAATACCAAACTCGAGCAATAATACGTTTGATAAATATTAATTATATATGACTTAATTACTCATACTTATGAGTTCTTCTAAATGTTGAAGCATCATTAAATGTTGATGCAACATTGTTGTAGATCATATACCAAACTACAATATGGAAATAAAGGATTTTAAAAATGCATTTACAAATTTGCAGAGCCTTAGTAAATTTAAATTGTTTTAACAATTTTATATGCATTTTTCTCTTAAAAAATATGCAAAAAATATATATAATGCAGGTGTTTAAAATTATGTATTTCAAAATTTTACATATTTTGAAAATTGCTTGCAGCTGTTCCTTAATAATGATTTAAAATAATTCCAAAAAACATATTAAAAATTAGTTACAATTTTAAAACTAAAGAAAAGCACTTTAAAAAGCATCATGAACTTACATGTAAAGAAAAATTCAACTCATGCATGTTTAAGAAAAACGCTAACAAAATAAGTTCTGCAATAAATATAAAAATTAGTAAAACAATGGTATGAAACGAGTACAACAGAAGAAAATAACACAAACTGAAAAAAAAAAAATTATATTTTGTCAAAGTTCAGAGTTTAAAAACGTGCTACGTTTTTAGTGAAGCATCATCACTAAAACAAAATGAAAAAAAAAAAATAAAATAAAAAATACATCTGAACGAACTTACATGTACGAATACGAAATGCCCCTTTAGTAGCCTTCAGTAGCTTAATTTTTTTGTTTTTTAAACCACATACTCATATTCGAACCAATGCTACCAGGTTTGACGATTTATCGTCATTTGGACGATTTTTAGCACTCAACATAACTAAGTGACGATTGGATGATTTTTGCTTCTAAAATGACGATTTTTTGCCAATATTTTAATATGTCACTGTAACATATTTTTAGTAATTTTTATAAAATCACCAGATATATTTTTGAATCTATATTATTTCGCTAAAAATATAAAGAACTTAATTTTTAGCGAAATCTAACATTTATCTGTAAATACAAGGTGGCGGAAAAGTAATCCTCCTATCAGAAAATGCTATAAATTTTGCGATTGGCCCCTAATGTCAGTTCTGTTTTGACATTTGTGTAGTAAACACATGCGAAATACACGTTAATAAACAATGTTACGCTACACTGCTCCAGAACGCGGAATATTGGTGACTATTTATTTGACCAATAATCGGTCGGTGACTTTGGCACAACGTGAATTTCGTCGCAGATTTCCTGGCCGTCCAACGCCTACTGGTGAAACACTGCGACGTTTAGCCGCTCGCCTCGAAGAGACTGGCACAACACGAGATGCTGCCAGGCGTGGCAGACCCCGGAGTTGCCGTTCTGCTGAGAATATTGCTGCTGTAGCCGAGGATGTCATGGAAGCGCCGTCGACATCGACCAGACGACGTGCCACGCAAATGGGTATCAGTCGACGGTCTTTACAGCGAATTTTGGTACAAGATTTGAAGATGTTTCCGTACAAAGCCCAGACGGTGCATCAGCTGTAAGCTGCTGACCGCCAATCGCGTGTAACATACGCTCAAGTCATCCTTAATCACCACCAAGAGGAAGATAATTTTTCATCAAAAATAATCATGAGTGATGAGGCCCATTTCCATCTTAGCGGGTACGTAAATAAGCAAAATTTACGCTTCTGGGGCACTGAAAATCCGCGTGTAACCCACGAAGAGCCATTACACCCGCTCAAAGTCACTGTATGGTGTGCTGTTTTCGCTGGAAGAGTCATCGGACCTTTTTTCTTCAAAGACGTCGCGGGCCAAACGGTTACTGTGAATGGTGAGCGCTACAGAGCAATGATCAACTAGTTCTTTTTGCCGCAACTTGATGAATTGGGATTGGAAAACATGTGGTTCCAACAGGACGGTGCAACGGCACACACTGCACGTGCCACAACCGATATGCTGAAGGATGCATTTCCCGGGCACCTAATCTCCCGTTTTGGCGATTTGCACTGGCCAGCAAGATCGCCTGATTTGACCGCTCCAGACTTCTTTTTGTGGGGCTTTTTGAAGTCGCGGGCTTATGTCAACCAGCCTCAGACTCTTGCAGCTCTTAAAGACAATATCCGTCAAGAATGTGAGGACCTATCGCCGGAAGTTTTGGCCAAAGTGATGGAAAATGCCATAAAAAGGGCTCAAATGACAATCAACTGTGGCGGCGGCCATTTACATGACATCATATTCTCGACTTGATGTAAAAAAAATTAAAATACCAAATAAAAATAATCCACAAGAAGAATCAAATTTTTTAATTTTTTTTTTTTAATTACAGCCAAAAAACATCGGAAGGTTATTTTTGCGCCACCTAATGTAAAATAAAATTTTAAAAAATGCAAATACTAGAATTAAATAAAACTAAATCCAAAATTGATTTATAAATTCATGTTGGATTTAGCTAAATTAAATTTCTGTGTTTACATTTTTATAAAATTTTGTTTTTTACATTTTTATAAAATTTCTTACACTAAGATTCAGATAAAAAGAATATAGTTTTTAAGTAAAAAAAGTATGGGATTTTTTTTGGGAAACAAACAGACCTCGAGTATTCTTATTATTATTTATAAAATATTGAATTATACAACTTTAAAAGAAACAAAATAAATCAAAAAATAGATTCATCGCTTAATAAAGAGGCCTAATAATATAAAGTAGTCCTAAGTAAACCTACAGATATTCACAATTTATATTTAAAAATGGTAAAACTGGCAGTAATAAACAATGTTTGAATAAAAAACAATTTATTTTTAGAAATATCATAACCGAACCCAAACTGAAAAACAGAATATATAATGAAAAATTTATTTTATTTTATTTTTATTTTATTAAATAATAATCATATATGTAATTACAAATTATATACTATTACCCTAACCGAGCACTATCTACTATGGCTTTCGGCGCGTTATAGCGAAAACAGACCAATGCCTCTGGTGGGAATCGATCCAACGACCCCCGTACTGATAAGCCAGCACGCTACCAATTAGCCTACCGGGGCGCAAGAAAAATGTATTAATCCATTGTATTAAATAATACCATCAAATGTAAAGCGTGTTAAATTTTGAAAAGAACACAGTTTAAGAATTTCCAAATTTTGAAAAACAATTTTAGATTTCAAAAATTGTGCTATTGAAATTACAGAACTTTGCTTTATGTGTCACAATTTCAACAAACAAAAAAAAAAATTAACAAAATAGAGTCAGCTGTAATCATACTCTTTAATTAAAACTAGTTTGTATATATTTCTGAAAATAGTTAGTTCAAAGTTGAATGTATGCAAAAATGCACTACACTCAAAAAAATAAGTTTGTAGAAAAGTTAGTAAAACATCTTGTAATTCAGGTATACTATTTTACAGCAAATTTTTTGCTAAAATTATGTTTTAAATTAAAATTTTAGTTATACTTATTCAGCACTTAACTGTTTTGAACTAATGTCTTAATAATATTTTACTAATGTTTTACTAATTTATTTTGCTAAAAAAAATTGTGATGATTAGCACATCAATAGTGTGAACAACAACTAGACTGAAAGATATACGCAGAATGAATTAGATGTCGCGGCATGTCTAGATGTAGTAGTGACAAGGAAAATGATTCTAAATAATACAGCTCTAGTAAGATATAATATAAAAAAACAACCATGGAAGATTTTTGTATCTGTTTTTCATACATAAAACAAAATTGTGGATTAAAACAACTTAATCTATTAATCTATTAATTAAATAAAAGACAAAATAAAATATTTAAATTTAATGTTTATATATATTAACAATCTTGTGTGGTCAAATTGCAAACAAATGTGCAATAAGTTGACAGACTAAAGCGAAAGACAAAGACATACATCTTAGGTAGATTTTTCTGTTTCCTTTTTCTTATTGCAAAAAAGGGTTGTATATTTTACATTTTGTTACTTTTTCGATTCGTTTCTATAATTCTCTGCAGCATTTGCGTTCCTTTAAAAGATAGCATCATTTAGACAATAATTGATGTAAGTAGTTCAAAGATAATTTCGTTTATGTTATATGTAATTATTTCTATTGTTTCTAGATATTATATTAACTCATATCGTCAGTTTGGGAGTATGAACATTTTTATATTTTATAACGTATTGTAAATTATTTTTGAAAGAATCACAAAAATATGTTTTATGATTTTCAGCAAATAAATTAACTAAAGTAAAATTTTTCTACAAATTTTTTTGAGATTTTTTCCGTCTACTTATATACAGCAAAAATTTTATTAATTTTTAACAAGGGTTTTTTAATTTCTAATCTACTAAATGTTAGCAAAACTTTTGCTGAATCTACTAATTTTGTTGCTAAAAATCAGCTTGCTGATTTTCAGCAAAGATTTTGCTGACATTAGCAATTTTTTTGCAAGCACCCTTCTGGCTAAAATTTTGCTGACTCAGCAAAATTTTTTGTTGACTTTACTAACTTTTTTATTTGAGGGTATGCATACCTTTTGCTTCCTAAGGATAAAAAAAAATATGCAATGATAACAAAAAAACTTATTTGTTAAAAAAAAAAAATCATAAATGATATAGAAAGGACGATGGATTTCAATGAGTTGGAAATAAAAGCTATTAATATAAGAAATTTTCCAGCAAAATCAAATGTCTTTACGTTGTATATAAATATTTAAGTCCTACAATAGTGTTTGCAACGATTCCAATACATTTAACTATTAAATCATTCACATAATTATGTAAAATGCTATAATTGTGAAATATCATGATTTTCGAAATGGACTTGAAATGTGCATTCATTTAAAAAGTGAATTACATTGTCTTTTATTTTTTTTATTAAAACTTTATTACAGTTATAGTTAACAAATATTTTCTTTCCATTTTGACGATTTTTTACATTTTTTTTTGATGATTTTTCAAAATATGATGACGATTTTGACGATTTTTTTCTGAAAATTGGACGATTTTATGCACAACAAACCTGGCAACACTGATTCGAACTCAAAACTTCATATATGAATATTCGTAACAAATCAACAAAAACATAAAAAAAAACAAAAAGCAGATACTTTTGAGAAATTGATGTTATTGCCTGAGTAATCCAAAGATCATGTGCAAATTTACTATTGACACAAATGATAGCCAACAATGATGATGCTAATGTTTGTTGGTGCTGCTGATGATATTGCTGCCGTTGATGCTGATACCATGATCATAAGAGTAATGGCCAGTGTAACGTTAATGTCATAATATGAACTCACGTAAGTATATATATATATTGAAGATTCGGTTTGTTGGTGAAAATTCATACATATACTGAGGAGTAGCTGGAAATATATTTAAGTACATTAACATGTGTAGTTGGTTTTTTAATGGCAATGTTACACTACATAAAATTACACTTGTTTTTTTATTCGAAAAAATAAATTTGTTAATATAACAAAATATTACTTAAATTTATAAATATCTAAAAATTGATTTTTGTAACAAAATAAATTAATTTTTACATGCATTTTTACTCTTAGAATAGTACGTCCAAAATAAAATCTGTAAATTTAATAGAACATATCGTTCATATATATTTTTTTAACCTAAAATGAAATTCGTTAGAGTTCACAAATTTTAACCTCTATTTTTACAATGTTCCTGGCTAAAATCCCAAATAGTACATTTTCTGTGAACTTGCGCAAACATACAGTGCGCGAAATAACCAAAGCATACAAATGAAAATTTCTTTTTCTCCTTTCTCAACATTATTATAAATCTTCTAATATTTTATAACTACATTGTAATGGTGTAAGATCCATAGGCCACAAAATTAAATTTTATATGATGAATGGTAAAACTGTTATCCGTGGATTTTTCAAAAAACTTTCTCTGGAAAACAAAAAAAAAAAACCAAAGCATACAGGTCAAAGAACTTTGCTTTATGTGTCACAATTTCAACAAAAAAAACGGAACCAAAATAGAGTCTGTTGGAATCATGCTCCTTAATTAAAACTGGTTTGTACACATTTTTGAAAATAGTTAGCGCAAAGTTGAATGTATGCAAAAATGCGCTATGCATACGTTTTGAGTTCTAAGGATAAAATAAATATTTTAGCATGCAGTAAATGAGGTCTGACATTCAAAGAAATATGCAAGGACAACAAAATAGCATATTTGTTTCCAAAAAAAAAAAAATCCTAAATGATATAGAAAGGACGATGGATTTCAATGAGTTGGAAATCAAACTGTGAGAAAAGCCATTAAAATAAGAAAATTTTCCAGCAAAATCAAATGTCTTTATGTTGTATATAAATAGTGTACAATACATTTTACCATTAAAGCATTACATTTAGCACATTAAAAAGTCATCTTAACATGCATTATACCCAAGATTGGAGAATAAAATTTTTTTAATTTAAAATTGGAGTATCAAAAATGTTTTATGTGTAAAAATTCGAAAATTGGTACAAATCACAAAAAACAACTTTATTTTCTTTTTTCAAATTTTCTCTGTTTTTTTTAGGTCTTGGTGTGTCATTTCAAAAGTTGAAATTTTACTTACAGTGTTATTACTTGTTACTATGGGTGTCACGAATAGTGTATTCGGAACTTTACCGAATACCGAAAATTCGGTATTCGATTTATATAAATTTGTATATAAAAGTACACTGTACTTTAGATATAGACGAAATTTAATAGAATAATAAAACTTTTTAAGGTTGAAAAATCATCTCAAACCAATAATTAGAGTATTTTTAATTAATTTTTTAATCTTTTTTACATTTTTGTTGTGACAAATATCATTTTGAGACAGGAAATTTCCCATTTTCCCTCCCCCTGGAACCGCGCATGGTGGGCAACCATTTCGGCAATAGGTATATCACAACTTTACATCCAGGATTCAAAAGCTATGACTGTAAACGCTGATGTTTAGTAAGCTTTCATATGGGTAAGTGTGAAATTGATATATGAGAATAAATACAGATAACCTTTTTTTTAATAGGCAGTTTAGAAAAATTAAAAAAAATTTAGAACATGTTGTGACCATTTACTGTTACATTTAACAGAAAAATCGGCATAATTTTTAATTTGGTTTTTATTTGTTTTGGAGAAAAAAATTTCTTTAATATTTTCTATCTCAAATATTCAATTAAAATCCAAACACATATTTTTGTTTTATAATAAATTGGACACCTGAACGCATAATCAACATCATATTCATCATACGCTCAGTTGTCCTTAATATGTATGTAGAAATCACACAGTAAGTATGTGAAAATGACGCACCAAAACCCCGGTGTGTAAAATTTACTGGTATACTTTATTTTATTAGGTTAGGTATAAATAAAAATATATTTAAATTTTAAGTTTGCATTGACTCAAGCGATTTTTTTACGTGTCCAGGAGGTTTGGTGTGTCATTTCAAAAGTTAAAATTTTACTTAAAGTTTTATTAGCTGTTACTAGAAGTGCCACGAATAGTGAATTCGGAACTTTATAAATTTTCTTATAAAAGTACACTGTACTTTAGATATAGATGAAATTTAATAGAAATGAGAAATCATTTCAAACCAATAAGAAAAATATTGTTTGAAAAACTTGATTTTCTTAATTTTTTTTAGATAACAACACAGGTTTTTTATTTTAACCGAATAATTTTGCCGTCTAACCTGTGGCAACTAAGTAAATGAATAATATTCAAATATAAATTACTGCTAAGTGGAAATATTATTCCAAATTCATGCCAATAAAATATTAGATTATTAGCATTATTGCAAATATTCAAACGTGAAAAAATTCAAAATGAAAGTTGTCGAACAAAACAGTTTAAGAAAAAATCCCTATGAGATGCTTTGTCGGTATCCTTAAAACGAAGTGTTACATCAGTTACTTAGGGAACAAGTACCACGTAGCATAATATATTCCATATTCAAAAGGTTTAAAAATGGAGTGGCATCTACCGTGATAAAAAAAGGACGTCCAAAAAAAGTGACCGGAGCCGAGCTTTTTAAAATTGAAAAAATCGGCCATTAATCAAATTGGGGCATCAAATCGTAAGTTGGAAAGAAAAGTTCGCGTTTCCAAGGAAACAATTCGCAAAAACTTATTCCAAATGAACGTGAGGCACTACCAGAGATTAGTAAAAAACATTTGCCAGAAATACCATCAAAATACAGACAACTGAGAAAAAAATGAAAAAAAATGTTCAAATAATTTTGGATGATGACAAATACCTTTGTTTTGCTTGGAACAACGGATGTATTAATTCTGGATTTTATATTGATGACATGAAAAAAAAAACTCCCGACAAGGTACGGTATTCGGCCAAAGTGAAGTTTGAATTAAAAGCAGTAGTGTGGGTAGCAGGCGCGGATCCAAGAAAAGGTTGGTAGGGTGGTGGTGGGCGTTAACTTAGAGTATTTTTAATTCATTTTTTAATCTTTTTTACATTTTTGTTTTGACAAATATCATTTTGGGGTAGGAAATTTCCCATTTTCCCTCCCCCTGGAACCGCGCCTGGTGGGCAAAAGCTATGACTGTAAACGCGTATGTTTAGTAAGTTGTCATTATGCCAAAATGACGTTGGCTTAATGCGAAACCCATACCTTTTGTACCGAAATACGCAAATCCTCCCTCCAAACGTCCCAAAAGCATGTCCAATTGAGGACTATTGGGGTCTTTTATAAAAAAAGTGCATGAAAATGGTTGGGAAGCCAAATACAATGAGGAATTGAAGAAAAAAATCTAAAGCAGTGTAAAATAAATTGCCGCTAAAAATTGGCGTGATTGGAGATATCAAACCAAATCGAAGAAAGCAGTCGATTTGCTCTCTACAAAAAGTGAATTAATAATATATAGTCTATAGGAAAAGCTTCATCATATCTATCAAATGGTTCATAAATTTTCGTCCAATGTAATGTTTCATAGTATTTATGAAACATTTCATAAAACGTAAAATCCATTTCATCATATTTATGTTTCAGTATATATATGAAGGATATTTTGTATTAGTAAAGATTTCATTATTTTTTTTATTAAAAAAATTCATACCATGATATGAAATGTTTCATATATATTAAAGAAATTGTTACATTGCGCGAAAATTTATAAAACTTATTTCTGTTTTTCTCTGTGTGTGCTGTGCTATAAATAAAAATACTTTAAAAAAAGTGCTTTTTTAATTACAAGCGTTTTAAAATTGTCCAACTACTAAATTGGCATAGGTTAGTGCTACTATTCTGAATTCTGCCGAATAGTAAAAACATGCCGAATATACCGAATAGTAACCGAATATTCGTGACATCTCTAGTTATTACCAGATATGTTATGTCGAACACCATATATATATATATATATATATAACACTATTAGGCGGAATTGTTCGGTTTGAGAATAATTGTTTCAAAATTAAAATTTTTATCTATTTTTCACTAAATACGCAGGTGGAAATTGCAAACCATACCAAAAAAATAGTACTGGCAAACCACTGGTATTTTTGTAGAACAAGCCGTGTTAAAATGACCAAAAGTACAACAAATATTGTATGTACTAGGAAAACACTAACTTCTTTGCAAAGCTTGTGTTTCGCCAGCACTACCCGCAAAATTCTATGCCAATATTGATTTTACCACTATTACAACCAATTAGAAGCATTTGTTTTTAAAATATTTTATTATATATCACACATTTAAATATGATGTACTAAGACCGAACTGTATTGCTGCTTTTTAAATCTGTTTCATTATACATATTTCTCAAAAATAACATAATTTTTGTGCGTGCTGGCTTATCAGTGCGGGGGTCTTGGGTTCGATTCCCACCAGAGGCACTGGTCTGTTTTCGCTACAACGCGCCGAAGGCCATAGTAGCTAGTGCTCGGTTAGGGTAATAGTATATAATTTGTAATTATATGATTATTAATTAATAAAAAAAAAAAAAAAAAAAAAAAAAAAAAAAAAAAACATAATTTAAGCTATTTTAAAAGCACAATATTTTTTGAGTTACCAACATTATACCAACGGTGGCAAGTTCATTCAAACCAACGGTTGGCCACTGTTATCAATCGGCTAACAGGACAATACTGTCAAAATTGTTAATCCCGTTAATCCATAACCGATCGTCGCCGACGCTTTGCCAAACTGTGCCGATTGTAATTTTCTGCCTGGGTAGTTTTCACTAAAATGTCGAACATAGCTTCTTATAATAGTTTCGGATAATTTTTCAACCAAATTATTTTAATTGTATATTTGTTTTCTTAAAGCCAAAGTATTTTTGCATTAAATTTATATAAAATTAAATAAAAAAGCTATTCGGTTTAAACCGAATATTCAAAATTTGGAAAAGTGTCGAATGCAGTATTCGTATTTTTTTTTAGAAATTGTATAAATCTCATTTAACACAAAATAAACATTCTGAAAAAAGTATTTTTTTTTTTGTAATTATCTATTTAAACGCTATTTGTCTGTATTCTTATGCATTTCAAATATAGTATACAAATTCAATCATATAAGTTCTACTTGTAGTTTTAATAAAGCAATTAATTCAATACAAAATACAATCGCGATTATTGAACTTTTAAAGATCAATTTAAAAGTTTTATAAATAATTGCATGAAGCGTGCCAATTTTATCTACTTCAAAAGAAAATTTCCAATAAACAATTATTTTTGAAAAAAAAAATCGTTCGACACAAATCAATAAAGTGTTAATAAATAATTGTGTTACTATTTAACCGCAATAGTAAGTTTAAAAAACTTATAAAAAAGCCACAATTAATCTGTAAAGAGCGCCTACACAACTTTTTTTTTTTTTTTGTGTAGACCTTAAAATATCACGACAAAAAATACAGAATTAAACAGAAAATGTTAAAATACAGTGTTTTTTTTTTTGTTAGTTTATTTTTTGATTAGTACAAAAAAAAAACCGCAAATAAAACGCACTTCTCTAATAGATTTTAAGATGCAACAGCAACAGATACACAAAGTAGTGGGCACCACAGTACAAATAAACAATTGACCTGAAAACGTAAAGAAATTCATTGAAGAAAAGTTTTTTTTTTGTGATATCTGTTAGTAAATAATATATAAATTATTTATACAAAAAAAGTTTTAGTTGATTACAATAGAGAAAAGTAGAAGAGGACCATTTTTTTTAAGTTTTTAATATAAAAAAAGATAGAAGATGAACTATGGCCACCTTGCACATGCAGCACGAAAAGTTTTCAGAAATGCACCTACCATTAGACTACGGATTTTTATGTTTTCTATGAAGTTGAAAAAAAAAAATGAAATTCAATTCTTTTAGAATAGTATATTTGTAATTTTTTTTTGGTCAGGGTCGAATTTATGTCATACTACATATAACTTAGTGATATATATAAACAATAAGGGTTTATCAGGGAACAACCACCAATTGCGATGAAATTTGGAAATCTGATAGTGGCGAAACATCAAATGGGGCGTATTTTCTAATCTTAAGTTAACTGTGTAAAAAGGTTCTTTAAAGATTTTTAATTTTTATATCAACTCAATAACACTGCTCAACGAAAATATAAACCGCCCGGTGAAGAAAACCATTACCATATATGGTTATATAAGCAAAGGGTGTTTTTTATATAGGTATATAACTTTAAGTTGGCAACACTTTTTTAACTGGCGGCCATTTTGTCAGCTGTCAAGTGATTTATGTTTAGTTTGGTTTGGCATTTCAACATGAATAGACTGACGCCTGAACAACGCTTCCAAATTGTGCAAATTTATTTAAAAAATCATGGTTCTGTTCGAAATACGTATCCCACACGAATTTTGCGAATTTAGCAATGAAGCTCACTTTTGGAGTGATGATAATCCTCAAGTGTATGTTGAGACACCGTTACATCCAGAAAATCTGACTGTGCTTTATGGGCTGGTGGAATCATTAGTCCATACTTTCGCTATAGAGCCATGATTACTGACTTTTTCGTTCATTAATTAAACAGCCATGATTTGCAGGATCTGTGTTTTCAACAAGATGGCGCAACATGTCACACAGCTCGTGGCACAATTGATTTATTGAAGGAAATGTTTGGTAACAGCATATTTTGACGTTTCGGACCCGTGACCTGGCCTCCAAGATCGTGCGCTTTAAACCCGCTGGACTATTTTCTGTGGGGATATATGAAGTCGCTAGTATACGCGTTACTGCCAATATACGGTCAGAAATGTTGGAAAAAGTCATCGAAAATTGTACCTATAGATTAGACTACGTCCGAGCTAGCCATAGCGGTTATATGCCGGAAGTCATATTTAAATTATAATGCCAGAAAATTATCTTTCGAATAAAGTAAATTTCATGTCAATTTAAAAAATTCATCTTTGATTTATTCCAGTGCAGAGTTCTATAACTCTATAAAAAAACACGCTTTACCATATATGCACACAGAGAAATAAATTGACAACCGAATTAAAAAGTGTATATTAATGCTACCAACTTATAAATTCAGTTAGTACAACTATATTTACATTCGATTTCTGAATATTATGGGTATTGCAACTAATATTAAGTTGAATTAACAGTATTTTGTTGTGAAAACTAATGTTAAGTTGCGTCAACCGTCTGAAATTTTTAATAACCGAATTTTTGTCGTAGTAACCGAATTTCAGTTGGCAAATAGCTAAATTTTTTTTTTGTGTGTGGTAATGTAGAAGTACATATTTTTTAACGGCAAGTACTTACAATTGTGTTTACAAATCTCAATACTTTTATATGGATATATCGGGCATACTAATGTCATATCTTTACTGAACACCTTACAAAAACTCAAAAAATATTTGGTTACCTTTATGCTTACTAGTATGGACAAAAATATTGAGTGTATAAATAAACTTTCAAAAATCGAATGTCCCAATTTTGTTAATCACATGCGTTCATCACATCACCGACACATCACTTCATTCACCTAACACGGGGATTAGAAAATAAATTTTTTAAATTCCACTTGCACTGTCAATTATTTACATTTTAGAGTTGCCATCTTTGTGAAACATTTTTAAAATTTAAAACTTTCTTGCAGGCAACCCTAAAAATAAAATGAAAATGTGAACAAAGAACAAAGAACAAAAAACAAAGAGCAAAAAGATAATAAAATAAATTTATTTTGAATTGTCAGGTATGAGATCATAATTAAATGTTACTATTACAAATAGAAAACACTAATTGTTAATAATGTTAAGCGAAGATGAAAAAAAATTTTGTTTGGATCAGCGCTAGAGGGATTGCCGCACTTTCGACCTAAACGACTAGGTCACCTTCAGCCTCATTCTAATCCACCACCCAGAAGAAACTCAAGGTTTTGACCAGGTACCAACCACAGAAAATCGGCGTTGTTAATTGATAACCCGATCAAAATAAGTTATTTTGTTCTTTTCTTACAAGTTTAGCCAAGCTTTTTTATTTAGCAGGATTGCCAGCTAATGTTACCATTACTGGGAACGAATTGGTAAATCTGGCATGTATACTAATATTTAAACACAACATATTCTAGTTGATTGTTTTCTTATTAGATTTTGCATTGCATGATATCTGTAAGTTCGGTTTGAGTATTTTATGTATTGTTGATTTTTTAAAATTGCATTTCATTTTGAATTGTCAGGTTTGAAATCATAATTAAATGTTACTATTACAAATATAAAACACTAATTGTTAATAAATGTAGGTCGAAGGTTCGGTACTTCCATCAAGAATTGTTTTCATCTTCTCTTACATTTATTAACAATTAGTGTTTTCATAAAACAGTCATTTGATGTGGTTTGTTTTTTTTTAAATGAACTACAAGGTTAGTAAGAAATTTAATTTGTTCTACAAATGACTGACATTTACATTAGAAATAACAAAACTGTATTAAAGGGACCGCCAAATAACTTTTTTTTTTGAACTCCTGAACCAATTGGACTTTGTATGGCGTCATACCAAGGTCTTTATGCAAAATTCGTCTCAATGATGTCTCCGAAATGTTCAATTGTTGAGAACGACGGTGAATTGATGTTGATGGCGCTTCACCCACTCTTTCTGCCACAGCAGCAATATTTCGGGTGTACGCACTGTTTTTGGCTTTTCACGCTTTGTTTTATCGATCAGGATGACAGTTTCTTTCATTTTTTTCACAAGATAACGAACATACGGACCATATTCGTTCAGCGGAAGGATAAAACTAATTATCTGTCAAATCAGACATGAGCTAAGTGTTACCATTCACGAAATAAGCACTAGTTGAAAAAAAACGTTAGATGGCGGACCCTTTACAACTCCAACAACTATATATTTTTAAGCCATAAGTTCCCTGAGTGTACATAATATCCTTAGTGTAAGTTATATCATGTTTGAAGGAACATAGGTTAAGGCACCAAGAAGGAGATTTTTCCATTTAAAATTATTTATCAAGGTTTGCGAAATGCCAATTTCAAAAATGCCCCCAAATTAAAAAAATTCCATCTGTTCGTAGATCAGTGTTTTCAAAAAGTTTTGTGTTAAATTTGGGCACAAAGGTGCTATGAAACTATTACAGGATGGCTAAACTCTAGATACTCTAAAAGCTTTTCAAAATAGGCACTTCAATCCTAATTATACCATTTTGGTGAAATCAATGTACACTCAAATAAAAAAGTTAGTAAAGTCAGCAAAAAATTTTGCTGAGTCAGCAAAATTTTAGTCAGGATGGTGCTTGCAAAAAAATTGCTAATGTCAGCAAAATCTTTTGTCAGCTGATTTTTAACAACAAAATTAGTAGATTCAGCAAAAGTTTTGCTAAAACTTAGTGAATTAGAAATTAAAAACCCTTTCTAAACATTAATAAAAATTTTGCTGAATATTATAAGACTGAAAAAAACTCAAAAAATTTGTAGAAAATTTTTACTTTAGTTAATTTATTTTGCTGAAAATCATAAAACATATTTTTGTGATTCATTTTAAAATAATTTACAATACGTTACAAAATATAAAAATTTTCATACTCCCACATTGACGACATGAATTAATGTAATATCTAAAAACAATAGAAAGAATTATATATAATATAAACAAAATTATCTTTCAACTACTTACATCAGTGGTTGTCTCAATGATGCTATCTTTTAAAGGAACGCTAATGCCGCAGAGAATTATAGAAACGAAAAATAACAAAATATAACATATACAACCCTATTTTGCAATAAGAAAAAGGAAACATAAAAATCTACCTTTGTCTTTCGCTTTATTCTGTCTACCTGCTGTATATTTGTTTGCAACTTGACCACTTAATTTTACTACAAATACACATTTAATATTTAAATTTAAATATTTTAATTTGTCTTTTATTTAATTAATAGACAACTCCTTTCACAAGCCGGTGAAAACGCAAAATTTAAATTGCTTCAATCCACAATTTAGTTTTATGTGTAAAAAACAGATACAAAATCTTCTATGGTTGATTTTTTCTATGTGTCTTACTAGAGTACTTGTTAGTATAATTTTCCTCGTCGCTACAACATTTTGACATCTAATTCATTCTGCGTATAACTTTTAATCTGGTTGTCGTTCACACTATTGATGTGCTAATCAGCACAATTTTTTTTTGCAAAATAAATTAGTAAAATATTAGTAAAATATTAGTTCCAAACAGTTAAGTGTTGACTAAGAGTAACTAAAATATTAGTTTAAAACATAATTTTAGCAAAAAATTTGCTGATAAATGGTATACCTGATTTACAATATGTTTTACTAACTTTTCTACTAACTTATTTTTTTGAGTGTATTTGATAGAAAGCAAAGATGAAAGATTTTGAAATCTTTTGAAATTCGAAAAACCATATGGATAACCTTCAAGCCATTTTTCAAAAGATTTTGTTTAAAACATAAAATGGCAATTTTTATTGAAAGTTTTTTTTTGAAAAACTGCAAAAGTGGGCTTCGATAAATTCGAATCATATAAAATTCAAAAGAAATATTTTTCTATCATATATAAATCTTCTACAAAATTGAAGCGTTTCGTTAGTAATTGTTGCCTTATCGATTTTAAATAATTTTTTTCAAATCAAAATTTAACACGAAGTTACCAACAAAAGTGTAGGGTATTAGCGAACGGTAAATAACTTACCCATCATTTAATACTATTTCATACCATAAAATAATGATGATTATAATCATTAAATATCCGGTAAGTGCAGAAATTGTTATAGCCCCAAAAGAGAACCTCAAAGAAGAATCTCTAAAAAAAAACAAAAAAAAAACAAACCTACCGCAATTGTAATTGTAAACTCTAAATGAATAAATGTAATTTATTTTTTTTTTTGGTCATATAAACACAATTTACTGTTTAAATTGCTAAACTATACAAAAACCAACACGCACTTGCTTATTATCCAATTTCAATGACCATCAAGTAGTACTAAGTTTATTTTTACTCTGGTGGTTTTTACTACATTCCTTTTAGCCATTGAGCCCTATTTCACACACCTACTCGCAAAGTGTGCGGTCAATCAGTTTTGTTAGAATGGCTGGTTAACTTCGTTCTTTTAGCATACCAGTGGTATTTGTTGGTCTTTTAACAAAAATACGTTTATAAATTTTTTAAATACTGAATTGTGCAACCTTCATATAACTCTTTAAAAATCTGTAGTTGTTTCTTTATTTTAATTGTAAATGTCAGTCATTTGTAGAACAAATAAATTTTTTTACTAACCGTGTAGTTCATTTAAAAAAACAAACCACATCAAATGACTGTTTTATGATTTTACATTAATTTGTTACAGTAGTTTTTAGTTATTTAAAAATGAGAAAAAATTTTTTGTTTATTTTTTACTAACATAAGGTTTACTTTTACTACAATTGTGGTTCATTTTTTGAGCAATAAAAAACAAATGACAATGTTAGTTGAATTTACTTTAAGTGAAATTTGATTTATTTTTAACTACATTTGCAGTGGGTTTTACCTACATAGTATTCTAAGTGTACTAGACGTCCAAAAATACCTGGCTTCGAAACAAATATTTTTTAATAGACATATGTATGCCAAGTCCAAATCTGATAAAATTTGTTTTTCTCATTTGTAGATTTTTAAATATCGCGATTTTTATATTTACAGCGTCTGAGTATTGTAATGCAGGTATAAAAGCTGGCAGTTATTTTGGCACATTTTTAGTGAACATCCCACTTGCATGCGATGCTGTTCAATGAATTTATTTTCAGGGGACATTTCATTTAAAAAATCATGCAAAAATTAGCATTTTTTTTTTTTTTTAAGAGAAACAAGACTCAGGAAATTCTTCCTATTAATTACTGTGTTGCTTTCTTTGGAAAGAGGATAGTAGAGATATGAAAGGTGGTGAAAGATGAAGGGCTTCAAACATGGCAACACTGTAATTGCGCAAGATGATAAGTCTTAGAACAGTTGTTGCTCGCCACCTGATGAAGAGTTGGCGAATTTAATTTAAACTTCGGTGGGGTTAAGTGCTATGGGAACACCGAAGGTTGGAACTGCGATACATATGAGGGATAGAAAACTCATACATATTATTTTTTCTAAATTGATGTTGCCGTCACTGGGAATCGAACCCGGGACCGTCTGTGTAACAGTCCAACGCGCTAACCATTACACCACAACGCACCACACAAATATTGGAGAATATGATCAGAGCAGTGGTTTTTAATACGTGGTTTAGTAGCATGATGTTTATTGGCGAAAACCTTTGAAACGCCGTTCATTCTTTAAGTTTGATGTACTGTGTCACGTCTGCCCTCAAGGGGTTATGATTTTGTCTGGTTTTAGTACAAAAATAAAAGAAGAAGAAAATGCAATTCATTTAAAAGGAAAAAAAAAACATAGAAACAGCTGATGGGAATAAAAACTGGTCGAAATCGAAATGTCAACCAAAAATGAGATTGATATTACGGAAAATGGAGGAAACTTCCGTCCTTTTTTTCTTTCTTTTTCATTTTGGAACCGAGGCCAGGAGTTGCTAAAAAAAAAAATAAAACTCGAAGAAAATCAAGAAAATTGAACCGGGTTTTTTTAAATCGTTTTGTTTATTAATAAAAGAATTTACGAACGACAAGTAATAATAAATAATTTTTTTTCTGGAATCGCACTGCCTGGTCCAGTATTTGAGGAAAAATTAACATCACCTCATCTTGGGTAACCAGCAATAACATCCGGCACCATCAGCAAATAAAGCCGTTGACGTCCTCCAGCACTACGTGGGAAAAGCAGCATCAGCACCGCCACACCTGGGGTGCTAGGTATTTCTTTTGTGGTCTTTTTAAAAGAAAAGGCTTCAGGACTTACAGTCTTACCTCGGACGACTAGACTGACTGGACTGTGTATATAAAAAAAAAACCCAAATTTGTTTTATTTTTGATTTTATTTTATTTTTTTTAATCAAAATATAAGAGGCGGAGACCTTATACATATAGAGAAACATTTTCTTACCTTAGTCAGTTGTGTAAAACTAGTCCGTAGGGTTGAGCTGAGGCCTAGGGTCGAGGTTTTAGGAAGGCAGGTAAAGCCTTGAAAGTGTATGTTTCTCCTAGAGAAAAAAAAGGAAATAAGTTATACAAGCTTATAAAAACAACAAAAAAATAAGTGAATAAATATTTAAAATTAAAACAAATTTTTTTTTTTTTAATAATTTGTAATAAAGAAATGGACGCACACAACGTACCAAATTGGACACCTCACGGACGGACCAATCCTTTTTTTTGAGCCAAAAGAAACTTCCCGAATAAGAAAAGGCGGCGGAGACGAGCTGCAAAATAAGAATATAATACAAACTGTTCTACCCGCAACGGGAAAAATTTATAAATTGAGACGTGCCTGTCATCCAATAAATTGAATTAAAAATCTAATTTTTATTTTAGTAATTTTTAAATACCGAATTAATCGTTTAACATTGTTTAATCAGATAATTTGTGGAATTTTCACCATCCCGGTTGAAATATTTATAAAATATATATAACGTCAAAGAAATTGCCGGTTCAGTATAATAGCTGAAACAAAATATTTTGTTAAATTTCAAAAAAAATTTAAATTAAAAAAAACAAAGATTGCTAAAAATGTGTATAAAGATTTAGTAATTCAGTATTATGTGTCCAATATGTTTTTGGTTTTAAAAAAAATGTTAATTTTTATAACGTTTTTAGAAAAAATTAAAACAATGATGGAATAATTATTTAACAGGTGGTAGTAGGGTGACAAAGGTAAGTGGAGGTGAATTTGGGACAACCTGTGAAATGGCATACGGTTGTCACGGTGAGGTCTACGTAGATCTTTTGTGGGAGGGCCGCCTTAGTTGGCACAACATCTGCCAACCAACATTTTTCAGTTAAAACGATTAGGGCAGTGTCGTATATTGGTGCATTCACGCGTTTCGGTTATAATTTTTTTTCTTTTATTTTACGTTTTGGTTTTTTTCTACTTTGGTTTCCATTGCTTCGGTCCCCTTTTTATTTATTTTATTTTTCTTGATTTTTCGTGGACTCGTAAGATCTTTGAGCCACTTTAAGACCGGTATGAATTTATTTGTCCCTGTCTAGCCGATCAGATTTGTTGACAAGAACTACTCCCAATCCGGCGAGCTAAAGCCGCGCATACGCGAGCATACCGGCAACGTCAACAGTCTGGCCACATTAATCACCCGTTCAGACCAGCCGACAGGACAACTGTATGACTTTTCGTGAATCATACTCCAGGATAGGCTATGTTGCCTTTTCAAAATACATTAAACATTAACAATATGTGCCATATAATCAACAAATAGAAGCGTTAAAATTGCGTCTAAATTACACGTCCCAATTTACACTACCCACATTTAACTTTTACCAAAAATCTAGTTTTTTCTTTAAAATTTCTTATTAATTCATATATCTGAATAAACTGCTAATAACTCTTAATACGGTTTTCAAGTATGGACTTTGAGCATTAAAACCCATATCAATTAATTACGATTGGGTAAGGATTTAGGATATCCTTGCACTTAACCCATTTCGCTCCGAGATTCAATTTTTATTTTTGTTTTTTGAAAAAAGTACTTTTTTAGGGTAATTAGGACCCGATGATTTCAAAAATCTGGTCAAAAAAATTTTCCGATTTTCCTTTTTCCCAGAAAAGCCTGTTCGAAATTTCGAACACTGGCGCTTATCCTATATGTCAGCTTTGTGTGCAAGTGAAACACTTGGATTTATTTGCTGTTTTATTGATTTATTTCATTATTTTCGAATCAGATTTTACAAAAGTGATTAAATTCAGTGGAAAATGTTGTTTAATTAAATCTACATTGTTATTATTTAAAAAAAAATCATAAAATTAAAATAAAGATTCTGTAATAAAGTCGTGAAAAATCGTTTTTATTCACATTGCATTTTTCGCACATATAAATTGTGGGTTTACCACATCCCTTCAATTGACAACGACGATGTTTTCCTTCGGGATTGCGGATTATAACGATATTCCTCATCGTCGACATCATCGGTGGTTTCATTCCTCTCGGTTAAAAGAAGAGCTTCTGTCATAAAGATTTTGAATTCTTTTTGACTCATCGGCTTCTCAACTTTGTATTTTGCAATTAAACAATGCAATTTCCAAGCATTCACAACTGATGAATTAAAAGTAGTGCACCACAAAGGCCAATACCATTTCTTTCCACGTATATTGATGCGGTAGTTCTGAATTGCGTTGTCGTGCAAATCCACACCCCCATGCCCTTGTTATAATTTTGTAGCATGGCTGGCTGACCATACATACCGTATTTACCAGCTTCGGGGTTGGTTTTTGATGTCGATGCTTTTTTCCAACGTTGGACATTGTGCAAAGCAAGACTTGATAGAAATTTGTTGCCATGGTTACCTCTTTGTTGTCCTGCCATCTACATATCAATATTTTTTGTGTGGCATCAAATGTATAATCATAATCACCCCTTGGTAAGTTTTTACCGGTTTTTAATTCAGCGGATCCTCCAGCCAGTCGATTGGAACGAACAGTTCCTGAAGCACAAACCCCCTTCTCAGACAACAAACAAAGCAAGTGGTATGATGTGAAGAAATTGTCAAAATAAACTTCATGTCGCGTTGGATGTTCAACATTCGAAAGCAAACGCATAACCACATCTGCTCCCAATCCAACAACATTGTTATATTGGTCAGCAGATCCACAGTATGGTATAAAAGAATACAGATAACCTGTAAACAAAGAAAATAAAATAATTATTGAAATCAGATTACTACCAAAACATGAAATATTTATTACCTGAAGAAGAGCATAGACACCAAAACTTATAACTAAATCCAATTGGTTTGCCTCTAATGAACATTTTACAGCTATGTCTCCCAAAATATGGCACCATTTGTTCATCTATGGATAAGATATCGTCCCAAACACCAAATTGAAGAAATTTTCTATTTATAATGTCGAATAAAGGACGAAGCTAAAAAACAATACAAATATAAATAAAATTAATAATATATTGAGTATCATACAATATGTTTGTGTATATTTCTATATTGGTTGTTGTTATAATACATACCTTAGCCATATTATCAGCTTTTTGTAAATTATTATTATTGGCAAAATGTATAAATGATTTTATATGCAAAAATGTTGACCGAGTTATGGTCTGTTTTACCATTGGGATCCCCAATGATGGCTTTGAAGACCAATAATCTGGCACAGATTGCAGAGTGTGATATCCTGATAATAACAAAATACCAATGAACCGTTTAAGCATCACCTCATCCAAATGAAACTCTGTATTATTTTGTGCCGCATATCTTTTTGTTTCTTGAATAATATGGTCAAAGACTTCGTCATCGTAAAATAATTGAAACAGTTGTAAAGGAGAATGGTTGATCAATCTTGAACAAATATTTTCTTTTAGTTCAGTCAATGGTACTGGATTTGGAGCAATGTTAAAATGATATTGCTTTTGATCTCTTTTTGACCATTTCGGTTTTCCAAAAGAACTGAGAGGCTTGTATTCAAATCTGGGCTTCTTCGATGTTGAAGGTCCCGCCTCTTCTTCAAATTCAGGATAGCCACTGTATTTCTTTCAGCTTCAATTTCAACAAAACCTGCAACCTCGTTCAAAGGATTAGCATCTACATTCAAAGCTATTTCATCTTCATTGATTGTTTCTTCATCAGAACATTCATCGACTCGATCAGGAGGAAGTATATTCACACATCATCACTCCAATTGTCTATTATTTCCCCCAACTCCTTCATAGACAGAATCTTTTTACGTGTACTCATACTTACCTATGCCAAGCACAAATCAATAAAAAAAACAGTATAAAAAACTCGAAATTCACTATTTTTTGAATATTACTATGAAATATTTACCTTTTTTTGCAAAAAATTGATTACAAAATATAAAAACACTCGATAAAAGAAGAATATAATAAAGAAGCGTGTTTTCGCATCTAATGCGCGTAAAATATAACACAAAGAATGAGAAATGTCAGTCAAGTGTCATCGTCAGTTAGTAACTATAGGATAAGCGCCAGCGTTCGAAATTTCGAACAGTCAAGTTTACAGATATGTGGGGTCACGCATGTGTATGTAACACATGTTTTTTATGTTTTATAAAATAGTTACATATACTAGCAATAAATCTTCATGATTATTTTTTTAATTTTTTTTTTTTTATTATTTTTAAAAATTAATTTAAAAAGTGGCTAAAAATATGGGTCGCAGAAATGTACCCCTAGCATCGAGGGGGGCGGGGGTGGCCATGAGGGGATATAGTTTTTCATTTGTTGAAATATGACACTTAACACTAATAACACAATTTTTCAAAACTTCCACCGTTTTCATACATAAATATTTTTTTGAAAAAAGGTGATTTTTACTGTTCGAAAAATCGAACAGAGGATCGAAATGGGTTAAAGTGAAAACTTTACTTATTTTCCTTTTTTGTAAATATTGTAAAATCCCTTAATCGAAATTGCAAAATTTTAGCACATGATGATAATTTATATTCCACTTAATTCATTTCAAGGAAAGAACCGTAGCTTTATAACGAAATCGTGAAAAATGAGAAATTTCAACTTTAAACACATTCATAGGAAAAGTTGTCGCACCTTACAAAATGTGTAATTTATTAAATTAGAGAGCAAATTTCAAACAATTTGAATGTTGTAAAAAGGTATCGTTTTCGTTTTACTTTTTTGAATTAAGTTTATCAAAAACTTTAAACTTCCTACAAATTATTTTTGCAAATATTTCTTTAACTATAGCTAACTTTAAAAATCTAAGGCCATATTCGTCATCTGCGTCCAAATGCATTTTAGAAATTATATTTCGAAACATCAAATGTTTCGGATTTTGTGGAACTGTGTAGTTTGTTAATGAACACAACAGTTAGAAGTTTTAAAAATATGGGAAAAAATGCAAAGCCTCAAATCAGATATATATATATATATATTAGGGCGCGCCAAAGTTGTATGGGTAAAAAAAAAGCATGCTAGAGATCGGCACTCCCCCAGAAATATTCGTTTTTATATCAAAATACACTATGCAAAAAATTATGGTTATCGCTTAAGGGGAAAAGGTGCCTCAAACGCCTTGAAAATAGGGAAATATGTCAAATTTGACCATTAAATGAAAAAAAAATTGTTTTTTTTTTGTTCAATTTCACAAAAAACAAAGTTCGATGACAACTATTAACAAAAAAAATATTATCTTTTCAGGACATCGTTAACCTATTTTAACTTACGATACAAAAAGGAGCAGTTATTTGTAGGGGACCCAAAAGCAACATTTCTACATAAAAACATTTGCCAAATTTTGGTAAATCGCCACCTAAAACAAAAAGTCAAAAAAAGAGTGTTTATAACTTCTTTTATGTCAAATAGTGATTAAAATATATTGATGTGACAGCAAAATTATTATATATTTGTGCAAAAACCTTAAAAAAAAAAATTACATTTGACTGAATTCCGCGTGCATGCTTCTTCATGTCATATACGTCGTTAGACGAGTCTTCAAAAAAGCTTTCGGTCCAGCTCATGAACGGCGGCTCTAGACCAAAAATATTTTGGGAATATGACTATAGCAAACTAACTCACATTTTCAGAGGGGCACTTTTTTTTTACTTTTTTACGCTCCATACAAGGCGAGTCGGTCAAATGTATATACAGTGGGGAGCACTTGTGAGTACATGTAAGTACTTTTTACACCTAAAGATTCAGGTCGAAAACTGTTTGACACTAGAACTAAATTATACTTTTCTGAAGGTACAAGGTACGCTGAATCCAAATCTGGCCTTAGATTCACTCTCCGACATCAGGCGTTCGAGCTATATTAACGAGAAAAGTGTATTTTTTAACAAAATGCTACGATTTTTCACGTTCCTGGAAATGTATTTTTCATAATACTTGTAACGGCAACTGAACACACTACTCTTACCATTTTTTTCAGCTTTTCAATTTTTAAGATAACTTATTTCCTTAAGTAAATTAGGTGACTAGAGAAAATTGTATCAGAAGTTCAAAAATGTACACTCTAAACACAAAAAACTCGTTTTTAAAAAATCGATGATAACACAACTTTTAGATGTTAGATTACCGAACACAACTAGTATTGTTTTCAGAACATTTTTACCTACAAAATTACCGAAATTCCTCTGCGAAAGGTGCACAGAGAAAACATATTCATGCTGACAATCGAATTTGAAACAACAAAAACCAGAATCCCGACAAAATGCGCGATTTCGGGATCGGGATTTACAAAATCCCGAATCTCGAGCTTATTAAATATCAATACCGATTAGCATACCTAGTAGGAACTCATTTATACTGCAAAATTTTCATATGGAATATATTTTTCTGCCGAAATTAAAAGTTTTTATTTCCTGCGACCAAAAGTTGTTTAACTCTGCTTTAAGCCTTTTGTAAATTGTCTTCGTTTTTAATTTGTCTTTTCTTACTTGCATTTTTTCACATTGCATTGTGTGCTTTTGTATTTCGAAACTTATGAGTTTTTCCTTAAGGCTATGAAAATTCATGAGTTTAAATCTTATCGTTGGAAAATTTATATCAATTGTTTGTGTATTTAACTGTTTAATACTTTTTTTTAACACACACAGTTTATGAGTTATAGTGTGTATTTCATATTATAAGAATTTTATTAATCTCCATCTCTTATTATAGTTAATATTATAACAATTTCGAATAAAATCTTCAATTCCGGAAGTATGCGAATTGACGATTTTTAATGCTAACACTGAGTTATCGTTTCCGTAATTTTTAAATATGTCATACGGTTTTATAGGTGGAGATACACTTAGATTACTATGTAATTAAAGACCACTGCAATTGTAGTTAAAAACAAATGAAATTTCAATTGATAAAAAGACGACTTACATTTCATTAAATTCAACTAACTTTGTCATTTGTTTTTTAATGTTCACAAAATGACTAACAATTGTAGTAAAAATGACCCACATGTTAGTAAAAAATAAACAAACATTTAATTTTAATTTAAATAACTAAAAACTACTGTTAAAAATGAATGTAAAATCATAAAACAGTCATTTTATGTGGTTTGTTTTTTAAATGAACTACAAGGTTACTACTGATTTATTTTTCTGAAAATAAAATTTTTTCCTACTTTCGGGAGACTCTTCAAAAATAGGGGCTGTTTTTCTTTTTTATATATTTTAAACGTCACAATAACACAGTATTTATATATGAGCTATTTTCGCTATTTCGATTGTATGTTCCAATTAAATTAATGCTCCAATAGGAATGTGTAATTCCTGGTCTACATCATGAAACTAATTTTGAAATATAGATGTCGTTAGTCTATTAAATAAAATAAATATTTTGTAACACAGATGTCACTGTATACAATTAAGCCCTCCAAAACAACATAAATAACGTCTATTTATAAAAAAATTTAAATATTAGAAAATGTATTTGTATTATATTAAACTGCTTAACGGAAAAAGGCATTTAAAACACATATTTTTAATAGACCTACGCTGAATCTGCTGAATCCAAATCGGGCAAATTTTGTTTTCTCATTTGCAGATTTTGTATTTACATCATTAATCACATATTTTGTATATTTTGCTTAATTTTTTTGAAATTTTTTCTCAAAATTATGAACTTTTTTTTAAAGTCAATACAAAATTGTCTTTAATGTCAGTAGATTAATGCTGGTGTTTGTATTAGGATATATTACTGGTACACTCAAATAAAAATAAGTTAGTAGAAAAGTTATTAAAACGTCTTGAAAATCAAGTATACTATTTCTCAGGAAATTTTTTTGCTGAAATTGTGTTTTCAGATATAACTTTAGTAATACTTATTCAGCGCTTAACTGATTTCAACTAATACTTTATTTTACTAATGTTTTACTAATTTATTTTGCTAAAAAATTGTGCTGATAAGCACATTAATAGTGTGGACGACAACCGGATTGAAATATATACACAGAATCAAGTAGATGTCGCGGCATGGCAATGTAGTAGAGACGAGGAAAATGATAAAGTACAACTAAGGTAAGACATATAAAAAAATCAACCATGAAAGATTCTTGTATCTGTTTCTCATGCAAAAGGACGCTAACAATATGAATAAATATGTGAATTAAAAAAACTTTAAATTTGTGTTGTCACCGGCTTGTCAAAGTAATAGTCTATTAAATAAATTAAAGACAAAATGAAATATTTAAATTTAATAAACATTAAATGTATAATTGTAAACTAAATCTATATAGTAATTATTAATGTAATGTAGTCACATTACAAACAAATATGGGTAATTCCATGTCAAATCAACCAAAGGGTGTACCCTACCTCCACCGAGCTTAATGATTTTTCGCAGCAATACAGTATATCACAGAACTTAGACAAATACAAAGTTTGGGGGCACTGACACATCTGGATCTGGAAATATGACATCTGAATCTTGAAAATCGTAAAAACTATACAAATATACGAAGTTGTACATACCTAATTGTCGTTTTCTTGATAAGTGTTATACACACGCAACCCACCAAGGTCACATTTAAAAGTTTATAAAATTACCTTTTATATTGATATACAACATGATTTTTTATTTGGAAAGGTCTCCTATATCTATATCTTTGAAAACGGCGTTTTTAAAAATAAAAAAAAAAAATATGTTAAATACAATTTTTTTCTCTACAGTTGTGACAAATTGCAAAGTGGAGGTTTTTTGGATCCAGAAATATTTATCATATAGTAAAGGTAGATATTTTACCAGGAAATTCAAATTATGTAGGGAGAGAGTCCGTTCATAGGTTAAAGCCGATTAAAATGAAATTTAGATATGTTAAAAAGAATCAAAAATTTAGAGACCCATGTTTTTTTCAGCTGCCCAATCTCATATTTAGGGGGTAATATGACCCCATTATCTGTATTTTGCGTTTTTCATATTTCATCCAAAGAAACTATAAATAAATTTGGTATCTTATGAAATGTATTTGAAATGATCATCACCGGTATAAAATAGCATGTCCGAGCATGATCAACTATTCGTGGTATTCGAAAAAAGACACAAATTATGGGGGTTTTATATAGTCGGTTCAGGTCCAAACTCAAATATATTATTCTCTATTAAGTTTTAGTGAAACAAATGGGTTATGAATAAAAAACATTTATTTTTAATCTTTAAGGAACTACGCAGTTTTGAGATTTTTAACGTGGAAGTCAAAAACATTTCTTATGCTTATTTTTAAATTTTTTTTTTTTAAAAGAGAAGCAACACTCAGGGAATTCTTCCTATTAATTAATGTGTTGCTTTTTTGGAAAGGGGATAGTGGAGAGATGAAAGGCGGTGAAAGATGAAGGGCTTCAAACATGGCAACACTGTAATTGCGCGAGATGATAAGTCTTAGAACAGTTGTTGCTCGCCACCTGATGTAGAGTTGGCGAATTAATTGAAGCTTTTTGTGTCATAGCCCTGATTCATTATTTTACTTCGGTGGGGTTAAGTGCTATGGGAACACCGAAGGTGGGCGCAGCGATACATATAAGTGATAGAAAACTCATACATATTATTTTTCTAAATTGATGTTGTCGTCACCGGGAATCGAACCCGGGACCATCCGTGTAACAGTCCAACACGCTAACCATTACACCACAACGCCCACAATTGTTTTATTATAGTACCTATTAATTAGACAATGAAAATAATTAATTTGATTTTTTATAATTAGTACGTTAGTTATTTGCCCCATATGTTATATATAATTTATCAATTTTATAAGCTGATTTAGATTTAAAAAAAAACAAATTAAATAATAAATACTTGACAGATGTTTTAATTTTTTTTTTGATAATTTTAAAACTAGTTTTTCCCTTTTTTAAAAAGAGATATAAATGATCAACATCGGTTAAATGCTTATGAAATAGTGAGCACTTAGTATTTCATTTAATTAAAATTTTTTTTTTCATTTTTTGGTAGAAAGTGCTTTTAAAATGCGTTTGTGAGTATTACTACGATAATTTTTATGAAATGTGTATAGTATTATATATCGTTGGAAAGCATTTGGAATTCATATAATAACATGAGATTTATAGTATATAGTTATATATAACATTTCATTTCAATCGTCATTAACCCATGAACGGACTCTTCTTGCTACATAGCTTAAATTTCCTGGTGAAATATATACCTTTACTATACGATGTGTATTTCTGGATCCAAAAATATCCCCGCTTAGGAATTTGTCACAACTGTAGAGAAGGAAACGCATATTTTTTTCAAATTTTCCTTGGGCATTTTTTTCGGCTATAAATAATTTTCTTGTGACAACTAATTTAAAAAAGTTATATACAAATTTAAAAAATCCACATCAGGAAACATGCTCTCTAAAGTGGATCTAAATTAAAAAACTCTCTAAAAGCATAATAAATTTTTAGGAAATGAAGTAAAGTCGACAAAAATTTGTATTTAATTAAATTTTTCCCATGTTTGCTTTATTTATTATATTTGTTTATGGAATCAATTAGTTTTATTGAAAATGCAAATGAAATTCTTACCGTATACAAAAATCGAACTTTCAAAGTTCTTTGAAACTTATTTGTTTTTTACATTTTATGTTTATTAAAAATTACACTTTATATTGTGGATTTTTGCAGCGGCACAATAAAACCAAGAAAATGCATATTTTCAAGCATTAATTTTTTAAAATAGTGATAACGGAAATTATACCCGATTAAAGTTTTGACATATTACCGCAACAACACAAAATAAATACGAAAGGTTCACTTTGGAGAATAAGTCACAATAGGGAACATTCCCGTACATGAAATTTATGAGAATAAAACTAAACATGCAAAATTTTCAATACCTATAAGATATCCTGAAACAACCACCGACATGTATGTATATGCTCAAATGAAAGATAATTGTGTGTAGATTTAAATTTTAAAAAAAAATTTCTTGATTTGCGGTTAAATTTCTTAAAATTAAGCAAAATGTACAAAAAAAATTAGATGATTGACGATTATGGCCAGAAGGCTAGGTCATTGGAAATTAAGAAAATAAAAGAAATAAATAAATATAAAAACCGCTATATTTCAAAAACTCCGTTAAAATAAATAATTTTTTTACAGATTTCGATTCATCGTCTATTAAAGACATGTTTTACAAAAACTTGAACATGTTTGAGTAATGCAGTTCAACCGAAATTTAAGCCCGAATAATTTTTACCTACCAATGTTTTTACATTTAGTTGATTGCATTAATATTCGGTCTTCTGAAATTTATAAAACTTTAATTTTGTGTTTACAAATTAAATTCGAAAATCGATAATACAAAATTTTTATTTACACAATACAAATTTTTTTATGTAAAAACTATTATAGTTTGATATATATATTTTTTTTAAATAAAAATTATGTTTTTTCGACCTTTTGTGCAATGAAAATGAAAATTATTCAAGTTCGAGGTCATACTCTATTTTTCTTTATTAGGATATTGTCCTAACAAATAATCTATAGAGTTTTTGTTTTCAAATTTAGTAATTAAACACTTTCAGGAATGTGTTGATAGATCTAATTCGGAAATTTTCTAGGTTCCCATCTTCAAAACACGTTTTAAAAAATGTATTGAATATCTACCAAAGGTAGACCTTGTACATAACAAACAAGTTTTCAATTTATTTTTGATCAATGGTGATAATCTTTAACTTCGAGCTCATATATTAGTTCTCATTTAGTAAGAAAACTAGTTTTTATGAATGTTTGATGTTTTGCATGGCATTGTCACTTCTTTCAAAACGTGTTCTGATGATGGAAACCTAGAAAATTCCCGAAATAGATCTATCAACACATTCCTGAAAGTGTTCAATAAATAAATTTGAAAACAAAAATTCTATAGATTATTTGTTAGGACAATATCCCAATAAAGAAATACAGAGTATGGCCTCGAACTTGAATAATTTTCATTTTCATTAAAAACTATTCTAATATAACAGTTAGGCCTGCTTACTTATCTCATATTAACCAGCGATAAAGGCTTAACAGAAAAAACTTAAAACAATTAAAAAAATTATTGAATTAATTAATATTTTAATTGATCACGGCAATGATACTATCAATTAAACCTTTTATTAAAATTAAGAAGAAAAAAAAAGTTATAAATAACTTCTACAAAAAAAAAATATGATACTCACAAAAAAAGTGTGTGATCTATACGTTGGCATGTGTGTTTTTTGCAATGCTGAGTCTGTTTGTTGTTTTGTTTGTTAACTTGTATTTGGTATTTTATACTGAAAATTTTCTATTTATGCATACAGTGTATCAAAAAATAATATGATAATTGCGTCTAAAATAAAATATGTATTTATATATTTAAAAGTCAATTAAAATATAAACTGATTCAATTAAATATTTGTTTAGAAACAAATTAAATTAAATTCAAATCAAATCTTTAATTAGATATTTTAAGTTGATAATTTTTTCTGTGTATGAATGTCAATTTTGTATGAAAATATCTGTGGTTAAAGTTAAACTCTGGTTATTTTTAGAAAAGTTGCTCGCCCTTAGTTGTCATTTATTTAATTATCGAATGAAACCCATTTTTGCAATAACATCTTAAAATCCAGAATAAAATCCTTTGAATAAATTCAGCTGATTAAATAAAAAAAACATTCAAGACTACAATCTTTCATCAAAATCATCTATCAAACTTTAAATATCATTAGCAGAACAAAACATCAATAAAATGTCTGTCGCTATGTACTGAATATTTTGACAAATTGTTTTCCATTGTCCAAAAAAGGAAGATAGAACAAAATTACAATATTTTTGCACAAAAATACAAAATCAATGTGGTACCATTATCTGAAAAACACTAAACGATTTGACAGTTGAAAGGTGTTTTTAATTACTACTGGCATGGCTAAACATCAATTAAAATCAAGTCACACAAACTCAGACATTCATAAGATCCTTTCTTATTTAGTCACAGACATTTAACAAATGGTTTCTCTTTTGGAGATACTCTATATGTTTAATGGATAAAAGTTAAAAGATTGACTGTAAATAAGGAAAGTGTCTGTGAAATTGTCAGAAATCAAAAGAAACATCATTAGCGCCTTTTAACAAATAATGACTGTGGCCAGGGTTGTCTTATGTAAAGAATTGTGAAAAAGAAATTAATTCTTATATTTATATGATTGTCTTAAATTTTTGAATATGTGACATTTGAATGCATATTGAAATTTTTAAATATTAAGCTTGAAAATGACGTTGCTGAAGAAACTGCAAAAATTATTAGCAGATTTTGTTTGCTAATTATTAGTAAGATAAGAATAGCCAAAATAAATCTGTTGAATCTACAAATATTTGCACACAGGGAAAAATGTTGCTATTTGCCAACTGAAATTCGGTTACTACGATAGTTTTCACAACAAAGTTCGATTAATTCAACTGAATTCAGAACACTAAATGGTTGTTTTAATTAAACTATTGTTGTAACAATCATATTTCACCAATAATATTGTTGCTTTTATCATATTCTGGTAAAAATTTCTCTTTTTTTCAGTTATCATTTTATTGTATTGTCTACAATCATACTATAGTATTTATTATCATATTCCTCTATCTAACTGCAGCCATATTAGAGTTGCGCCAACTAAAAGATGATTAGTCGGTTTTTTTGTGAGCGTTTTCGCTCTTTTAGGTTCATTCTTCTTTGAGATTTTGTGAAAAGAAGTTTTGAGAAACATTCAGCCTCAACAAATTAAATAATAATAAACAAAAAGACATTAAAAATGGAAAAACAATGTAGTGGTGGTAATTGAAATGGTGATTTGTTTTGTGGAAGAAGGAATAAATTGTAGTCTCAACTCGGTCTGCCTTGGAAGTCTAGGCAAAAGTTTAGTTGTCTCGATCCCCTTAAATGAAGTTATTGTTTTTTAAACAAAATGCACGTGCACGAAATAATCATAATATGTTTGCAATAATCATAACATGGTAATAAATGATGACGAAATTCGTGTCCATGATCATAATATGATAACTAGGACTATAATGTGGTTATAATGCAATTATTATGATTGCTGCAAACATGGTCTGATCATGTATTGTGAAATTGTGTTCTTAACAATGTTTTTATGGTGCTTTATTCTGTAATCACATGCATAGCTTGTATAGCTGTCACATTATTTCATAAAGCGTATTCTTCAGAGCAAAGACAATTTGATTGCTTAAATTATTTGAAACCTAAGTTTATTTAAATATGTGAATTATTAAATAAATATAGTATTAAAAACACGCATATCTTTTTAATCCAGTTTCAACAGAATGCTGGGGCTCATATTATAATAATTCATACAAATTTCCAGAAAAATAATATGATAATATTGGGATATATTTAAAACCATAACATGACAATCTAATTATCATATTATGATACAGAAGCAGATAAGAGTATGGTTGTCACAATCATAGTAACATGGTTGTCGCAATTATGAATCCAAAAATGTATGATGCTCTTTCAATATGGTTCTCTCAACCATGTTTTTTCTTTGCGTATTTGTGTGGTTATATTTGAGCTAAATAAATCTGCTAAAATCAGAAAAAATTTCATATAAAATTTCATCATAAAATGTGAAAATGTAATATATGTAACTGAAAAAAATATTACTTGAGTCAGAGTAAACACTAAACATTTTTTATATAAATAGAACATTTATGGTCTTCAAAGTAACGTCATAATGCTTGTTAGGAAAAGACCCTAACCTCGTGCTTGATTACTAAAAAGACAAGAATGGAGCAAAATTGATGATTAATAGGTTTTTTGTTAAAGTTCTGCCTATTATGGAAGCTCTAGCTTTTCTAAAACTTCGGGTTCTGATGAGATCTTTAGCCAGATCGAAATACTAATATCAACCTAGCTAATATGTTTGATTTGCTTTATTTTTGTAAATATACGGAGGCTGAAAACTCGTTATAAATTGAAAGTAAATTTCTAAAGCTTTTTTTTTAAATATTTTTTATGAGACTAAACATCGGCTATCTACAATTTTTTTAACAAAAATTCGTAGAATGCACATAAAAGCCAAATATGCTAAACAATTTTGTAAAGTTCACAGTTTTAATTTTAGTAGCTTTTCCGCGACGTAATTTTTAACACATTTTTTTAAGGTTTTTAGTAGGTTTTTTGTTAGGTTTAGTTAGGTTTTTACTTTTTTATTTCAATGAGTGGAGAAGATTTTTGCGAAACTAAGTTCAAGCAGATATCTTTGTTATGGGTGACTGAATTTTTTAGCTGGGAGAATAGAATATTAGTTCAGAAAACATTAATTTGTCTATTGCTATAGAATTTAGTTTTAATCGACCATAAATCGGTAGTGTGTTGTTGTCGATATCTATACAGGCATATATAATATATATATATTATATTTGGCCATTTCTTACTTAGTGGTCCGATTGCAATGCAATCGGACCACTAAGTAAGAAACGTAACGTAATACCATACTTTAGTTTAGATGTTGAACCTCACAGAACCCCCGGGGGCGGCACCCAAATGAAACACTGTTTGCATAAAAAATTTGTGCTCGCCATATTTTTGTTTCTAGTCCGATTTTCAAAAAATAGAGGCTAACAAAAAACATGTTGGTTATGTATAATAAATAGTTCCTTAGATATTCCTATTTAAAATGTGAAATTTCAAAATTGGCCCGAATCAATTAACATATCTCGACAGTATTTTAATGTTACGGAAATGATAATAACAGTGGCCAAAAGTCCTTATTGGTAAATTCTCAAAAAATGTACAACAACTTGTTGGGCATATATAGAGTCAGGCATCCCGAAGTTATTTGTCTGATCTAATTACACCATTTCCTTTAACAGGTCTTCAAAGTTAAAAAAGTTAAAACTAAAATTTTATAAGTGAAGATACTTTTTTAATTTTTGTGTTTTAAATTTCAATTGCTAATGATTAACTTTTTATTTGCATGGTTCAACTTTTCATATAACACAGAAGAAAATCAAAACGGGTTTCAATTAAAAAATTTATTGAATCAATGATACTATCAATTAAACCTTTTCTTAAAATTAAGAAGGGAAAAAGTTATAAATAACTTCTACAAAAAAAAAATATGATACTCACAAAAAAAGTGTGTAATCTATACGTTGGTATGTGTGTTTTTTGCAATGCTGAGTCTGTTTGTGTGTGTGATTGTTTTGTTTGCTAACTTCAAATGTACTTGGTATTTTATAATAAAAATTTTCTATTTATGCATACAGTGTATGAAAAAATAATATGATAATTGCGTCTAAAATAAAATATGTATTTATATATTTAAAAGTCAATAAAAATATTTATTGATTCAATTAAATTAAATTCAAATCAAATCTTTAATTAGATATTTTAGGTTGATAATTTTTTCTGTGTAAGCCTTTGCAACGCAAATAACATGGACAAATATAAATCACTTTCCTAATATCAATTCATACTTCGTGCCTAAAAAATTCTCAGCGATCCTCAGTTCGATACCATCATTCTATATTTTTTTTATATAGAATGGATCCATATCTTTCGAAAAAAGTTGCTCAAACTTGCGTGGAATGATAAATGGCGAAACTACAGCAATTTATGATAGTGGTCCTAGAATTATTTTTAAAAAAAATAATTTGAACAAAAATAATGTTTTATGGCTTAAGTAGTTTTTTTATCGTCAGACAGTGCTTTAAATGTAGGGAAAAAAATGTTTAAGACACATTTGTAGTTTTTTATATGGAATTAAAGAAAACATTAGTTACACCATTTACAATTAAATGCAAAGAATTTTTATTGGATTTCCAAATTATATGAAAAATTCAAACCACATCTATTAAAAAAATTAAGTGAATAATTTATCTAAAAGAGCTGTGAATGAATCATTCATTTTTGATTTCAATTCATTACGAATTTGAATTGAATTTTGAATAATTCTTTTCACATAAAAAAAGAATTGAATGAAATTTGAATCAACTCAAATGAATTTGGTAAAAATAAATTGGAATTCATTTCCAATTCAAATGAATTCGGCAAAATGAATTGCAATTCATTTTCCAATTCATTTGACAGTTTGGCGAAATGGAATTGCAATTCATTTCCAATTCATTTGACTTGAATTGATTTTGAATTAATTCAAATGAATTAGAAAAAATATTGCACCGTGTTATTAATCATATATATAAAATTTTCTTATATGTGATGAAGAGTTTCATAAAATTCATTTGAATTAATTCAAAATCAATTTAATACAAATGAATTGAAAATGAATTGCAATTAATTTTTCTAATTCATTTGAATTAATTCAAAATCAATTCAAGTCAAATGAATTGGAAATGAATTGCAATTCATTTCGCCAAACTCATTTGAATTGAAAATGAATTGCAATTCATTTTGCCGAATTCATTTGATTTAAAATGAATTGCAATTCATTCCAGCCAAATGTATATGAATCGATTCAAATTTCATTCAATTCGTTTTTTGGCGAAAAGAATTAATTCAAAATTTTACTAATTCAGTGCATGAATGATTCGCGAATTAATTCAAAAATTAATGATTCAGTCACAGCTCTGTTATCTACACCATTTCTAATGTAATTGCACTATTACCAATTAAATATATTTGCTTAATTGCGATATCATAAAATCGATTACTGTAAAATTCGTAAACTTTTAGTGTAAGCTTGAGAACATTTTTGTTAGTAGGTTAGCCTAGATAATTTTGCTAAAGTTTGATTTATAAAAAACAAAAAAAATTTTAAAGTTTTAGAGCTGTGAGCTAAAAAAGTATTTAAAGACAATCAAGAATATTACGTTAAAAGTAGTTTAAAAAGGTATATATATAGTCCGCCATTTTGTTTTCTTAAAATTTTGTGCATGGATTCAACTTCCGAAACTATTTACTCTTAAAACTAATTTTTAGGAGATCAGGCAAATTTAAAAAAATTAGCAGCCATATTGTTTTCGCTATATTGAATTTTTAAAAGTTATCAGTTTATTTTTCAGATAACAGACCCTGAAATCCATAAGACCCATATTTTTAGCTAGCTTCAGCAAAGAAAAGGAATATAACTTTTTATGAATGACTTGTAACAAACTTTAAGGAGCAGATTTAGTCCGCCATTTTGTTTTTCAAAATTTAGAGTACCAATTTTGATTCAGTAACTCCAAGACCCCTTTAAAACAAAATCCACCAGACCCAGATTTCTAGCTAGCTTCATCAAAGGAAATGACTTGTGACAAGCTTTAAGGAGCATATTTAGTCCGCCATTTTGTTTTTCAAAACTCAGAATAACAATTCTGATTCAGTAAATCCAAGACCCCCTTGAAACAAAATGTGAGTTAAATCGGACAATTTAAAGAAAAAAAAAAAATTGTCCGCCGTATTGGATCCGCCATTTTGAGTTTTTTAGTTTTTAGTTAAATTTTGAAATCAGCGACTGCGAACTCCTATAGAAGCACAATTTCAGCCGGATCCAGCATCGATTAAGACTTTTGGCCGAAATTCGAACATTCTGGCCCTGTGTGCGTTAGTTTTAGCGATCTTTTCACCGTTGGCAATTAAGACACTAAATTTGCAAACAAAATATTGTTTTCTAGTACAATATTAGTTGTGTCTTTGGAATTTTTTAACACAGTGGGATTTATTTACAAAAATAGCAGTGGGTTTGCCAGTACTAGTTTTTTGGTATAATTGGCAATTTCTACCTGCGTTGTTTTTAAAATTCGCACTAGTTCGCCTTTCACCAAAAAATGCAGTATGGTCTGATAAATATACAGTCAGAAAAGTACAATCGGCACAGCGTTGGCAAAGTATCGGCGACGGTGTGTTATGCGTTGGCAGCACGTGGAATTAACAATCTTGACAGTACTGTCCTGTTACCCGTAATTTGGAATTAATTTGAAATTGAGCAAATTAAACGCTCTGGACTTAATTTTGAGAATAATTTCACAAGATATCATTGATAAAAACGAAATATTTTGGTAATCATCATAAAAGAAAGCAAGTCGAATGGTCTATTGTACATAAATTTATAAAGGTTATGCCCAGGATGTAAAAATTATTTTATCAAAGTTTCACTTTTAAATATTATTTTTTTCGTGAAATGGTCTATTGTACAGAAATTTATAAAGGTTATATCCCTAAGCTTAAAAAACAACCCGTGATGTAAAAATTCCTTTATCAAAGTTTCACTTTTAAATTTAATTTTCCGTCATCGCTGTTAGAAATATAAAGTGGAATGTTAACAGAAATTCTGTTAATATATTGAGTTTTTTTTTATTCCACTTGGAAGCCAAATATCTAATAAGCCGTAAAACTTAACGAAGGTTGGAGTAACTAAATAATACTCATTTCAACATTATCAATACACTTTAAAGTACTCGACTGCCATATCAGACTCCGCCTTTTAATTTTTTGGAGAATATAATTTTGAGTAAAAAATTTAAATCATATTAGATTGAGTTTTGTTTTTTACTTTTACATATATTGGCTGTTTTGGGTTAATATGTTGTCTCGCTCTAATAAATATGGGACATCTAAAAAAAAAAAAATGAGGGGAGAAACTAGTTACGATGGCATTTAGTGACACATTAAATTTTTTACTATAAAGAGACTTAAGTTTTTAAGGGAAATGTTGTAGTTAAAAAAGGAAAATTTAAGAACAAAGTTTATTTATTTATTTAAGGAAAAATTAAATAGGAAATAATTAAAAAACTTTATAAGAAAATGAATTATAAAAATTCGTAGAAAAACAAAATTAATTAAAAACAGCTTCCCAGAGAGAATTTTCACAGAGAAAATTTACACTAAAATAATGAAGTTTTCTTCACAAAGTGAATGAAAATTTTCTTAAAAAAGCTTCATAATTGTAATTGTTTTTAATGCTACTTTTTCATTGGTACTATGAAATTTTTCGTAAATAAAATAAAAATTTTCATAAAATTTTATGAAAAACTGTATTGAATTAAAAAAAAGTGTTAATGGACGAGTTGCAGTGATATTTCATAGATCTAATGCAAAAAATCATTATTATCATGCAGATAATCTCAGTATTGGTTCTAGAAATTCTATAAATTTTAGTGACTGATATTAAAATTACGTGACAGGTATTCTATGACGGTCACATTTAAAAATGTTGCGATTTTTTAACCTTATTAATTGTTATTCAGAATCATTGGAACAAATTTTAAAAAGAAGTTTCATTAAAAAACAATTTTCATAAAAAGTATGAATTTTTACTTTAATTTTATGATTTTTTTTCGTTCGTTTTGTAGTTAATTTACTGAACATTTTTATTTTTTTCGTCCACTAAATACTCTCTGTGTATGTTCTTTAAAATCTATTTAAATTTTGTTAAGAGATGGGCACGTAAGTGAATTTTGCCACACATTCACTCACGCGCACTAGAGAAAAATTCCACTCACGCATTATCACACATGAAATTTTTTAAAAGCAAAAAAAAAAACATTTTTTTTTAGTAAAATTCTACTCACGCAGGGCCATTCACGCAAAAATTTGACTCACGCACATTCATTCACGAAGAATGTTTTCCTACTCACGATCGCACACGTTCACTTGAGTAAAATTGAGTTTCTCACACTCTCACGCGCGATCACTCGTGATTAACGTAAATCACACAAAATTCTGCTCACGTGTGTGCCCAGCTCTAATTTAAACATCATTATTTTCTAATAAATTAATTAGTTTTTCTTTAAAAAACTCCCTAAAATTAACCCGCAAATGATTTTCATAAAAGGCTTACCAAAATTTTCTTCTAAAAAATAAATCAGTTTATCCTTTGTTTAATCATAATATAAATTAAATCTTATGATCTCTAACCAGATTTAACCCTAAGTTTGTTGAAAGGGATGCTTATCATTAAGTATTCATTAATATTTTTCTACATTTTATGCCTTTAAAAAATTGAAAGGATGCTGTCTTAAGATCAAGGGGTTGTTGTTTTATTTATTTAAAGATCATGTTTGCCTTCACTCGTGTTTTTTAGGGGTTTTTGAAAAAAAGAGTTATTTTAAGGAGTTTTTACCTATTTTTGTTCTAAAAATGTGAGTCATTTCAATGATCAGAACAATTAAGATTTTTTTTGGTTGTGCAAAAACTAAAGAAAAAAATGGCTAGAGCCCTAATTGACATTAGATCTTGTTTGTTTTGTTTTTTTTTATTATTTTTAAGGAAAAAGGGATAAAGTTTGATGCAATACATCGAAGATCAATTGAAGAATTAATTGAGGCTTATTAGTTCAATTAGGGGATAACATAGACTAAATTAATTTACACGATATCTTCCTTAGTTTTCGCGATTCGGAAAGGTGTAGAATATTTTGCACATTAATGATTTTCACTTATCTTTATTGCAATACTTAAATAATCACTTAACTCTTCTGTTTAGTTAGGGTCAAAATGACCAAGTTAAAAAAAACTAAAAAAATAAGTGTTTTTAAGCAAAACAAATAAAAAGAGGAATAAAAACAAAAAACATGTATTGTATATCTACCAAAGGTAGAGTTTGCACATAACGAACAAGTTTTCAATTTATTTTTGATCAATGGTGATAGTCTTTAACTTCGAACTCATATATTAGTTCTCATTTAGTGAGAAAACTAGTTTATATGAATGTTTGATGTTTTGCATGGGATTGTCACTTCTTTCAAAACGTGTTCTGATGATGGGAACCTAGAAAATTTCAGAAATAGATTTATCAACACATTCCTGAAAGTGGTCAATTAATAAATTTGAAAACAAAAACTATATACATAGATTATTTGTTAGGACAATATCCTAATAAAGAAATATAGAGTATGGCCTCGAAATTGAATAATTTTCATTGCACAATTAACGGTCGAAAAAACATAATTTTTATTTTTAATAAAAATTATATCAAACTTTTAAAAAATATACTTAAAACTGTTGGTGTCCAGTACGATTTTATTATACACTGCGTTGCATAACTATAATTACACATTCATTTCACTAAATGTCGGTAGATAAAAAAAAGTAGAAGAGTTTAACCGACATAAATGTAAAAAATGGAAAATTAATAATATTTAACAAAAAATAATTCATTTATTTGTCATATTACTATTTCAAAAGGAATAACAAAATCAATTAGTGTTTCATAACTATAAATACATTTACTTAATATATAAAATTTACAAAAATTTAAGATAAATATTTTAAAGCAGCAGTTATAATAATGCGTGAGACCTCCTTTTTTTAATCAACTCGAAAATTTCATCAGACATACTGTCTACCAGATTTATTCGAATTTCTTCTGCTATAGATCTCCAGTCATCAATAACTTCTTCTTTTAGATGAAAAACGCGCAAATATTCACAATGGATCTACATTTTATTAGTATGTGTTTAACTACAAATCATTACTTTCGCTTATAAGTACATTTTTGGTACCTTTGCCTTTCATAGGTTAATTGTCTATTGGGTTGTTCCTTTTACTCCCCTTTTTGTACAACTTTGTAGTGAGTTTTTATATCTTTACATATAACTATGAATGGGTCAAGATATCGTTCTATCCAAAATTCAATACATTTTTTTGAATATTACACTACACTCAAAAAAAAAAGTTTGTAAAGTCAGCAAAAAATTTTGCTGAGTCAGCAAAATTTTAGTCAGGAGGATGCTTGCAAAAAAGTTGCTAATGTCAGCAAAATCTTTTGCTGAAAATCAGCGAGCTGATTTTTAGCAACAAAATTTGTAGATTCAGCAAAAGTTTTGCTAACAGTAGATTAGAAATACAAAAGCCTTGCTAAAAATTAATAAATTTTTTGCTGAATTTAAGTAGACTGAAAAAAACGCAAAAAATTTGTAGAAAAATTGTAATTTAGTTAATTTATTTGCTGAAAATCATAAAACATATTTTTGTGATTCTTTTACAAATAATTTACTATAATAACGAAATATAAAAATTTTCATTTTTCCACATTGACGACATGAATTAATTTAATATCTGAAAATATATAGAAATAAATATATATAACATAACAAAAATTGTCTTTCAATTACTTACATCAATGGTTGTCTAAATGATGCTATTGCAACTGCCGAAGATAATTATAGAAACGAAAAAATAAACAAAAACAAACGAAACGAAAAAAAACAACCCTTTTTGCAATAAGAAAAAGGAACCATAAAAATCTACCTAAGATGTGTGTCTTTGTCTTTCACTTTACTCTGTCTACATTTCTGTATATGTTTGTTTGCAATTTGACCACACATATAAACATTTAGTTTAAATAAATAAATATTTTATTTTGTCTTTTATTTAATTAATAGACAATTATTTTCACAAGCCGGTGACAACGCAAAATTTAAGTTATTTTAATCCTCAATTTTGTTTTATGTATGAAAAAGAGATACAAAAACTTCCATGGTTGATTTTTGTATATGTCTTATTAGAGTTGTACTTTTTAGTATCATTTTCCTCTTCTCTACTACATCTTGACATGCCGCGACATCTACTTCATTCTGCGTATATCTTTCAATCTGGTTGTCGTCCACACTATTAATGTGCTTATCAGCACAATTTTTTTTTTAGCAAAATTAATTAGTAAAACATTAGTATATTAGTAAATCATTAGTATAAAACAGTTAAGTGCTGAATAAGTATAACAAAAATTTTAGCTGAAAACACGATTTTAGCAAAAAAATTTGCTAAAAAATAGTATACCTGATTTACAAGACGTTTTACTAACTTTTCTACTAACTTATTTTTTTGGGTGTACATGTTATTATATGAAATTGTGAATTGTGTTATATCTAAATGTACATGTATTCGTACATAACTAGATTAACCATATATAATTGTATATGACATGTACAATATGTGAGAAGATGTAATTATATGTGACATCGTATTAAAAAATTTACGGAAATAAAAATCTATATATAAACATACATACACTTATGCATTTACGTATAATAGCATGCAATAGCATATATATTTATATGAAATAATTTATTATTATATGTAAACGTTTTTACTATATGCATGCGCAGTAATAATAAAGTTTTTTTTTTTTTTAAATTGCATTCAAATTATATATTGCATGGGATTGAAAGAGATCCAATTTAATCAGAAAATATTTTATTCGATCCACCAAAAATTACCAGAACTAAATAGATCCCATGGTATATCTTAGAAGCTATCAGCATCTTATATAACATCTTATTGGATCGCCCAGTTTTGAGATCAATTTGGATCTAATTTAATCCAGTAGTATGTTTTTTTTGTTTTTTAAAGAGAAGCAACACTCAGGAAACTCTTCATATTTATTAATGTGGTGCTTTATTTTGAAAGTGGGTAGAGGAGTGATTAATGGTGGAGAGAGATGAAGGGCTTCAGACACGGCAACACTGTAATTGCGCGACAAGATAAATCTTAGAACAGTTGTTGCTCGCCACTTGAAGGAGAGTTGTCGAACTTATTGAAGCTTTTTGGTTCATAGCCCTGATTCATTATTTTACTTCGGTGGGGTCAAGTGGTATGGGAACACCAAAGGTGGGCGCTGCGATATATATGAGGGATAGAATATTTTTACTTTTCTAAACTGATGTTAACGCCTCCAGGGATCAAACCCGGGTTATTCTGTGTAACAGTCCAACACACTAACCATTACAACACAACGCCCACGAATTTTTATTTGAGGTATAATTTTTTTTTGATCAGGCCTTCATAACTATAATAATTTTAATTGATTGTTTTTGTGGTCGATAGAACAATTCAATCATAAAATGTACTTATTCGGTATTATTTTTAAAGTTTTATAGGACAATTTTGAAAATTAAAAAAATCTTTGTTGGGCCGAGGGGAAATTTAAGGAGCAACAAAGATGAAAAAACTTAAACATTTTTTTTTGATAAACACTTAATTTTAATATTTAACTTAAATATGTTTAAGCACAACCTCAACTTAATTTTTCGGATCAATTTGTATGTGTTTATACATGGTAACTAATCAAATGAGATATACACTTAGAATACTATGTAGGTAAAGACCACTGCAAATGTAGTTGAAAACAAATGAAATTTCACTTAAAGAAAGGACTACCTACATTCCATTTAATTCAACTAACATTGTCATTTGTTTTTTAATGTTCAAAAAATGACTAATAATTGTAGTAAAAATGAACCACATGGTAGTAAAAAATATATAAACATTTATTTATTTTTATTTTTTTAAATAACAAAAAACAACTTCAAAAAATGAATATAAAATCATAAAACAGTCATTTGATGTTAGTTGTTTTTTTAAATGAACTACAAGGTTAGTAAATATTTTAATTTGTTCTACAAATGACTGACATTTACATTAAAAATAAAGAAACTGTATTACAACCCAAACAACTACATATTTTTAAAGCAGAATTTCCCTGAGTGTAATTATATTAGACTCTATATTCAAATTGCTACCCGGAATGTTTTAGATCTTCAGTGGTAGGTTTGAACTTCGCATATATGACCATATACGTTCGTTTATTTAATGATAATTTGATATACATACGAGGGCGGATCAATAAGTCCGTGACTTTTTGAATGAAACACAGTTTTTTTTTTGCAAAAAAAAAAAAATATATTTTTCAACATAATCTCCTTTTAGCTCAATACACTTAGTCCAACGTTTCTCCAATTTTTGTATCAATTCCAAAAAATAGGATTTTTCAAGGTCCATAAAATATGCCTTTGTTTTGATCAATAATTTCATCTTTGGACCGAGCCATTTCTTTAGGTTTGGAAATAGGAAATAGTCACTGGGGGCTAAATCCGGAGAATATGGAGGATGAGGTACCAATTCGTAGCCCAATTCATGGAATTTTGCCATTTAGACTGCACACGTGTGCACCCGTGCATTATCTTGATGAAAAAGAACATTTTTCTTAGCCACATGGGTTAGTTTTTTTTTTTATTAAATCCTTGTTAAATCGGTCCAATAAGTTGGCATTCGCCGTTTATTGCTTTTCCCTTTTGAAGGTAATCAATGTGGATTATCCCGCGTGCATCCCAAAAAACTGTTGCCATCACCTTATTGGCCAACAAACTTACCTTGGCCTTCTTCGGAGCCGGTTCACCCGGAGAAACCCATTGTCAGTAAACCACGTTTTTACCATTGAAATCGATAGCGCAGAGTCCCCATAGTATTTATCAAGCTTTTTCTTGGTTTGATTGACGTTTTTTTCGCAAAAAAATAATGTTTAATGAGCACTAGAAATTCACTTTTTTAAATTTTTAAAAAAATCCACGAGGTTGTTGGTGTTTTGAACAGTTGTTAAGCGCAAAGTAAATGAAGAAACTTGCTCAAAATATGACAGTAGTCTATTAACAGTTGGTACTTGATGGGAGCAGTGTTGCATTTCATATAACTATGATGGAAGTTCGAAAAGTCACGGACTTATTGATCCGCCCTCGTAGTTAAAACAAATCACAAAACTATTAATTTTTTTTTTAACTATAAAGTTTAGCGGAAACTGTGACTATGTGCGATAAATAACTACAGGGGCTGTATATTTTTTTTTTGAAGATTACAGTACAAAAATCTTAAGGATTTTCTTTTTAATATGTAGAAAAAGGTCTTAATTAAAATTTTCTTCTTGAATGACTACAATAAAACTAAAATTTGGAAAAATTTTATTATTATTAAGAAAGATCTCATGAAAACAACAATAAAAATAAATGAAAAACCGTAGTATTCCTAAAAAAAAACTATAAACTCAACATATTTTATTATATGCAAAAAAGGACTCTACTCTAAACTGTCCTAACATCTAATTGAGAATTTACACAATAAAAAAGATTTCTTAAGAAATTCAATAATAAGTATAAACTATAAAGAAACTGCTGAAACTTTATATGCAAACATGTTACATTTATTTGAATAGAAATGAAAGGAGGCTTTTTACAGTAACAGGTCAAAGGTGAATATTGAACAGGGATGGGTGTTTGCCATTATATTGAAAAATGGAAAATTTTGTGCATTGTTATTAAAACGACAATGAAAAACTGCACAATGATTAACACCATAACAGTTTTTGGATGCTATTACAGGGTGGTAAATACATATGCAACAATTTTCTATGCCATATTTTAGTTGCTATCAGATGTATGCAAAAATTTGTATGGATTTTTTTTTTTTATAATTTTTTAAAAGGGACACTTTTTGTCATTTTGATAATTGTTACACTTAACGCTTTTGATTTGAAAAATTGTTTTAATATTTTTTTTTATAATTTTTATACCAAATATTTTGTTCGTCAGTAGTTTTTAGTGGTCATGTAGAGTTTTGATTGTTAATTTGTAGCAACATTTTGTTGCTATATGTCAGCATTATAATCGATATTAGGGTGTTGTGTTATTATTTACGTATGTTCTAGAATGGTTTAAAGAATTTTTCAAAAAATAGGTGGTTTGTTATAATTGAAACTGTAACTAATTTAAATTTTATTTCTTTGGACACACAAAAAAAGTGTGAGAGACGATAGTAATCGATATTTTAAATCTTTTTAAATAAAAATAACGGTTTTTAGCATAAAAATAACGTCGAATTTATTTAAGTGCATTTCTTATATTAGAAGGCCTTAAGGAGGGTGTATAGTACTCTAGAATAGATTTTTTTTATTTTATTCTATGGATCATTTTCTAGGTGGATCATTTTATAGGGAACTATACTCCAAATATTTAAAGTAAAAATTTTGTAAAAAAAAGAGGTGATGTTTTAAAAATGTATTCAAACCAGTTTATAATACAGTATAAATTTCAACTCTTTACTGAATAAAACTTCTCATCTTACACTTATAAAAATCCGTGCATAAAAATACGAAATTATTGTCAAAACTTCGAAAAATTTCGTAAAATGTACAAATTTTCGTTTATTTTACAAAAAATTTGGTTATATTGACATTTTTTCGTTATTTTACGCATGGATTATTATCAGTATAATGAAAGTTTGATAATTTTACTGTATATGAAAAATAAGTATACACCTACTTCAACTATTTTCGCAATTTTCACTTGTAACGATTTTATTAGCAAAAAAAAAAACAAGGCTGGAAAAACTTTCGGATCAGTTTCACTTTAAGTTTCAGTTTAAAGGCCTCATTAGTTATTACTTTCTGTTGCCGTTCTGTGTCGTTCTGTTCTGTAGGTAATATTTTGTAATTACTTTTTCTGTGAAAGGAATCAGCTGTTTTAAAAAGTAAAAGAAAATCCAAACAAAAACATTCAAATCAGGGATGATAAATGCGAATTTAAAATAGTACCAACCTGCATATAAAATAGTACTTTTTCGGCATTAAAAGTATAAAAAAAAAACTTAAATATAAATTAACAAACAAAAAGTGCATGCATAAATTTGGTTTCACCAATTTTTATCTTTGTACCCTCCAAAATGAACAATTACAAATGAAACAACAAAAATATATTAAAAAAAATATTTTAAGAGGTGAAAACAAAATTTTGAGGTGAAAAACTTTTTTGGATGTAAAAAAATAAATTGTGTGATGAAAAACATTTTTGAGGTAACAAAACTATTTCTGAGGTGAAAAAAAAATTTTTTTGTGTAGAAAAAAGAATTTGCCCTGAATTTTAAATATTATTCAACTCTTAGCGTCTGGTGGAAAAATATGACGTTATATTTTATACACCAGACACTACAATGAATTCTAATAATATACAGTGCATTATACACCAATTTGTATGGAAAATTTAGTGGTACTTTCATATTGTCACTCATTACTTTGGAACCGCTGGACCGATTTTGCTCATTTTCAATACCAAACTTTTCGGAAAAATGTACATAAAGTTATGTAAAAATGAGCAGTGCGTACTAAGAAAATTAGCCGATATTGATTTAAAAAATTATTAAAATTTTGAGATTTTTTCTTAAATTCACCAAATTTTTAATATGTTTCGAATGTGCTATTAATGTCTTGCTGTATTGAATTACGTTTCTCACAGTTTTTTGCGAATTCAATCCTTGTGATTGGTTGGAAACAAATTTGTTCGTGAACTCATTCGATTTTAAAAACACGATGCTAATAGTCAATTTCACATTTTTATAAGATTTTTATTATTTACTTTTTTGAAAATCAAAATTAGTTAATAATAATTATAACCCTTAGTGATTGAATTCAATAATTGGTTTAATCGATTACTAAAACTTTAATATAATCATCTGTAATCAGTCGCACTCAGTGAATTCATGTGATTGAAGTCACAGCGTTTGGTTCCAAATTAATTCATTGTTCATATGGGACTGCAAATCGAATTAATAATTATTGAATTTTAAAGGGACCAAGAAATTCATACATAGACAAATTTGTAAATCGTACTAAATGAGTCATAGGAGTATCATGGTACATTTGAGGTTCAAATAGTACCATAAAAAGTACTATGGTACCAAATTTATCATCCCTGATTCAAATATTGATAAAAATATTTCAGAACAAACTAATACATACGCACTTTAGGCTGTCACTTAACGTTGAATTCTATTTTCAACAGATTTGTCCGCAACAGAACAGAACGACAAAGTGAAAACTAACAAGCCATACAGACTTTCAATTGAACAGAAACAAAACAGCTGATTCGTAACAGAACAGAACGTACAAACTAATTCTGCCTTAAGAGTTTTATCAATTAAAGGAAACTGCTTAATATTAAAATTGTATAAAACTGTTTCATAAATTCTATAAACGTTTTACTGTCGTTTTATGAATATATTCATTAATTCAATAAACATTTCATAAATATTGACTTTAACGAAACCTGTATCATAGATTCTATGAAATGTTTCAGTGGACGAGTTCCAATTCTTATTAATACTATAAAGAGATTCATTACTGAGGTAATGATAATGCTCTCAGTGTAGACAGGTAAGATGTGAATCAAATTGATTTTCAGAGACAGAACGAGAAAGGATAAAACTACTTAAAAAAATATTGAAATAAAATTTAAGCGGTTAAACAGTTTCAAGTGAAAATCGGTAAACTTTCTTAGCGCTTAATGGTCTTACATGACCTCTATTTTACAAATAAAATATTTACCTGTTTATGATTACTCACCTGGGTTACAGGTGTGATTTTGTGACATTACCATTTAAATACACATTTTATAGTTTTATGAAATATCCTCACTTGAAATGATTATTTTCAAGTAAAAATGGAAAAGTTTTGTGTAGAATATCAAATAAACAATATTTTATTCAAAAAACATTTTAGAATCATTTAATATCAGTGATTATTTCATAAGTACCAGGTATGGAACTTATTTACTTCCAGAACGTCACAACTCAAAAAACATGATTTTTGAGTTAATGTCGCAGAATTATTCGTTATATCACGTATCATATTGTGTAAAAAAGTCGTATTGATATCTTGTATACTCACCTCTTGAGAAAAATTATGTCGTAATTTTTTTCTTCAAGGTGGGAATAAATTGAAAACTCTAAACTCGATTTCTACAAATTCAAAATTTTTGAGTTATGACGTTATTGAAGTAAATGAGCGATATATACCAAAACTATTGTATGTGTGTTCATCTATATTGGACTAAGGAATCGGTGTTCAATCTTTAATGTGTTAAGTTTTTAGGCGTAGTTTTTCCATGTGGATATGGGAGAGACAGATGGCATGGCAGTGACCTTCGAAGCCATTCGACCTATTCTACACTCATAATAATCCATGCATAAAAATACAAAATTATTGTCAAAACTACAAAAAATTTCGTACAATGTACAAATTTTCGTTTATTTTACAAAAAATTTGGTTATTTTGACATTTTTTCGTAATTTTACGCATGGATTATTATCAGTGTAACTAAGCTAACTTTAAATTTTTATTGCGGATTATAAAGCGCTTTTTCCGGGTAATAAACAAGGACTTTCATTACTTTTTATCCCGTTTTGCTTAAAAGCAACATCTTTTTTTTAAGGCCTGATAATTTGGAAAGAAGAAATAAAAAAAATAAAAAACTCTTGTTCCAGTGTTGCCATATAATAAACTAAAAAACTACAGTTTTTAACTTTTTTATGGGACTTTTTTTAAAAAAAATTTTAATTTATAGAAGGAAGACCGGTGTAATAACAGTTACAAAGTAGTAAAAACTTTAATACCCTGATGAAAATGAAAAATATGGTGATATATGAACATTTCATATATGAGCATATATTGTATCATAAATCAGCAAAGTATGAATATGTATGCCATGTATGGAAGTGTATGATATCATATCAAATTGAAATATAATATATATAAATATAATATATATCAAATCGAAATATAATATATAGCATTATTATGCTAAATATTGTTCCATATATGATATTAATTTTATTACGTGAACTGATAAGTGATTATATATTAACTTATATATTAACTTCATGGTTACAAAAATGCAATTATTGTTGCAACCTATTTTTTTATGATGCGGTTTTATTAACCACGAAGTTTTTGTGTTGTACTGGGAATAATGTTTTTAAAAATCTCAATTTAAAAACTTATAATTTTCTGTTTTTAAATTTTCTTCCATATTTTTTGTTTGTTGTTTTTTTTATCAAAACAAAATAAAAATTTTTGAAATTTCTGTAAAAAAATACAAGAAATTATTTTTTCTGTTTGTAATAAGAATTTAATTGTTTATTTTATATTTATTTAAAATTAAATTGCCTAACGAAGTTCCGGAATGTTGCAACATAAACAATCCAATAAAGGCCGGCCCATGGCTGTTGCCAGCAGTTTTTGTAAGGAATCGTTTTCGATCTTTGTTCTTTGGCTCTGAGGTCCGATTAAATAAAGATAGATAGATATTTGATTTGTATTAAACAATAAAATATAATAAAAGTCATTTAATATTTTTTAAATTCAATGGGGCCTCAGAGACAAACAACAAAATCAAATAATTATAAGAAAAATATTCCAAATTTCACAACATGAACATATATGGATTCAAATATATGGTCATGTATGAGCCATATACCCTAAATTTTCTGATCCGAAAATATATGACAATTCATATATGACACATATATGACACTTCATATGATCATTTTCACATGGGTTTACAGAAAATTACTACATTTTATTTTTTAATGTGAAAAATTATTTATTTTCATCCAACAGTTGATTCACCACCCGAGTAAAAATATTTATATATAGTCCTATGTCCATATATTATATATTTCTTATGTGGTAACTTATATAACGATATATTATTATATATTGACCTTTATAAAGTTATATATTATGCATACATGCTATATATAATAAGATATGATAGATCAATTGCCATATACAATAAAACATTCTCATATATAGCATAATATATTGCGACATATAAGCTATATCATTGAAGATATAATAATATATGCTGTCTTATAAAAAATATGTTTTATAATATGATTATAAATGGAGCCATAAGCTTATATGCTTATATATGGTGACACAACTTCGAATATAACTATATATGGCATTAAATGATATAAGATATAATTATGTATGATTCCATATATGGCAGAAGTTTGTGGTGCCACAACTTCGGATATAACTATATATGACATTTAATGATATAAGATATAATTATGTATGATTCAATATATGGCGGAAGATTAACAATTACGTTTGAGGTATGATTATATATGGTCCAACATCATCATCTTTTTTTTACAATTTTTTATGGAATTTAAATATTTCGTGGAATTTAGGTAAATCCAATTTAATCTCGAAATATCTTACTCGATCTACCAAAAATTACTTGGATATAATTAAATCCAATGAGATCTAAGTTAATCCCATTTGATATTTTTAATCCCCCGATTAAAAAAGTTTATATGCGCTAGATATTACAATATAAGATATCATATCTCTGTTTATATAATTTCATCCGCAAAGTGGATCTATCAGATTATATAAGTTTGCATCAGATTCCATTTGGCATTACATAATTTAATCTAAAACTATCTGATTAGATGCTCTCTGATGTAATTGTATCCCAAAATTTGGCACATCAAAATGTATCACATGTTATCTAAATTAATAAAATTGGAAATGATTGTATACAAGTTAATACAAGGATATATTAAAAAAAAATTGTTTAGTACATATAAAATTTTTTATGTACCCGATTAAAAAAGGGTATATATAATTATATATAATCATATATAATTACATCCAATTATATATGGTGTCATATATAATCTTATATAATTATATATATTTATATAAATTCATATATAAACTTTTTTACTCGGTTATAGAAAATATCATAATTACATCTTAAGATTAAATAGGAAAATCAAAGTTCTTTCATTGCAAGAGAAAAAATTTAAATTTTAAAATAATTCTTTAGCCATCTGTAAAGTCCTGTTTAAAAAACTTATAATATTAATACCCATCCTTTACTATGTTTTAATTTAATGTGGTCGTATTATACATTATTTTAAAATTGTTTTATTATCGACAAATATTTCTTTCTAATGAGGTAATAAACAGAAATTTTTGCGCTGACATAAATACATAATATACATGTCGCCCATTTACTGCAAGACTGACATAACTCAAAAAACATGATTTTGCAGAAAACGCGTTTAAAGTTTTCAATCCATATCTGCCTCGCTCGACCCTTTCTCTATTTATTTGGTCATGTTTTTTATAAATAAGAGTTTTAATGTATTTTTCTCTTAGTGAGAGTTGTGAGCGAATTCACCAATCATCGAGTGACCCGTGAGTAGCACAGTTTCTCTATGAAATATGTACTCTTTGCACCCACTTTAAGGAAAAAATAAAATATATTATCCTCTATCTCGAAAAGTATACATGATATTAATATGTAATTTTTACACAATATAACGCATGATATTGTTAATAAATCTGCATCATTAACTCAAAAATCGCATTTTTTGACTTATGACAGTCTTGAAGTAAATGAGCGATGTATTGTCATTTGACCCAATAAGGGCTTTTTAATAATATTATTTTTTATTTTAAAATACAAAATTTTCTAAAAAAAATTACAAAAAATATATAATGTCTGAACGTATATGAATGACCATATAAAATAATATATGAACATATTTGACCATGTTTGTCCATATATGGAAATTTTGGTTAATTTTTCTAGTATGTACGAGTGGTATACAATGTGTTAAAGAAGGGTGACTATTCGTACCAATATTATAAGGATCAGGTTCAGTTTCCCTCGATTCGCGCCCTTTGATTCGCGTCCAGTTTCCCTCGGTTTTTCAAAACTTTTTTAAGTGCGACGACTCGTAACCATATTATAAGGATCAGGTCCCTTGGAGAAATTTGTTTCGCGTCCAGAAATATTACGCAAAACGTCCAATTGTGCGTAGTATGTATAATCGGGCTTGACTAACGATCATTTTTTTTTTTTTTTTTTTTGCTTTGCAATCTAAAAGTAGTTTTAATCAACTATTCAGAATAAGATTAACAAAATTCACACTTTAATAAAATACTTATGCCTGAATAAATTCCATTATATTTCATTATCATTTAAGAAAAAATCATTTGATACACTTCATCAAAATTGAACTAAATAAATTCGTACAAGTTTTAAGTGTTAATTAAATTATATGCCCAACAAAATATTTTCAATGCACAATAAAGCGATGATTGTGATAAGTTGAACATGTAACATCTGCAACATATCACTGATATCAAACAATATGAAGTAGAATGTATAAAAATCATCATAAATACGACAATATCAAAAGTCTATTATTTTCAGTTTCATATCTTACTTCAAATTTTTAGATGTTTTTATAGCTGTCATGCATTTTAGAAACACTTGAAAATTTTCAAGGCTATTCTTATATATCTTTGACATGATTTTGCGATTTTTTTTTTTGTAATTTTATGATTTTCTAATGAAAATGAAAAGAAGAAAAAAATCGAAATATTCTTATCATGTTTGTGTAAGATTGTTAAATTTTTGTTGGGTATAAATAGAAAAACTACACACCTGGTCATTGTATTGAATAAGAATTTAGTTTGAAAATCTGTAGAAAAAAGCACCCCTTTTTACAGAAGAATTTTCAAAAATTAAAGAAAGGCACCCAAAAAGGAAGACAAGATTTGTGTGCTGTCTTTTTTGTTTGCCGTTTGTAGTTATGAGTCTTGTTTGAAAATGACCAGTAGTGACCTTAGATGACCTTAAGATGTTGGAAATGATGTTGAGTTCTGTTTTTTTTTTTGCATTTGCATACATTATCGAATTGTATAGCATGAGAATATATGCAGATGTGTTTTTTGAAATTAGAAAATATTCTTTATTTATTTTTTTTTTGATAAAAGCCGCTTTAATTTAACAAAATTTGTAAGAAAAAGGTTTATTTTTCCATTAAAATTTAACCAAAAATTGTAAAAATTTTGGGTAGTTTTAACAAGAAAATAACAAAAATTAATTACAATTCTTATATCGTATAATCAACACGAATCCGGTTTTATAGCTATCATAAGTGAGTTATTTTGGTGTTTTCTAGAAGGTTATTAAAAAAAACCGTTAAATTCTCATGTCTTTGAAAATCTTTGTTTTAATTGAAAAATAATAATTTAAAAAAAATTCCTTTTTGGACCCTAATTTTAACGCCAACTTCATTGAACCATTTGATTTTTCTTTTGCTTAATTTTATAAGATCTTAATTGTTTAATCTTTAAAAAAAAAAATGTTTTTAAAAGATTTTGCTAAAATTAAAATTTTGCTAAAATGATTGACATTTTTTTTTTGTTTGTATTCTGTTCTACTTTGACTTCAGTCAAATATCAATCAAAACCTCAATCATGCTTACAATTAAAATGCGTTAATTGTTTGTACCAACTTTAACCTCAAGGGTAGTTTTATCATTGATATTTAGATGCTGTTTGCTTAAAAAAAAATCGTTATTTTTTTTTTACTGATTAACCCCTCATATTTTTTTTTTTGAACAAAATTTCATCTCATTAAAGTCGAAGTTCATATAAAATTGTCTTAGTTAACCGTTTTTTTTTTTTTTTTTTTTTTTTTAGGCAACAAAAGAGTTGACCATTTTAACATTAGATTTTTAATTTGGATGCTGTTTGACCGCTGTGTCATCTAAAAATGTCATAGGTGTATTAAAGGGTTGAACAAGATTTTAGTTTTTATGACATCTCTTATTGTTTAAAAAGTTATGATAATAAAGAATAAAAAATCTTTTTTCATTTATTTAACTAGTTTTATATAACTGAAAAAAAGGGAACATTTTAAAGGGAACTTGATTTTTGTCATTATATTTGAAACATATCGAATTATTGGTCAGGGATTCTACAAATCAAAGTCGATATGTTTATCAGTTTGCTAAAATTTTAATCCACCCTTGGATAAATAAACAGAAATACTGATTTTCTGTGAATATGCTGGTAGTTTTTTTTTTAAATCGCGATAGCTGGAAAATACTCACACTCATAAATAAATGTCGTTCAAAAGTCTGTTACTTTAAGGTCAAATTAGTGCCCCTTGAACTAATAATTTTTACAGCGAATATTTTTCCAGCAATATTCAAAAGGAATTTATCCGGTTTTGTAAAAAAGGCACCAGAAAAAAAAAAATAAAAAAATTTAGGTTTAATTTTTTGGATAAAATCGATTTGAGCAAGTCCTTCCCGACCTTCCAAAAATCTGAAAACAATCTCAAAAATATTTTAGGCCATACCAATTCGTATTCCGCTTCAAGAGATGCAAAAAAGACATCCCATACATCCTGAATTATGAATTTTGACTAGAAGCTACAATTCTTATTAATATGTCGTAAAAATTGGCGATTGTAGGTATCGTTTGAGCCAATTTATATTCTGATCACAGCAAGGATTCGTACAGTTGTCATATATCATTTTTCATAAAAATGCTATAAATGCTTTGAAAAACACCCAATTAAATCAAAAATATAAAATAGTTTTTTTTAGAAAATAGTTTGAAGGATATGCACCATTTCCATATACCCTCAATTATGTTAATTTTGAATAAAATCTATAAATATCCTTACAATGTTTCAAAAATTGGTTATTGTTTCCAAAAAGGAATCAGCTATAAATGTGTCAATTTTCATTTTAATCGCGGCAAGGACTCGTACTGCTGCCATATATCCTTTTTCATAAAAATTCTATAAATGCTTTGAATAACACCCGATTGTTACATATTATTTAAATTTTGGGAAATAAGTTGAATAGTTTTTTTTACAAAATAGTTTGAAGGATATGTACCATTTCCATATATCCTCAACTATCTTAATTTTGAATAAAAGCTATGAATATCCTTACAATGTTTCAAAAATTCGTTATTGTTTCCAGAAAGGACTCAGTTATATTTGTGCCAATTTTTATTTTAATCGCGGCTAGGACTCGTATTGCTGTCATATATACTTTTTCCTAAAAAGTCTATTTATCTTTTGAAAATCAGTGGATTACCACAATATTTTTTTTTTTTTTGTCAGAATTATAAAATATTTTGTTTTTAACAATATAAAATGTAAGGATATTCAAAAATTCCATATATCCTGAATTTTGTCAATTTTGTATAAAAGCTGTAGTTCTCCTTGCAATATTTCGTAAATTGGTTATTACTTTTATAATGGAATCAATAATATTTGTGCCATTTTTCATTTAAATTGCAGCAAGGACTCTTACAGCTGTCATATATCCTTTTTTTCTAAATTATTGGAAAACAAACTACATCGTATTTAAAAAAAAAAAATATGTGCGCCCAGATAGGCTTATCAGTGCGGAGGTCGTGGGTTCGATTCCCACCAGAGGCACTGGTCTGTTTTCGCTACAACGCGCCGAAGGCCATAGTAGCTAGTGCTCGGTTAGGGTAATAGTATATAATTTGTAATTATATGATTATTAATTAATTAATTAATTAATTAATAAAAAAAAAAAAAAATATTTAAAAATATTTAAAAATATAAAGATTTAAAACTGTATATTTTTTCCAACAAAAAATGGATTCATTGTGACGACTGCATTTTACGGCAAGTGCATAGTTCGGTTGTAACCACCGATATTTTTGTTTGTAACAACCGAAAATCAGTCAATACGTCAGAACTTCGACTGGACAGTACACTCAAAAAAATAAGTTAGTAGAAAAGTTAGTAAAACGTCTTGTAAATCAGGTATACTATTTTTTAGCAAAATTTTTTGCTAAAATCGTGTTTTCAGCTAAAATTTTTGTTATACTTATTCAGCACTTAACTGTTTTATACTAATGCTTTACTAATATACTAATGTTTTACTAATTAATTTTGCTAAAAAAATTGTGCTGATAAGCACATTAACAGTGTGGACGACAACCAGATTGAAAGATATACGCAGAATGAAGTAGATGTCGCTGCATGTCAAGATGTAGTAGAGAAGAGGAAAATGAAATGCAGACAGAGTAAATTGAAAGACAAAGACACACAGACAGAGTAAATTGAAAGACAAAGACACACATCTTAGGTAGATTTTTTTATGGTTCCTTTTTCTTATTGCAAAAAGGGTTGTTTTTTTCGTTTCGTTTGTTTTTGTTTATTTTTTCATTTCGTTTCTATAATTATCTTCGGCAGTTGCGATAGCATCATTTAAACGATAGCATCATTTAGACAACCATTGATGTAAGTAATTGAAAGACAATTTTTGTTATGTTATATATATTTATTTCTATATATTTTCAGATATTAAATAAATTCATGTCGTCAATGTGGAAAATGAAAATTTTTATATTTCGTTATTATAGTTAATTATTTTTAAAAGAATCATGTATTATGATTTTCAGCAAATAAATTAACGAAATTACAATTTTTCTACAAATTTTTTGCGTTTTTTTCAGTCTACTAAAATTCAGCAAAAAATTTATTAATTTTTAGCAAGACTTTTGTATTTCTAATCTACTAAGTGTTAACAAAACTTTTGCTGAATCTACAAATTTTGTTGCTAAAAATCAGCTCGCTGATTTTCAGCAAAAGATTTTGCTGACATTAGCAACTTTTTTGCAAGCATCCTCCTGACTAAAATTTTGCTGACTCAGCAAAATTTTTTGCTAACTTTACAAACTTTTTTTTTTGAGTGTATATTTCAATTAACTCTTCAATAAATTTGATTGCGGTAAGAAAATAATGCGGATGAAGCAACCAGACCATTCGGTTGGCAAAAAATTCGGTTGTCACAATGAATTTGTTTTCTAGCAAAGTTGTTAAAACAATGTTTATAATATTTTTGATGTGAATTATATATTTTGTGCGTATTTATTGGGTTATAAGAATTTTACAGTTTTTCTAAAGTTTTCCATTTTATTATAAAAAACAAACAGACAATCTTGTTATCTACAAAATTTATATTAAAAAAATGTAACATTGAAAAAGAGCTTTCGGATAAAATATTTAAAAATTTCTAGTACAAAAATCAATAATTAACTTTTTTTTTATCATTTATAAGAGTCTATTCTTTACTAAAAAAAATTTAATATTTTTATCAAATGTTATCCAGAAATAAGGCATACTTCAAAACTTTTTAATAAAAACGTACGACTTTTCTTTCCAAGTTCCTTTTTTTTCTGCAAACATATATAATTCTTAACAGTTTGATGAAAAAATCAGACCATTCCAATAAAATAAAGAAAGTTACAAAATTATGACAGAAATGATACATTGAAAAATAGCATTAAAAAAAAATATTTAAAAAATTCTAGTGAAGTTTGTATTAAAAATAAGAATCCATTCTTAACTAAAGCTCAAAAAATAGTCAGAATTGCCATATAAAAATTAAAAAAAAAATGTCAAAAGCAACGATATTGTTAACTTAATGATTTGTCCCTAAAATTATACAAACAAAAATTAAAAAAAAAAAATCTTCAAAAGCTTCTTTATATTTATGAAACACTCCATAAATACGATGAAAATTTCATTGATTTTAGTCCAATGTAACACTTCATATATACATATGATGAAGTTGTTTCATAAAAGTGTAAATTTATGTCAGACTCTTTATACTTATGAAAGGTTTCATAAATATGAAGAAGAAGTTTAAAAAACTGTTATGAAATGATTCGTAAATGTTATTAAATATTTCATAAATAAGATGAATCAGTTTCATACATTTTTATGAAAGTCTTATACATTTTTATGAAATTTTTATAAATATTACAAAACATTTCATAAGCGTTTAACTACTACGAACTACGAATTAGAACTACGAATTAGAACTACGAATTAGAACTACGAACGTAGAATACATCCAATAATATTTAATTGATTGTTCAGAATTTGAAATAATTTCTGGTAGTTCTTGACTACAAAAAAAAATCTAAACGCTGAAATATAATTTTATTAAGTGACTTAAGTCAGATGTTGGTATAAAATCAAAATTACATTTTTTTAAATTGAAATAATTATTTTTCCAAATTTTCGTTTTATTCCAACACCTGACTTAAGTCGACTAAGCCAATTATGTTTCTGCCTTTAATTGAAAATGATATTTTCTAAATTTAAAATGGAAATTTTAATAAAAAGCTAACATTTTTTTTTCACAAACTTTATGAAATGATGAAGGGGTATGAAACATTTGTAATATATTTTTATGAATTTTCATCATATTTAAGAAAACTTTATATATATGATAAATAATTTTGCTGACAAATGATTAATGAAACAATATCATCAATATGATGAAACTTTTTTCTCGCAGTGTAGGATTAATAGCAATGCCAGGCAAAAACAAAATTCGTCGTTTTATACGGTATAACTTAAAAATGCGGGATTTTTGGCAAATTTGTCGCATATTCCGGTAGTCTAATCTATTGTGTTCGGTATAGGTCCCTTGTGATAGTTTGGTCCGATTTCAGCAGCTCAAAATAAATGGGCCCTTTTTTGGCTCCCAGATCAGTCAAAATGTTTGTGTTAAAAGTGACGATCTAATGATTTTTTTTACAGAATAAGTATATAATTTTTGGTTAATATTGCATTTTAACCTAGATGGTAAGCACATGCTTTGCCACAACGAGTGTAAAAGAAGAGAGAACTTTAGCAATAAAAGAAAGAGCATAAATACTTGTTTTGCAAAACGCGGGTATACCAATTAGGTGTGAACACCATATAAGATAAATAATTGCCCAAGATCTGATATAATTTTGTACAATAAATTATAGTTCTTGAACTCATATTTATTTCGCAGGCTAAAAAGAAAAATTATCATAAAATGCAGCAAAAAGTGGGGCAAATGGGTCGAAATGGGGTTTTGTATTGGCAAAAATCATTGCTATTCTCATGTTGTATCAAAAACTTTAAAATATCTCAGATATTTTTGCAAAAAATAACAATTGTATAGGTGAACTTATAATTATTTCGTCCTATGTATTATGAAATTACCACCAGCGATGCCATTGTTTTCGAATTTTCGTGTGGATCTGGGTGTAGCTACTTAGCGGAAAAGAGTCTTAACACAGGACACATCATGTGGCCGGTTCAGTGTAATAGAGACCGGTCACGGGACCGGTTTTTTTAAATGAAAGGGACCGATTAATTTAACATGTGCTTGTGGTAGGAGAGGGTCAATTGCCCTTTGTGACATGACACATGACTGCTTGAAAAGAACATGTCACTCAACTAACCCCAAAGAACATGCCACATTACTGACACAAAAGTACATAACCTGTAGCTATAGCCAAAGAACATATCGTAGAATCACAGAACTTTAATGTACTTTACTTTAGAAACCGGTCCTATTTTCGCCCATCACCTGATATGTTTTCTAGGAACCGGTCCTACTTTCACGTATCACGGGACATGTTGCAATTCCCTACTGACCCCATTTTCCCCGCAGGGTTTCTACAGTTCAGCTAGTAACATTCATTTCACCATACCCTGAATTTTCTGTGAGATAATTAAAGTAACACAAAGTAAATTGATTTTAAGTCGTGTTGTTTAAGATTTTTAAAAAATATTTTATATTTTGTGACGTTAATATTTTAAATGTCTTTCATTTTCAGGGGTGATAAGAAAACTAAAATTTCATGTTATCAGTTTCAAAATTTTATTTTTTAAAACATTTTTATGTCGTATTATTTAAAACCAAAAGTAATAAATTATTCATGAAAATATCAGTTGCATAAGGATGTTTAAAATAAAGAGATAATAATATTTTATTAACATTTTCTCCACATCATTATCAAAAATTTGGAAACCCATAAATAAAAAATTTTTAAACAAAATGTTCCAAAATGTATAAAACCTAAAGTGGAATTAAAACATGTGATTGTGACATCTAAACTATAAGATAAAAAATATCTTTTAGATTTAAAACTGGTTGTAGAATTCCAGACACTTGAAACTGAAATTTGATACTATTTATTAAAGCGAAAGACAAAAAAAATCGAAATAACATCATATCAAATACATTGAACTCCGTTTGTAACATGTCTTATCTACAATCAATGGCACGCGATTTTTTTTGGAAAATCCAACCCCTACAGCATCCTTTACTTGAACTCTTTTTTAAGAAATATAAACATTTTGAAAAAAATATATCGCCCCTTTTAAAACTATTAATTGACATAACATTATTAGCAACAAAAAATCTAAACTTTTTGACATTTGTCAAAAAAAAAAAAAATGTAAACCGCAAAATTATCAATATGAAAGGATAAGATTGCAATCTCAGTATTTTCTTTGTGGTAATTTGATATAACTCTACGCTATTTGACTCTTTTTTTCTTCTTATCCTTCCATCTAACAAACAAATGTAAAATAATTGTCAACATAATTTGAAAGTGATACATACATATGTATGCCATATTAAAAAATTGTTACAGTTTCATTTTGAAAATAATTTCAAACACCCTTTTTGTGGGTTTGTTCTTGTATTTCTTTGTAAATAAAGGAAAAAGGTTTAATTTCAGCATCCTTTTTGTTAGTGTTTTTGCTTATCCCGTTAAAGGATTCGTATTTTTTTTATGATGATATAAATATAACATTATAAAACAATTTGTTTTTCTCAAATTACTGTTGCTTGTGGTATAATTAAGACCACATTTTTCTGTTTTTGGTATATTTTGTATATTTAGGTCATAAAATACACCGGCGTTATATTAATTAGTCTTAAAGAAGCTAAAATTAAAAAAGTATAACAATATTACATAAGAAAGTTAATTTTTATTGCTAAAATTTTATTTCAGAAAACGTAAATAAGTTTGAAAGATACATAATAGGGTGTCCCGAAAAAAAATTTAGGAATACCACTCCATCTATGCGTATTAAGAAGCTAAATATGAGAAAATAAGAAAACAGTTTTTGTAGTGAATTCTTGAGTTTCCTACCAGCGATTGAAGTTACCGGTTGTAGTGCATTTTGACCAAAAATAAAAGTATCGTATATGTTGGCTTATTACTGGAAAAATATTTTGAAATTTTCTGTAGAAGGTTTTTTAGTTTTGGGCATTATTTGCAAATTTAAAAACACATAAAGTATAGAAATTGTACTTGGTCTAAATCAAAAAATTCTCAGGTGAAATAAAATTTAAAAACATTTTTCCAATAATAAGACAAAAACTACGGAACTTTCAAGACATATTTCGAAAAAAATCAAAACTTTTCTTTTTTGGTAGAAATGCACTAAAACCGGTAACTTTAATCGCAGGTAGGGAACTGAAGATACACTTCAAACATTTTTTTTTATTATTTTTCCCTTAATTCATATCATTAATATGCCTTAATTGTGTGTTATTATTTCAACCAATTCGAAAAAGTGCTATATTCGGGACACCCTATTACATAAATGAAAGGCTTATGGTGGTTAAATTAAATGGGGAGATTAGTACACTCATAGAAATAAACCTGTAAAATAGCAGAATAAGCTACAAAAAGTTATTTAAAACTGACGTGGCAGAAAAGACTGCTAAAGTTAGCAGATATATTTTGCCAAATATTAATAAAATAAACAGCAAAAAACTGTTTGCTCTACAAAATTTAAGTTATTTTCGAGTAAAATTTTAGTTACTCGAAACAGCAATTTCAGAAAGGCAGATTTTAATTCGCTTTAAAAAAAATCTAAAAAAAACTTTAAAAATTTCACATTTTTTTATGCTTTTTTTTTTTGTTTAACAATTTTTTTTTTTAATATTAGCAGATTAATTTTTTACTTTCAGTTAACTAAAGTTTTTGCTCAAATATAACTAAATATTTGTCGATTTAACAGATTTGTTATTTTTAATTTATAACGAGCTTCCAACCTCCGTGGCCCATAATCATAGTCAAAAATAAAGTATACTTTAGGATAAAGTATGCTTTAGTTCATACTTAAAGTACATACTAAAGCATACTTTATCCTAAAGTACACTTTATTTTTGACTATGATTATGGGCCCGTATATTTACAAAAATAAAGAAAATCAAACATATTAGCTAGGTTGATGCTAGTATTTTTATCTGGCTAAAGATCTCATCAGAACCCGATGTTTTAGAAAAGCTAGAGCTTCCATAATAGGCAAAACTTTAACAAAAAACCTATTAATCATCAATTTTGCTCCATTCTTATCTTCTTAGTAATCAAGCACGCAGTTAGGTCTTTTCCTAACAAGCATCATCATGTTACTAAGCTTTGAAGACCAAAAATGTTCTATTTATATAAAAAATTTTAGTTTTTACTCTGGCTCAAGCAATATTTTTTAAAGTTTTGTTATTTTTTTTTATATACATCGAGATTATTTTTATGTTATTTTTAATTTATAACGAGCTTCAGCCTCCGTATATTTACAAAAATAAAGCAAATCAATCATATTAGCTAGGTTGATACTAGTATTTCGATCTGGCTAAAGATCTCATCAGAATCCGAAGTTTTAGAAAAGTTAGAGCCTCTATAATAGGCATAACTTTAACAAAAAACCTATTAATCATTAATTTGTTTGGTTTTGCAATTCTTCTCTAACTACTATTAAGCAAAAAAATTTGATAGTTTTAGCAGTTTTTTCTCTATCGTCATTTTTAACTCGACAACAGTTTTACTAATTGTTTTCTATCAGTGTGTTTGGGGAACTTCGAAAATGTTCGATACTTTGAGTTAAATATTTTCAACATTTGTTTTTTTTTTGTTTGACATGAATAACCTTTTGTGTGTATGTTAGCCCATGTTTAATCATGCTAAATCTATTTTTAACGGAGCACAAATTATGGCGGTTTTTAAGTTTCAAGCAAATTAAAAATATTAAAATTACAGTTTTTACTTAAATTAAATAAAAGCTACATCAATTTATAGAAGGCATTGCAATTATAACATTTTAAAATGTATATTACACCAGCAACAAATTTAAAAATACACTACAAAAAAAACTTTGTCATGTTTTAGAACTTAAAAAGAAAATCACAATTATTTTGGAAAACACGATTTTTTTTTTGCCAGTTTAATGATATTTAGTTGGGGTAACGGTTACATATTTGTAGGCAGTCATATTAAATGCACTCATATTAAATTGCAAAGTCAGCAAAAAATTTAGCTGAGTAAGCAAAATTTTAGTCAGAAAGGTGCTTGCAAAAAAATTGCGAATGTCAGCAAAATCGTTCGCTGAAAATCAGCAGAAGTTAAAATAACACTTAGTTGATTAAAAATTTAAAAAATACTAGCTAAAAGTTAATAAAATATTTGCTGAATCTACTAATATTCAGCAAATATTTAGTTAATTTATTTGCTGGAAATCTTAAAAAAAATTTTGTATTTTTTTTTTAAATAATTAGCAATACGTTACAAAATATAAAAATGTTCATACTCCCAAATTGGCGACATAAATAAATTTAATATCTGAAAATATATAGAAATAATTATATATAACGCTATACAAAATTATCTTTCAACCACTTATACCAATGGTTATGTAAATACACAACTATTTTTTTGCAATAAGAAAAGGAAACATAAAAAATTAGATAAAATGTGTGTCCTTGTCTTTAGTCTATCTACTTGAATGTATATTTGTTTGTTTTATTAAAGTTTTTGTAATCCTCATATGAATTCACATTGTTAGCGTCCTTTTGTATGAAAAACAGATACAAAAATCGTCCATGGTCGATTTTTTTTATATGTCTTGCAAGAGTTGTATACTTTTCTCGTCTCTACTACATCTTGACATGACGCGACATCAATTGATTTTGCGTATATCTTTCAATCCGGTTGTCGTCCACACTATTAATGTGCTTATCAGAACATTTTTTTTAACCAAAATAAATTAGTAGAACATTAGTAAAATATTAGTAAAACATTAGTTCAAATCAGTTAAGTGTTGAATAAGAATAACTAAATTTATAGCTGAGACACACAATTTCAACAAAAAATTTGCTGAGAAAAAGTATACTTGTTTTACAATACTTTTTATTGACTTATTTTTTTGAGTGTAAATTTAAATTCGCAAAATTAAAAGTTTTATATAAGTATACATTTTGAGGTTATGAACATTTTGTTTGCTCAATAAGGTTTAAAGTCCTTAACATTTGTTGAAGCCTTTTCGATTTTAGTATTAAGCTCATTAAAATCTTTTATTGGATGTACAAAGGAAAAAACAAACTTTTTTGAACTTTATAAATCAGTCCTGAAGACAGTTTTTTATTATAAAAAATGCGAAACAAAATACTTAAATTTGGCAAAAATTTTAAAAAGTTAGTAGCATTTTTGGGGTATAAAATTTTTGAAATGCATTTTTGATTCACGCAATACGTTAGTCAATTTCAAATATAATTGTGAATGTCAGACACAAAAAACATACTACATATTCAAAATATTTAAATTAAAAACTCTTGTCAGTTTTAAGTAATTTGTTAAATTTTTCGACTTTCAAAGAGAAACTTCGCACGTCATAGCTTTAGTCAACCTAACCCTGTCCGTCGTCCCTCTCAATTCATAAAACCTTTAGCAATAATATGCATTTAATGTAATTTTTCCTTTGAGGACTATAATTTTTTCCAGGGACTGTAATAATTATTCGTTTTTTCATAAAATTCAGATGATAAAAGTTATTTTTTGATTTTTATTTTTTCGAGCAAAAATAAGTTATTTTTTGATTTTTATTTTTTCGAGCAAAAATAAATGTTATTTTTTGGTTTTTATTTTTTCGAGCAAAAATAAAAGTTATTTTTTGATTTTCATTTTTTCGAGCAAGTATAAAAGTCATTTTTTGGTTTTTATGTTTTTTTTTTTTTTACCAAAAATAAAAGTTATTAGCTTTGTTATTATGATTTTTCAGTAATGATAGATATACAGCAAATATTTTGCAATGTTATTTTTTGTGATAACTGTATTATCATATATTATTATACATTTTTTAAGTATCTATCTACAAGACAAACATCTATATTTCCAATTTTTGGAAACTAAAATCGTCATTTTTAAAACAAGAATTCTTCAAAAAAAAGATCGTATATTAAAAATAAGTTTTACTGTTTATAAAACTCGAAAATATTACAAAAGGTAACAATAAAATTTATATATTTCGTTCATACAAATACAACTACGTTATTTGTTATTTATTCGTTATAAAACTAAAAATTTATAACTTATGGAATTTCAACTCAAGAAATTGAAATAAAAATCAAAAAATAACTTTTACTTTTGTCCGAAAAAATAAAAATCAAAAAATAACTTTTATTGTTGCTCAAAAAAATAAAAATCTAAAAATAACTTTTACTTTTGCCCAAAAAAATAAAAATCAAAAAATAACTTTTATTGTTGCTCAAAAAAAATAAAAATCCAAAAATAACTTTTACTTTTGCCCGAAAAAATAAAAATCAAAAAATAACTTTTATTTCTGCTCGAAAAAATAAAAATCAAAAAATAACTTTTACTTTTGCTCGAAAAAATAAAAATCAAAAAATAACTTTTATTTTTGCCCGAAAAAATAAAAATCACAACATAACTTTTATTTTTGCCCTGATTTTTTCGCAACTATAATTTTGAAATTTTCAAGATTTTTGTTATCTATAAATATTTTTCTCCCTAGACCCTCTCCTTACCTCTCATTTTGGGCATCGAATATAACTGTCATTTGATGACCACACAGTTTTGCCTAAAGGAATTTTTATCTTTCTTTTCAATTTCATGATCTACAGCTAACTAACAAAAAACTTCAAATAACGAAAAAAATTGCGTAATTTTTTTTAAAACGAATTTTGCAAATAATAATAATTTTTGTTTCACTGTTTTAGTAAAAATAATTTGTTTCACCATCAAAAATAAAAAAAAACTATTTTAAAAAGTAAATTTTCATAAAGTTCAGAATGTGTTATCTCATTTGTTTGGTAAAATGATCGGGTGATGTTATTTCGTATTTTATTATGGACTCTAAAGTTCTAACATATTTTTATATTTAACGCATTACTTTAAATTTTTCGTCTATTTTAAAATTTTTAATTAGGATCACAACATAAAAATAAAATAGATCGTGATGCATTGCTGACCGCTATTAAAAAAGTTGGCATTGAAAAGCTAAAGCATGTAATCCCCTACAGCAGTTTTCAACGAAACCCAGCAAAAACAGAGTCAACTCATTACCTGACTATTTACTCGCTATGTAACTTTTATTCGCTATGTCCGCCAAGTAATAGGTTCCTATTACTTTGAATCATCTCAAACAAAAGAAGTCTAGACTTAACAAATTTTAAAAAGAATTTACTCGTCGTGAGACTATTTTTTTTTTTATATATTTAGACCTCCTAAAGCCAAAAATTTAATTTTAATTTTTGAGTAATTTGTCCATTTTTACTATATCTTGATTCAGAATCAAGCTATTAATTATTAATTAAATTCCAAAACAAATATCATTTAACGTGAAATATATCTGTTGAACGCTGTTCAGTTGTTTTGGACTTATGGATTCGAAAAAAATCTATGGATAAATACCAATGTTTTCACTACATTTGTGATCATTAGGGAAAAAAATTATTTGTATATTAGTTACCTCGCTAGATTAATATCTTTTTGTTCAAGTAATTTTGACACATAGCTAAACTACAGAACCAACCGGCATTGAAAGAATATATTGCGCATTAAATGATATTTGTTTTGAAATTTGACTGATCAAAATAGCTTCATCTAAAATCGAGATATAGTCAAAATAGTCAAATTCCGTAAAAGTTTAAATTAAAAAACAAAAATATTTCAAAACCCACTCGAAATTTTTTTTTTAAATACAAATGCTATACAAAAATAGTTGCACGTATGTCGCATTTTGCTGTAAACTACTGTAGTCAAAATTGAAAAAATATTATCTTCTAAAAATATTATCTACACTTGAATAATGTATTTGCAGTTTAATGCCCGTAATTTCAAGCAATAGATACCTACCGGTGCTTAGATATCTACCCGTATACACGAACAAAATCGGGTAGGTATCTAAGCACCGGTAGGTAAATATTGCTTGAAATTACGGGCATAAATCAAGTATTCGTTTCGCACAAAAAAAAAAAAAACAATCACTCTATCTAAAATTTTAGATTTTCTAATCAATTTTTATGTAAAATACAATTTTTCTATAGTATGGGCAGTTCTAATAGAATATTGAGATTAGCAACCGAATTTCTGTTGTACATACAAATCTATTTTTAGACAAATATATTTAAATCTGAAATCATACAAGGTTGTAATTTGAAAAACATATTTAAATTGTATTTAGGCTAGAGGTAAAATAATTTTCTGATAAACAGGAGGTCGCCGGCTCGAGCCCAGTTCGCGGTATAAAAAATGTCTGCTTCTAAAATCAAATGTTTGGAACTCATCTATAAACATAAAATATTCAATTGTTACAATAAAAACTCTAAACTTGTAAATAAATGGTGGTTGTTACAATAGTATTAAGATTTAATAAGAGTGTTTATACGTGTACTTTAAAAATTCGATTAGCAAAATACTCGGTTGCAACTACACATCTGCATTTTAGGTGTATGTTTTTTTTCATTTATTTTAGAGTTCCCGGGAATCGGAAAGTGAATTGTCAAATTCCTTAGATAAAACTTACCCACAGTTGTAAAAAGTGCTTAAAAACACGCAGAGTTGCATTTTAATAGTATTTAATTCCCGGGAATACCGACGAAAAGTCCCAGGGGAATTGGGAAGTGAAAACTTGGTCAAATTCTAGGGAAATATCCTAGTAACGATATTTTAGATTATTTCGATAACAGTTTTGTAAGGGTAACGCAATTTCATTTATTTCGGTAAAGGTATTTTAATGATCATGGTATTTTAGTTATTTTGGTTACGATAATTTAAGGCTTGTCAATTATTTCGGTAACGTAATTTTAAGGATAACGATAGTCAATTAAATGGGCTATGAATCGATAAATGTATTTTAGCCTACCAACAATCTCATAAAAATTCTAAAATTTAAAATTTTCTTTGATCTTCTTTTATTTAATTCTTCTTCTTTTAAACGAGCTCAAGATCATTTATTTATTAATTATAATTATTTATTTCCAATATTTCGTCTTCACATTGACTGACTTCTTCAGGTAACCTTTATTCAAATTGTAATATTTTTTTTATTTTTTTTTTATTTAAAAGAGAAGCAATACTCAGGAAATTCTTCCTATTAATTAATGTGTTGCTTTCTTTGGAAAGGGGATAGTGGAGAGATGAAAGGTGGTGAAAGATGAAGGGCTTCAAACATGGCACGATAATTTAATTTATTTGTTTGATTAATTTATTTACACCTTTTTATATAAATTTCGGCAAAAATAGCTTGAAAAATGTGCAGCGGATCTATGACGTGTCCTTAATATATAATCGCAGCATAATTAGATTTAGCTGCTAAGTAAAAAAACATATGTTATAATCAGGGACTGGAATTTCATGCAAATGCATGTTTTTTCTTTAAATCTAAGAACAGGGTAAACAAAATATCTTTGCAGATCAAAGAGTTTGCATTGAAATGGTATCGATTTGTTAGTTCATATTTTTGCGTAAGTTGCTATAAATGCATAGTTTTGCATATTTCACTTTTAAATGCAAATTTTTATTGCTTATTTTTACTTATTGTGCTTTAAATGCATATTTTTATTGCATATTTTTAAGTATTTTGCATTATTTTATTGAATTTTTCTTAGTTTGTCGTTAAAAATCACTTTTTAAATTATTTTTTATTTAACCGAAGAGCATATAAAGTAAAGATGGACCAAGCTGCGTAAGCCCTTTTCTATAAATTTTATTTAAAAACTGGGATTTAGATTTAGGTTTTATTGGTTTTATTTTTCAATACAAACAATTAAAATGTAGTGTTAATTATGCAAAACGTGTGCACAGAATATATTAAACAACACAATTTATATTTAAAACTTAATTAAATTTGCTTGAAAACACGAAAATAACAATTGAAGGGCTTATTGTAAAAACTTGATAAGCCACATACTGATTTTTACTGGTTTTTTCCTTCAAAGTGTTGCTGTAATGCATAAAGTATGACTTTTGCAATACTTTTATTCTCTAGATACTTGTATTAAGTGTACGATCACGGCTTTTATCAAATACTCATCAATAGGTGACTAGAAAACAAATAAAACCAGCAATAAAACAAATGTGGCTTATCAAGTTTTTACAATAAGCTCTTCAATTGTATTTTGTCTTTCATAAAAATATTCAAGTTTTTTAAAAGGCCACAAATAAAATCTGATATAACAATATGATATAAGATTTTGAACTTGAGGTAGAACTATATTCTAAATAAATATGTATATGAAATTATAGAAAGTCCGCCAAATTAATGCTTGTGTTTTTAATACAAAAATGGAATTATTTTTGAAAAATTATTAATCTTATAAGAATTGAAGTGAATATATTTTTTAGATTTTAGTGTATATTTTAAGAAACACAATTTTTTTAGTGCATAAAGCTCCCGTCCCTGGTTTTAATAAAGGCATTTCGGTATTATTTATAATGCATTTCTTTTCTAACATTTAACAAATGTCCTTTTGAACATTATAAACAATAAACCCAGATAATGTCCATAAAATGACCATTAAATTATTTTCGGAAGTTCAGATGTTAGAAAAACTAAATACAAAAACTATCAAAAATTGACCACAAAGGCGAAAAGTAAAAAAACTACAATATGTCTTGCACAATGAAAACTAAAATATCTATACATATGGCCAATTATATATATTAGTAGGGCAACCAAAAAAACTGTAAAACCAGACATTTCAATATAGAAATAAGCTGTTCAATTAAAAAAAAAATAGATATTAAATTTCATATATTTTTTATTAAAATCGATACTGGAAATAAAATTTGTTCTTAGGAACTTCACCAATCAAACAAAGTTGCAAGAGGGAATTAGTTTTCTTAAACTTCAAAGTTGAAATTGGTTTATTAAAATATTTTTAATAAACTAACAACGTGTAATATTATTAAATGTTTAACTTCCAATTAAAAAAAAACAAAAACTTCAAAGCAACAATTGCAAAAAAAAAGATTTATTTCAAATGAAAAAAGCTAAAATAAGCTAAGTTTTGAAAGAAATAAGATAAAATAAGCAAATATCAAAAAATTAGCTAAATTAAGCTCTAACAAATATAGCTTAAAACTTTCATAATTTCATGATCAGAACTTGTACTTGTCTAAATAGTTCTCGCTTTTCAAATAAAAAACAGGCTCTAGATTATTTTTGGTTGCCCTAATTATCATTAAAAACAGTGTCCTTAACAGATATAAAACATTTACCTTAAATCATTCCACAAAGAAGAAGAATATAAACTATGACTTTTTTTTCCTTAACAAATGTCCTTTCAACAGCCCACAAATCACACTATAAAGAAATAAAAAAGGACATTTCTATAAGGTAGCAGAGATAATATGCTATTAGTAGGCGTATTAGTAAATTATTTCTCCTGCTGTTTTACCAAACATAACAACAACTTGTAATAACCATATATGACACCTTCTTATTCGTTTTTAGTTAAAATATAAAGTTCCAATATATATCTGATGTGAAAACAATATTTTTTGTTAATATTATAAGGATTTGCTTCAAAATGAGTCATTCCATGTCAAACCGAATAATTTTTGAGATCACGATTTTTGAATGCTTTGAAATTTTTTACTACACAAACTTCTACTTAAAAAACAATGACATTTTTAGAGTTGTGTTTTTTTGCTTTAAGAATTTTTTACAACAAATAGCACAAAAATTTTGTATTTTTACTTTTGAAATATTTTTAACTTTTAAAAGGTAAAAATATAAAATTTTGAAATATTTTTTGTAAAAAAATCTTCAAAAAATAGAAACCATCGCCGCCCCACTCTGAAGTTTACATACATTCCCAGCAAAAACAATAATGTCGATTTGGTAAGCAGTAACTACATTTGTATGCTTTCAAAATAGCGCTTAACCGCCTTGCACACAATAAAGCAATTAAAGAAGGCATTGTAATGTGCTTTCCTAAATGCCTTCTTTGAAGCAGTGAATAATGCTTACAAAGAAACAATAAAGAATGCATACCATGAAGCATTAATGTTGTCAACACACAAAGAAAGCGATTTTTATTACCTACGAAGGCATGAATTTATTGCTTATTAGAGCACATGAAAGAAGTGCTTTTCACCTGCTTAAAATAGACATACCAAATGGGACATCGCGAAAAAAAATTATGCCTTCTGAATTTGCGTTGGAAGTTATTAAATAATACCTTCAACAACTGCTTCTGAGTAGGCACTTTTTTTGCTCTGTTCTTTTTATTACCTACGAAGGCATGCACTTTTTGCTGATAAGAGCACATGAAAGAATCGCCTTTGACCTGCTTAAAAGACACATACCGAGGAACGTCGCGAAAAAAATCATGCCTTCTGAATTTGCTTTAGAACCGCTCGGTGATTAAATAATGCCTTCCACAACTGCTTCTGAGGAAGCACTATTTTTTGCTGTGTTCGTTGTATATTTTTTTGTGATCAAAAACACAAAAGAAAATTAAAAATTAAAAAAATACATTTTAAAAAGTGGCAACATAGATATTTAAGCGTTAACAAAAAAGTAGAGTACAAAGCCATTAATATAAGCCATTAACCATTAAAATCGGCATACTAGTTTTTAAAAGACATCAAGTTAAATATCGGCATTTCGGAAAATTTTTCATGTTTTGTTAAATTTTTTAACAAAAATAACTACACTCCAAAAAAAGTATGTAAAGTCAGCAACATTTTTGCTGCGAGGATTCTTGTAGAAAATTGCTACCATCAGAAAAAAGTTTGCTCTGCAAATTATGTGCTAATTTTTTTTTGCTAAAATTAGCAATTTACTGCAAGGATCCTCATAGCAAAAATTTTGCTGACTTCACAGACTTTTTTTTTGCGTGTAGTTAAAAAAATTAAATTATTGACAATTTTTGACAAATTTCAAAGCAAACAAAAATCGTGATGTCAAAAATCGTTGGGCTTGACATGGAATGACTCATAGTCAGGATTTCTAGTAGTTTAGTTTTTCCTGCCGACAAAGCATTTTAGTAGTTTAACAGTAGTAATTACAATTCATTCATTTCAGGAACATTTCAAAAAACTAGAACGCATTGGTATTGTATGGAGGTAGGTTGAAAAAAGGTTTCAATATTTTATCTTGTGCTCATGTAACACCTTCATTACATTCACCTTCTTAGAGATAATAGTCCTTTTTAACATGTGCCATTTGTTTCTTAATGTTTTTAGTTGTCTTCAGGCAGACCTTGTTTCCTTCTTTTGTATTGTCTTGTTATTGTTTGTGGGCATCGCCCCCGTAGCTGGTTAGTGTGTCCTTTTTTATGTCACACACTGACCAGATGTTTGGATTTTAACTGACTTTTACTTTATTTACTAATAAGAAAATTGGTTTTTGTGGTCATTGTTTTTATGACATGGAATTATTTGAGTTATAGTATTGAATTTCCCTATAACGAGAGATTATATTTAACTTATTTTAAAATTTAACTTAATAAATCTTGAGTCCAATCATTGACATCTTTAACATTTACACTAAATTTCAATTGATAATACACCGTGCAACAAATACCCAAAAGGGTATTGAAAATTTAGTTCGGATTTAATTTTTATGGTTCTTTGAAATTAGGGGTTTTCAGGCCGATTTGTAGATTTTAAAATGTATTTTGATGGTATAATCAAAATAGGCAAATATGGGATCCTGCTATGTCAACGGTTTCCAAATGGTGTTATGTAGCAGCATTCCAAGGGGTCCGCGAAAAATATTTATAAAATTTTAATGAAGTAATTGTAGTATCATCATTTATTTTTAAAAAGCTAAATTTTTTATTCTATTTCGCTTAGTTTTTGAGATATAGCTTTCTGAAAAATTGAAAAAATAACTTCTATATTTGTCGCGTCCATTTCTCGCTGATATTTCCTTATATCTTTTTACTACATTATTGATTCTGCCCAATGTTTAACCTCAAATTTAGTACTCTTCCTTGCTTCAATACACTGAGGATATATACCGCATCTTTATATTCCTTTATTGTTTTTGGCTCAACTAAAAGTGTGCGATTGTCGCGTCCGTCGCCCAGGAATTGCCCATTTGTTTTTAATACCTAAACGAACTTTATCTATCAAGTTTTTAGAGCTTTCAAATAAAACTAAATTAAAAACGTTTCAAAAAAATACAAGGACGAAAGATTTGAGAAAAAATTTTAAAGCATGAATTCAGGATACAAGGATATCAAATCGAACCATGGGGGTATCCATCAAAAGAAAATTTCTTCACATCAGTTTTTATATATGTTATTAGATTTGTGAAAAAATTTTCAAGGACGAAATCAGGCACAAGCACTTTAAACTGAACCAAGAATGTTTCCTTCAAAAGAGGGACATTTTGAAAAAATATTAAAATTTTTAGGAAAATTTCCTCACTCCAGTTTTTATATACATATGTTATTAAAAAAGATATCAGAAAGTTGTAAAAAAAATTTCAAGCACAATATCAGGATACATGGATATCAAACTGAACAAAAGGGGGAAATTAAAAAAAGTTAAAAAATCTTTGGAAAATTTTCTCGCTCGAGTTTTTACATATGTTATTAAAAACGATATCAAAAAGATATGAAAAAATTCAAAGACGAAGTCATGGGAAAGATTCCTCACTCCACTTTTTATATATGTTATTAAAAAAGATATCAGAAAGATGTAAAAAATTTCAAGTTCGATATCAGAACATAAGGACATCAAACTAAACCATGGGGGTATTCATTATTCAAAAGAGGGAAATTTGAAAAAAAATTTTAAAAATCTTAGGAAAATTTCCTGACTCCAGTTTTTATATATGTTATCAGAAAAAATATCACAGATTCCAAGGACAAAATCTGGATACAAGGATATCAAACTGAACCATGGGTGTATTCTTCAAAAGAGGGAAATTTCAAAATCTTAGAAAGATTCCTCACTCAAGTTTTATGAATGTTTTTTAATAAAGATATATGAAAGATGTGAACAAAATTTCAAGGATGAAGTCAGGATACAAGGACATCAAACGGAACCATGTGGAACCATTTCCCCCTCAAAAGGTGGAAATTAAAAAAAAATATTAAAAAATTGTGTGATTTAATTGATAATTTTTAAGAAAGGCTGTTAACTATAAAATAACTTCACTTTGTTACTTTGTAAACTATACTTTTTTCCAAAATCAAAATTCAGAAAAATTTAATAACTTCTAAGTTATTTTCGATTTTCTTAAAAAGTTATAGATGAAATACATTATTTGCTAAAATGATCAAATTTTCCGAAAAGATGTAAGTAAAAATCCAACATGTTTAAATCTTATATGAACACATTTCTCAAATCTGATCATAATTTTAATAAAGGGTAGGAATTTGTAATCAAAATTAAAAAAATTATGAATTTTACTTTATACGCGTTTTGCAAAGATTAAAAAAAAATCGGGTTTTTCTGGTATGTTTCTAATTATGTAAAAACAATGTTCTTACCAAGGACTTTCATCATACTTGATTTTATTTTTTATTTTAGAAAGGACAATTCCTGGCAGTTGAAATTAAGTTCTGATTTTTTTTGGTGTTCTGCTAATAAGGGTCCGCCATCTAACGTTTTTTTTTTCAACTAGTGCTTATTTCGTGAATGGTAACACTTAGCTCATGTCTGATTTGACAGATAATTAGTTTTATCCTTCCGCTGAACGAATATGGTTGTGTATACGATTGAACAACGCTGGGAAATATTGCGACATTACTTTCACAATCATGGTAATGAGCAAGGAGTGCCCGTTACAGTCAATGGCGATCGTTAAAGGACAATGACGCTTTAAAGGACAATATTGGTGAAATACAGCTGCACACAATCGATAATGTGCTTAACAATTGGACCGGTCGTGTAGGCTACTGCATGGCCAGCCGAGGCAGCCATTTGAATGAAATTATTTTCCATTATAAACCGGAAGGATTGTACATTCAAATAAAAAAAGAAATTTGAGAAAATATTCAATAGTTTTTTTTATAGCATTTTCAAAAAAAAAAAGTTATTTGGCGGACCCTTTATTAACTTATTAAAATTGATTTGTTAATAAAAATATTATCTCAAATAATTATTAATTATTATCTCACATTCCCCGTACGCCCCGGTAGGTTAGTTGGTAGCGTGCTGGCTTATCAGTGCGGGGGTCGTGGGTTCGATTCCCACCAGAGGCACTGGTCTGTTTTCGCTACAACGCGCCGAAGGCCATAGTAGCTAGTGCTCGGTTAGGGTAATAGTATATAATTTGTAATTATATGATTATTAATTAATAAAAAAAAAAAATAAAAAATCTCATTTATAGTAATTAAATGTGCTAAAGTCCCAAAACTTATTTAACAAATTGTGAAACAATCTGATGTAGGCGTGTCCCTATCCGGATTTCATTCCTGCCTAAGGAAATCTTCAGAGGACTTTGTTATTAGAATTTCTAGAGATATTTGTTATGTTAAATCACAAACTCAATGAGAATTTCTTGTCCTCGTCTAGGAGCGAATTTCAAAATTTAAAATATCAAAGAAAAAACAAAAACAACAATCGCACATTCCATAGAAACATATTCATGAAAATGAGAAAATTTTCACAGCGCAAATAAATAAAAACTTTTTTATTATTGAAAATGAATAGATGAATAGAATAGAAGATTTCCTTAGGCAGGAATGAAATCCGGATAGGGACACGCCTACATCAGATTGCTTTTCACAATTTGTTAAATAAGTTTTGGGATTTTAGCACATTTAATTACTATAAATGCAATTAATGTTTATCCCGATGAAAATAAATTTAAATAACAAATATGCAGGTGCTTGTGCAAATTTATATGTAACTGACACTAATAGAAAACATATGATTTTCTATTGTTGATTTACTTGAATAAACGTCACTACATTGCTAGATCTGTCAAAAAAACAGAGTAGTATTTGGAAGATGACAAAGCCAATTGTGACAATTTTTTGTTGTTGTTTTGGTTTTTCTTTGATATTTTAAATTTTGAATCTCGCTCCTAGACGAGGACAAGAAATTCTCATTGAGTTTGTGATTTAACATAACAAATATCTCTAGAAATTCTAATAACAAAGTCCCCTGAAGATTTCCTTAGGCAGGAATGAAATCCGGATAGGGACACGCCTACATCAGATTGCTTTTCACAATTTGTTAAATAAGTTTTGGGATTTTAGCACATTTAATTACTATAAATGCAATTAATGTTTATCCCGATGAAAATAAATTTAAATAACAAATATGCAGGTGCTTGTGCAAATTTATATGTAACTGACACTAATAGAAAACATATGATTTTCTATTGTTGATTTACTTGAATAAACGTCACTACATTGCTAGATCTGTCAAAAAAACAGAGTAGTATTTGGAAGATGACAAAGCCAATTGTGACAATTTTTTGTTGTTGTTTTGGTTTTTCTTTGATATTTTAAATTTTGAATCTCGCTCCTAGACGAGGACAAGAAATTCTCATTGAGTTTGTGATTTAACATAACAAATATCTCTAGAAATTCTAATAACAAAGTCCCCTGAAGATTTCCTTAGGCAGGAATGAAATCCGGATAGGGACACGCCTACATCAGATTGCTTTTCACAATTTGTTAAATAAGTTTTGGGATTTTAGCACATTTAATTACTATAAATGCAATTAATGTTTATCCCGATGAAAATAAATTTAAATAACAAATATGCAGGTGCTTGTGCAAATTTATATGTAACTGACACTAATAGAAAACATATGATTTTCTATTGTTGATTTACTTGAATAAACGTCACTACATTGCTAGATCTGTCAAAAAAACAGAGTAGTATTTGGAAGATGACAAAGCCAATTGTGACAATTTTTTGTTGTTGTTTTGGTTTTTCTTTGATATTTTAAATTTTGAATCTCGCTCCTAGACGAGGACAAGAAATTCTCATTGAGTTTGTGATTTAACATAACAAATATCTCTAGAAATTCTAATAACAAAGTCCCCTGAAGATTTCCTTAGGCAGGAATGAAATCCGGATAGGGACACGCCTACATCAGATTGCTTTTCACAATTTGTTAAATAAGTTTTGGGATTTTAGCACATTTAATTACTATAAATGCAATTAATGTTTATCCCGATGAAAATAAATTTAAATAACAAATATGCAGGTGCTTGTGCAAATTTATATGTAACTGACACTAATAGAAAACATATGATTTTCTATTGTTGATTTACTTGAATAAACGTCACTACATTGCTAGATCTGTCAAAAAAACAGAGTAGTATTTGGAAGATGACAAAGCCAATTGTGACAATTTTTTGTTGTTGTTTTGGTTTTTCTTTGATATTTTAAATTTTGAATCTCGCTCCTAGACGAGGACAAGAAATTCTCATTGAGTTTGTGATTTAACATAACAAATATCTCTAGAAATTCTAATAACAAAGTCCCCTGAAGATTTCCTTAGGCAGGAATGAAATCCGGATAGGGACACGCCTACATCAGATTGCTTTTCACAATTTGTTAAATAAGTTTTGGGATTTTAGCACATTTAATTACTATAAATGCAATTAATGTTTATCCCGATGAAAATAAATTTAAATAACAAATATGCAGGTGCTTGTGCAAATTTATATGTAACTGACACTAATAGAAAACATATGATTTTCTATTGTTGATTTACTTGAATAAACGTCACTACATTGCTAGATCTGTCAAAAAAACAGAGTAGTATTTGGAAGATGACAAAGCCAATTGTGACAATTTTTTGTTGTTGTTTTGGTTTTTCTTTGATATTTTAAATTTTGAATCTCGCTCCTAGACGAGGACAAGAAATTCTCATTGAGTTTGTGATTTAACATAACAAATATCTCTAGAAATTCTAATAACAAAGTCCCCTGAAGATTTCCTTAGGCAGGAATGAAATCCGGATAGGGACACGCCTACATCAGATTGCTTTTCACAATTTGTTAAATAAGTTTTGGGATTTTAGCACATTTAATTACTATAAATGCAATTAATGTTTATCCCGATGAAAATAAATTTAAATAACAAATATGCAGGTGCTTGTGCAAATTTATATGTAACTGACACTAATAGAAAACATATGATTTTCTATTGTTGATTTACTTGAATAAACGTCACTACATTGCTAGATCTGTCAAAAAAACAGAGTAGTATTTGGAAGATGACAAAGCCAATTGTGACAATTTTTTGTTGTTGTTTTGGTTTTTCTTTGATATTTTAAATTTTGAATCTCGCTCCTAGACGAGGACAAGAAATTCTCATTGAGTTTGTGATTTAACATAACAAATATCTCTAGAAATTCTAATAACAAAGTCCCCTGAAGATTTCCTTAGGCAGGAATGAAATCCGGATAGGGACACGCCTACATCAGATTGCTTTTCACAATTTGTTAAATAAGTTTTGGGATTTTAGCACATTTAATTACTATAAATGCAATTAATGTTTATCCCGATGAAAATAAATTTAAATAACAAATATGCAGGTGCTTGTGCAAATTTATATGTAACTGACACTAATAGAAAACATATGATTTTCTATTGTTGATTTACTTGAATAAACGTCACTACATTGCTAGATCTGTCAAAAAAACAGAGTAGTATTTGGAAGATGACAAAGCCAATTGTGACAATTTTTTGTTGTTGTTTTGGTTTTTCTTTGATATTTTAAATTTTGAATCTCGCTCCTAGACGAGGACAAGAAATTCTCATTGAGTTTGTGATTTAACATAACAAATATCTCTAGAAATTCTAATAACAAAGTCCCCTGAAGATTTCCTTAGGCAGGAATGAAATCCGGATAGGGACACGCCTACATCAGATTGCTTTTCACAATTTGTTAAATAAGTTTTGGGATTTTAGCACATTTAATTACTATAAATGCAATTAATGTTTATCCCGATGAAAATAAATTTAAATAACAAATATGCAGGTGCTTGTGCAAATTTATATGTAACTGACACTAATAGAAAACATATGATTTTCTATTGTTGATTTACTTGAATAAACGTCACTACATTGCTAGATCTGTCAAAAAAACAGAGTAGTATTTGGAAGATGACAAAGCCAATTGTGACAATTTTTTGTTGTTGTTTTGGTTTTTCTTTGATATTTTAAATTTTGAATCTCGCTCCTAGACGAGGACAAGAAATTCTCATTGAGTTTGTGATTTAACATAACAAATATCTCTAGAAATTCTAATAACAAAGTCCCCTGAAGATTTCCTTAGGCAGGAATGAAATCCGGATAGGGACACGCCTACATCAGATTGCTTTTCACAATTTGTTAAATAAGTTTTGGGATTTTAGCACATTTAATTACTATAAATGCAATTAATGTTTATCCCGATGAAAATAAATTTAAATAACAAATATGCAGGTGCTTGTGCAAATTTATATGTAACTGACACTAATAGAAAACATATGATTTTCTATTGTTGATTTACTTGAATAAACGTCACTACATTGCTAGATCTGTCAAAAAAACAGAGTAGTATTTGGAAGATGACAAAGCCAATTGTGACAATTTTTTGTTGTTGTTTTGGTTTTTCTTTGATATTTTAAATTTTGAATCTCGCTCCTAGACGAGGACAAGAAATTCTCATTGAGTTTGTGATTTAACATAACAAATATCTCTAGAAATTCTAATAACAAAGTCCCCTGAAGATTTCCTTAGGCAGGAATGAAATCCGGATAGGGACACGCCTACATCAGATTGCTTTTCACAATTTGTTAAATAAGTTTTGGGATTTTAGCACATTTAATTACTATAAAAGAAAATTATTCAAGTTCGAGGCCATATACTCTATATTTCTTCATTAGGATATTGTCCTAACAAATAATCTATAGAGTTTTTGTTTTCAAATTTATTATTTGACCCTTTCAGGAATGTGTTGATAGATCTATTTCGGGAATTTTCTAGGTTCCCATCATCAGAACACGTTTTGAAAGCGGTAACAATCCCATGCCAAACCTCAAGCATTCATATGAACTAGTTTACTCACTACATGAGAACTAATATACATATGAGTTTGAAATTAAAGATTATAACCATTGATCAAAAAATAAATTGAAAACTTGTTTGATGTGCAAGATCCACCTCTGGTGGATATTCAATACACGTTTTTTTTTTTTTTTGTTTCTCTCTCCTTTTTTATATTTTGTTAAGTTAGTTAACAAAACAGGGAAAGTAAACTAGGCGGTACTTTGCCTTTTTTCACAAGTTTGTTATAATTTTTATTAAAAATAAAAATTATGTTTTTTCGACCTTTAATTGTGCAATGAAAATGAAAATTATTCAAGTTCGAGGCCATATTTTTTGTATACAATTTTATAATTTTGGAAATTTCGCTACTTTGATTTAAATTTGGAGTTTATGTAACGCTATTATTATAAATCTTTTTAGTTTTTTTAATTTTACCTCATTTTAAATTAAAATTTTATCTGTGACCTCTAAACAAAACATTTGTTGGGATTTTTTTGGCAGACCATAATTATTTTCATAATGGCCTGCGAATTCCAACTTTTTTTTTCGAAAATTTTTTGATCATATATTTTTTTGATCATATATTTTTATGTGCATTAAATAATCTTTAAAATTATTAATGTTCACCCATAATATAAAAAAGGGTCAAAAATAGTTAAACATTAAAAGGCTATAAAATTTAAATAAGAGCTAGGTTTTCAAACTGATAGTCCGCAGTCGTCTTAAAACATTATGTATATAAAGACCAATGCAAATGAAGTTAAAATCAAATGAAATTTCACTTAAAAAACGAAAACCGGATGACATACATTTCATTATATTTAACTAAAATTGTCATTTGTTTTTAACGTTGATAACATGAACCATAAATGTATTAAAAATTAGCCTCAAATGTGCACTCAGGGAACTTGTGCTTTAAAAATATGTAGTTGTTTGGGTTGTAATACAGTTTCTTTATATTTAATGTAAATGTCAGTCATTTGTAGAACAAACTAAATTTTTTACTAATCTTGTAGTTCAATAAAAAAAAAACAAACCATATCAAATGACTGTTTTTTTGTAATACATTATATTTTACAGCAATTTTTTGTTATTTAAAAAAATTTTGTTTATTTTTTACTAACATGTTGTTAATTTTTACTGCAATTCTTAGTCATTGTTTGAACATTAAAAAACAAATGACAATGTTAGTTGAATTTACTGAAATGTAAGTCGTGCTTTCTTTAAGTGAAATTTCATTTGCAGTGGTCTTTACCTACATAGTGTTCTAAGTGAGTATAATAATTTGATGTGGTTTGTTTTGTTTTCAATGAAATGTTTTTTTGTCAAAACTTAAATTTCTTCTACAAATTACTGCTTTTTCAGTTAAATATATAGATACTGTATTACAACTCAAACAACTACAAATATTTACAGCAGAAGTTGCCTGAGTGAACTTTTATTTTTCGGTTAGAATACAATTTCTTATTGCACAGTATTGCCCAGTTTACTATTAAACATAATATTTATTTAGCGTGATTGAAGGTAGAAAACTTCTAAAGAAAACACCGTTTTTTTCTCAATATATACCCAAGTAATACGATAGTAGTAAAACGATACACAGTATTAAATAAAATATTTACACCATTCAAAAGGGTAAAATAACATTTCGACTTCCGCTGTATTAAAAAGGTTTCCTGATATTGAAGGGTTGTTGTTTTGTAATAAATAGTTTATTTGATATTTTTTTTTTTTCAATATGAAATTGACCAAAATAATATTTACAGGGATAATTATTAATATCGATATTGCGGTAATTGATATTTATTGTATTGACAAGTTTGTATTTAAAGTGAAATAAAAATTAATTTTGTGTGAAATATGATTTCGGGTTTTTTGTTATGAAAAGGGAAATTACGGCGTAGAGTGTTATTAAAACTGAATTTTAAGTATGGGAAAAAAATAGATGAATTAACTATAAAACTATTAATATGGATTGGCAAAGATTGACAAATAATAAAATTATTGACAAAAATTGGCAAATAGACGACACATCGAACTGACATACAAGCAGTCTTAACTAATTGCCTCATATGGCACAGTAGGAACAATTTTACTTTTTTGAGAAAATTTGCAAGAAAAAAAAAAAAATCTTTAAAATTACGTTGAAATGACGTTGAAATAAAAACTATAAAATGAGCTATTTTTTTAAATATGAGTAAGATAAGAATAGCAAGAATAAATCGGTCAAATAAATCTTCCAAATTTAAATTGTATTTGAATTAAATTTTAGCTAAAAAGGTGCTAATGAATCCGATATAATCAGATAAAAAAAGTGTTACGCATTAGAACACTTAGAATACTATGTAGCTAAAGACCGGTGCAAAGAAAAGGAAAGGACGACTTACATTTCAGTAAATTCAACTAACATTGTCATTTGTTTTTAATATTTAAAAAATGAACCACAATTTTTGTACATAATTTTGAATAATTTTGTATTTTGAACATATTTTTAAATTTTAAAGACATTTTTCTGATTTTTTGAAGTGGTATGGGAACTGTAAGATGAATTTTTATCCGAAAAATTATGATATGAAACATAACAATTTTTATTTTTTCTTGTCATATTTACGCAAAACCGTATAATTCACTATCCAAGAGTTCCAGGCTACTGAAAACATTATTCGTGGATCAAATTAATACAAATTATTTACTTTTGATGACCTTAAATGTAACAATTTAGAATTTTCGAAATAAAAATGTCTTTAACTTCAATAAAAGTGTGGGTGCGAAATTCGAAATTCGAAATTTAAAATTTTAATGTCATCAAAGTGGCCGTTAAAGAAACAATGTTTTATCAAATAAAATCTGAAAAAAATTTGTCAAAGCCTGTAAAAAAAAAAAATTAAAATTCGAAAAATTTGTTCTTTTAAAACCAGAGAAAAAAATTTTGTCGTTTTTAGCTATTTTAAAATTATTTGGATTTTTAATTTTTGAAAGCTCGTGTTAGGTGATGTTAGAATTTTTTGGTTTTAAAAAATACTTTTACACTTTTAGTTTCCTCCTGTCTTTTTAATTACAATTTTATTGCAGAATTTAATATTTTTTATTAAATTTTCTGGCGTTTAGTTTTTCAAACCGAAACAGTTAAACTTCTGTAAATCCTAAATTCCTATACTTAGAATACTATGTAGGTAAAGACAACTGCATATGTAGTTAAAAACAAATGAAATTTCACTTAAAGAAAGGACGACTTACAGTTCAGTAAATTTAACTAATATTGTCATTTGTTTTTTAATGTTCAAAAAATGATTAACAATTGTAGTAATAATGAACTACATGTTAGTAAAAAATAAACAATATTTTATTTTTTTAAATAACAAAAAACAACTGTATAAAATTAATGTTATATCATAAAACAGTCATTTGATGTGGTTTGTTTTTTTAAATAAACTACAAGTTAAGTAAAAATAAAGAAACTGTATTACAACCCAAACTACTCCATATTTTTAAAGCAGAAGTTTCCTGGGTGTACTAATAACACTGTACAACAAAAAAAAAAAAATTACAAGGTCCGACCTATAAATTTTGATAGAAGAGACAAAAAAAAAAGACATGTGTATCGGGACTTATACTCTTTCTTGGTGCCGGGAAAAGCGCTTGTCTGTCAACCCGTCGAAGACAATCCTGGTACCATTTAAGAATAGGAGGAAATTTAACCTGACAATGCCTGTCCTTGATGGGGCCACGGTGGGCTTTTCCAGTAGTGTGAAGTACCTCGGCATGACTCTTGACAGATCTCCAAGAAGGCCACAATGGCATGTTATGCCTGCCAAAGGCTTTTTGGTAAGACATGGGGTCTAAGGCCGCAGATGGTCTACTGGTCGTTTAACACCATTGTTAAACCTATGATCACCTATGCTGCCCTGGCATGGTGGCCAAAGGTTGAACAGGTAGGGGCAAGGGATGCTCTCAAGAGGATCTACCGTCGTATGTGTATTGGCATAACGGGGGCAGGCGGAACCTGCCCGACGGATGCCATGGGGGTTATGCTGGGGATACCACCATTGCATATTTCTGTAATGGAGGCTGCCTGCATATGATCCTCCAGACTTAGAGAATTCGGTGACATGAGGGGAGGTGATCTAAGGGGTCACATGAGGATCGCTAGAATCCTAATTGATGACCCGGTTACAAAGGTTACGGATAGGAGGTCACCGGAGTACATCTTTGATAGGAACTTTAAAGTGATGCTGTTCGACAGGGCCATGTGGACCAACAGATCCTGGGAGCCAGAGCGGGGTTCTCAGATATGGTTCACAGATGGCTCAAAGCATGCGAATGGTGACACTGGTGCGGGTGTCTATGGACCAGGTTTCCAACGGGCCTTACCCATGGGTAGATACCCCTCCATTTTTCAGGCAGAGATTTTTGCTATCTGTGTCTGCGCGGAGGAGTGTCTACGAAGGGGCACTATTAGATCTCGCATCTACATTCTTTCCGACAGTCAGGCGGCATTAAGGGCTTTAATGTCCTATGGGTGTCATCTGGTCTGGTCATGGAATGCATTCTGGCTCTTAACCGACTTGGCAGGCGCAACTCGCTTACCTTAGGGTGGGTTCCTGGTCAGGAGGGGCATGAGCGCAACGAGAGGGCAGATTGTCTTGCTAATTGCGGGGCCCGAAGGCCCTTTATTGGCCCTGAACCATTCTGTGGTATACCTTTGGGGTATGTTAGGGAGAAGCTCGGGTCGTGGAGGGAGTCAGAATTCTCTCTCTATTGGGAAAACTCTCTTGGCCAACGACAGGCTAAGAGATTAATTTCTTTTTCCAGTGCAGGATCGAGGAGACTCTTGTCCCTCGGGAGGGGTGACTTGAGAACCCTGGTTTCTTACCTGACTGGACACTGCAATCTCAGATACCACCTGCGCAAAAGGGGCCTTTCGGACATGGATGAGTGTAGGTTTTGCGAACTGGTAGCTGAGACATCAGAGCATGTTCTTTGCGAATGTCCGAGGCTATGTGAAAGGCGTGCCAAGTTTCTTGGCAATCGCTTTGTCTCCCCTTCGGACATTATGAAGATTTTGCCTAATAGGATTATTGGCTTTATAGGTAGCTTGAATCTTTAGGGTAACTTTAGGCAGCACAAAAGACCTAAGTTGGTTGCGGTGCATAGTGCCATATAATCTAATCTAATCGGGACTTATTTAAAAGAAGGACAAAAAAGAACCCTACCGTAAGGAGTTAGAGGGTTAACATATTCCACAAAAATGTTTGATTTTGGTGTATTCAGGGACTTATAGTAAAATTTCACGGCTAATATTTTTGCGGATCATTTTAACCCCTTAAATACATGTTTTAATTTTTGCCCTTTTTTAAAGAAGGACAAAAAAGACCCTTGCCTTGAGGAGTTAGAGGTTTAACATATTCTTCAAAAATGTCCTACGTAACATTTTACATAAATTTGCTGAACACACCATATACTAATATAACATAAGCTTTACTTGATTTTCTATGCCGATAGACAGGCACGTAGCTAGGGGGGTGGGCTTGGGGGCTAGAGCCCCCCCGAAATGATTTCACAAATTTAAAAACTTAATACAATTCGTTAGAAAGTAACAATGTTATTGATAAATTTAATATGAAAATATTTATTTTTGACTTGGATCAAATAGGAAATAGTTTTATATGATTCAAATCTTAAAATTTCGTTAGAAAACAACGCCTGCAAATGGGCGGCTATCATTGTTAGAGTTGATTTTCGACAAAAAGCAATAAATAAAATCATTTCATAAGAGATTTCAAAGTCTTTGACTTAAAATATAATCAAAAAATTCTTTGAGACAATGCAAACTAAAAATTAAACATGTCTACACAGAAAAAACTAAAATTGAGTTTTAATTAAAATATTTGTTGATTCAGCAAAAGTTTAACTGAATTCGGTCGTGTTGATGCAATTGTAGTAACAACTAAAATAATTTGTATCTATTTAATTAATATTATTTTCAATTACATATAGTTTTATTCACATCTATTAAAAATTTAATTGAATATTGTTTACTATTGGGAAAAATTACAAAATTTTAAAAAAACCACCAAAATTGTAAAAAAATCGCCAAAATTTAAAAAACAATCCTCAAAATTGCAGAAATTTAAAAAACTTCCAAAATAAACACCAAAATTCGAAAAAAATTTAAAAAAAATCACCAAAATTAAAGAAACGCGAATTTTCAACTTTAAACGATATTTTTAATTTTGGCGACTTTTTAAAATTTTTGCATTTTCAATGTTGTTACGTTATAAAACTGAATTTTTTTTTTATACCAAATTCATTTTCAATTAAACAGTTAATTGAAAGTAAGTTTGAAATCGAACAAAAGTTTAATTGAAATTTTTTTGACAATGATTTTTTCTGTGTATTTTGACATAATCTTTTAAAATGGAGATACCACTAAGACTCAAAATTAAGTTTACTTGTGCCGTAAAAGTCGTTACTTTAATTACAGTGCATTATTTTTATTTAAATTTGGTTTGCTACGCACGCATCTGGTAACATAGCTTTTAGTATTTTTTTTACGATATATATTGCGATATCTCTAAATCCATTAAAGCGACTCGTGTTCCACACACAGAGACCATATTTTTTTAATTTTCCGAAACAAATTTAAGCCCCAAACTTTGATCGATATGCATAATTTGTTAACGTGGTCCAATGTGACTCAAATTTTCTCAATAGTTTTTTAGACCAAATGTAAACAAATTTCTATCGGCGCTCCTTGAAATGCGACATTTTAAAATCAAGCAGCTAAACCAGTCTTTGTGTTATATCGATGTAGTTTTTTTTTTTTAGAAAAGCGTTTGAAATTGTCCAAAATATAAATCAAAGTGAATTGGAAATACATAATTCAGTTTAAATAAGACCTAGGCGATGCCAGGTATATTTTTATATTTTTATATTTTTAAATTTTCCAATTTTATATTTTTTCTTTATTATTATTTCTTTCAGACTATAATCACTTGTAATATCGCTTGTAAAATTTGCGATTTTTTTAATACAAGACATGAAGTCGGATATATGAAAAAGGGGAAAAAATAGTGAATAATTTGTTAAAATAATTCAAATAAGTGGCAGCCGGGGTCCACGACATAGTGTCAAAATGGTTTTCAAAATGTATGTTTTCTCGAGCATTTTAACGCTGTTTTTAAATAAGTCTAAATTTCCTAAATTTTAAACATATTTTCATACAAAGATGTGTTAAATTTCACCACAAATTTTAAAAATAGATACGTTTTTCATATATTTTTGCTGCCATCGGAAAAGCTTCCTTTTGAAGCCATCGGAAAAGCTTCCTTAAGAGTGTCAGGCAAATTATATAGGATATTTGCTTTTAATTTGTTTTTTGGACGGTTATAAATCTTTAATTTCCCGAGTTAAAACGTTTGCATAAAATAATACATTATTTTATATACACTTATAAGGTTTTGTCTGCCAGTGCATTTAGCCGGACATAATTATATAAATTCATATATAAAATTAATTCCGTAGAAAAAATTTATATAGTTACGTATAATTATATATTGCATTTAGAATACGCTAAAACTAATCCAATTAATAATTACGTTATATTTATATATCTAGACATTGCAAAATAATATATATTTTGATATTATATCATATTTTAAAAAACACAATTTTATTTTAGATAAAATTGTATATTACCCCATGCAGAGTCACACTAGAAAATTTGTCAATTATATTTTGGATGTAAATATGTATTACATCAATACAATAGTACAATTAATTGCATAATTTTGTGTATAATTTTATACACAAAATTTACCCCAATGTTTGTCTTTTGAATTGATTTCTTTCTGGTTCTTAACCCTAAAAAAAGAATTTGTTTCATTTGTAACATTATGAGTTCTTAATTAAGTCTAAGATTTTTTTCAATCTAAAACTCTAAATTTAGTTTCAACGTTTTTTCCGTGTTTGTTATTCAATGGTGTAAGTTAATAAATTCCACAAAATCTTCATTTTAATTTTATTATTTTTATTTTTGAATATAATAAAATTTCCAAATTCTATGGAATTTGTTACAAATTGTAAAGTTGTAAACCTTTTGCAAGTGGCTGAAGTCTAAAAGGATTAATAGATATTTCAGATTTTCATGACGTTTTAAAATCAAAAACCGGATACAACTATTTTTTATTTTGTATATATCAGTATCAGTTCAGATATAAATTCATACCGCTATATAAAATCGTATTAAATTGTATCGCGTCATTATTCGGATGTTATTTAATTATTATGCCCATTTCTCGGATAAACCTGTATTAAGACTCATATTAAATTTCGTATGATTATATAAAGCATCATATTAATTTTAATCGGGTTATTAGAAGTTGAAACTTTTTTACTTTTTTTTACATTTATCAAGTATTAGCTACCCTAGACGTATATTTATTTTTTGCGGGTTTCAAAAAGTTTTCCGCATAATCCTTTTTTTATTTAATTAAACTAAAAATTAATATTTAGCTAAAAATTTAACGTAATTAGACAATAACGATGCAAATGCACTTTATGCGGGAGGTTTTTGTTGCAAAATGACCTGAGAAAGCGATTTCTATTATTAATACATGCTTGCCCATTATTACGTGTAAAAATTTAACAAAAATTTAGGAAACAAAAAAAAAAAAAAAAAAAAAAGCTGTTACTCTAGTGTGCAAAAAAAAAAAAAATATATAATCAAAATAAAAAATCGAAAAGCCCCCCCCCCCCCCCCCCGAAACAAATTCCTAGCTACGTGCCTGTCGATAGACAATACAAAATTTGCATTTGGGGGAAACTTTACCTCCCCCTAAAATGAAACCCAGATGTAAACTTTCAAAACGCCGATACACGTGTCTTTTTTTGTCTCTTCTATCAAAATTTATAGGTGGGACCTTGTAATTTTTTTTTGTGTTGGTAAGTGTTATTGGTATTTCGTTCGAATCAACTTTTCAAATTAAATTCGCTTAGTTATTGTGTACGGTTGAAGCAATAATTTATTTTTTGATAATACAAGAGAATTGGTACCATATAACAAGTTATTTTGAAATTGTCGGTAATCAAAATTGCTTACTGCAAAAACGGTGTTCGCAATTAAATATGCCAATAAATTAGATGTTCAGTAGCACCAATTGAATTGTGGATTGCATTATTTATAGAAGCAACTAATGGTTGCTATTGGTTAACGAATTTGAGGCAATCTTTGTTTTCCTAACAAAATGTTTAAATATTTAAATTCAAATTTAATTTAATTCTGATTAATTATGATCTCAAACCTGACAATTCAAAACGATTGTAATATAAGAGAGTCTAAAAAAACTCGTTGCTTTTTAACTTAATAAAAATCCTTTAAACTTTTTCTTCCATTGCCAGTTGTTTTAATAAACAGATTCCCACAAAAATTGTTCAAGAAATTCTTATATCATTCATTTATTTAATAAAATTCAAAAACCATAAAATAATATGTCAATTTTTATAAAATTGAAAAAAATAAACTCTAAATTCATTTTTTAATTTTCTCCATACCAGTAATATTGAGATATTTTTAAGATGTTGTAAAAAATGTCATTTACATCCTTATTTAATAAAGTAAAAAAAAGGAATTTAAATACCAGATGTTAAACGTTATGATTTTTGTCATGATTTTTCCTAAACAATCTTACTAGAAGATAAATTCATCGTATTGTGGTGTATTTTTAGTTTTTCAGATTTTCTCACAGTTTTCCTGTTGCTAGACACTTAGCTAATTTGTGTTTTTCAATATATACGGTATTGAATTTTTTAAAAAATTATTTACACGTCAACTTTTGGTGTTTTGAAATGCCTAATTTTGAAAACTATTTTCCGGCCATTGATATTAAAAGCATGTAAAAATAATTGAATATGTTGTTCGGAGAAATATTTGATTAATGATGCTAAGGGTTTAGTGAATATTATTTTTTGTGTGTATAAATAGAATTAAGGTTATAAACCAGTATTAGAAAAATACTTTTTTTAATCGTAAAAATAATTTAAAAGATATGGAATATTAGGAAAATTTGCCATACACTCAAAAGAAAAGCTTCATGAAAAAATTAAAAAATATAATGAAAACTTCATTGTTTTTAGGCCAATGAAACTGTTTCATAAATATTTGTGAAACTGTTTCATAAAAAATATTGTTGAGATAATTCGTTTCGGAATTCCACCTGAATCTGACTCAATTTTAATACCGAAGTGTGTTAGTACTCCATTAGACTCTGTTTTGTGGTATTTTCTTCGGTTTACTAGATATGGGCCATTCTTATACAAAATATTTTGATAAGAAATTTCAAAAATTTTCAAAACCTTGTTTCAAAATATTTAAATTTTTTGTTGTTGTGTAACATGAATAACCTTTTGTGTATGTGTTAGCCGATGTTTAAGCATGCTAAATCCATCCGCATTAATTACTTATCTTAAACTTTTTAACCTTACGATCTGTGGCGAACGAGGGCGCTCCTGTCGCTTTCCAGGGGGGAAATCTCTGACATGGTGGCGGTGATAACCGGCCACTGTCTTATTGGCAGGCACGCTCGTAGGTTGGGGGTGTTATCGCCTGACTTCTGTAGGAGCTGCGGGGACGTAGAGGAGGAGGAGGAGAGTATTGAGCACTTTCTCTGTTCATGCCCTGCGCTGGTGCTACGTAGGAGGGCCTCACTTGGATCGGCGTTCTTTCACGATCTTGGGGATCTTTCAGGTGCTGGTATTTCGCACCTCCTTAGCTTAGTAAGGATCTCTAACTGGTTCAACGGTGGAGTCTGATCGGTAATGCGTCAGTCTCGTGGCATCACAACGGACCTCAGAGTCTAAGTGTGCTGGTGATCACGGAGCCGGCTACCTCTCCGACCTAACCTAACCTAACCTTACGATTGTCAGCTTTGATGTTTTGCGCTAAAACTGTGAATATTTCCAACAGAAATAGATGTATTGAGATGAAAAAAATCCCTATTATATTTTTTTTTATTTCATAAAATATGTATAAATGTAGGAAAAGGGTAATACTTTATAAATTATTTTACGTTAAACTTGAAAAATCAAGTTGTTTTTGCGCAAAGTCAGATACTTTAAAAAGCGCTACACACAAAAAAAATAAAATTCATAGCTTTTTATGAAAAAGTCCATATTTTTAAATTATTTATGAAATTTACTTACTATTTATGAAGTGTTCCTAGTTTCCCTAGCATTTATGAAAAGGTACATAAAATTTCCAGTATTATTGCAATTTATACAAGTTTTCTTAAATATTAGGATTTTGTACATTGGCAAATTTTGTAAGTACTTTTTCATAAATATTAAGTGTTTATACATATATTTTAAGAACCTTGTCATAATATACGGGACACAAACTTTCCCAGTATTTTTTATTAACTGTTCATAAATGTTATGAACAAGTTCCTAAATGAGTACATTGGTAAATTTTTTAAGTAATTTCTCATAAATATTAAATGTTTCTACATATATTTTAAGAACCATGTCATAATTTACGAGACACAAACTTTCCCAGTATTTTTTATGAACTGTTCATAAATGTAAAGTTCTCATTCAGTGAGAAAACTAGGTTATATGAATGTTTGATGTTTTGCATGGGATTGTCACTTCTTTCAAAAAGTGTTCTGATGATGATGGGAACCTAGAAAAATCCCGAAATAGATCTATCAACACATTCCTGAAAGTGTTCAATTAATAAATTTTAAAACAAAAACTCTATAGATTATTTGTTAGGACAATATCCTAATAAAGAAATATCGAGTATGGCCTCGAACTTGAATCATGTTCATTTTCATTGCACAATTAAAGGTCGAGAAAACATAATTTTTATTTTTAATAAAAATTCTATCAAACTTGTATTTTTTTATCACGCTCAAAATTTCTATTTCATTTTCAAACTGAATTTTTTTGGTGAAATTTATATCTGACACTAAACCTTCGTATTTTTCATGCAATTTCTTTGATATTGCCATAAGTAAATTTCGCTCTCAAAAGTGCGAATACAAATATGTTAATTTTTTTAGTTTTAAAACAAAGCACGTCTATTATATATCAAAAATCAAGTTTAACTTCAAAATCCGATTCAAATTTACAAATTGTTTTACAATTTAACAAAAGTCTTAAATTACATGAATTTTATCTAAACGGAAGTTATTGTTTTAAAATCGATACATTTGCATTCAATATTAAATTAGTGTCAACACATGTGATAACCCTTTTAAAGAATTAAAAGCATTGAATTTAAATTCCCTACAAAGGGGAACATTTTTAAATTGATACTTTGCATTCAAAAGTCCTCACATGCTGACTCTATAAAAATATTTTTTATGTAATAAAACAACTACTATATTATGTAAATTATTATGCACTCAACAGTTTGCATTATAACAACGAAATGCGGTACAATAATCAACCCTTTTTTACGCGATGACGCTATAGTAAATGTCATTCATACGCAACTGGAATATCGCAATGTATATAAATATTCACTTTTTTTGCTTTAACTAACTATTGTTAGTGGTAAACTTATTTATGTAAGCGGTAAAGTTTATAATTTGTCAATAAATTTACACACAATTTTTTTTTATGTTGGTTATAAATCATTTTGGCCACTATTTAATTATATCGAATTTCTACTGAAGATCTCTTGGAAGAGCGTGAAATTATAACATAGAATAACACAATGTTATTGTAACTTAATAGATTATAATTTTATTTTGATTCTAAAAATACACTAAAAAAAATTTAACTAACTTTCGTCAATTGTTTTGCTGGCATCGCGTTTTCCGCAAAAATTTTAGTTAAACGCTTTTAACAAAACACTTATTCCGAACTAGTGTTTATCCAATTTACGTTAATACCAAACTTGTGCTGATAAAAACATTATTACTATTAAGAACAAGTAAAAAGACTAGAAATTTCATATTTTCATAAAAAAATTCATTCGATTTCATAAATTATATCTTCATTAATTTAATGAAAATCTTCTTTAGAGCTATGAAATTAATACAAAGACTATTTTTTTTTTTTTCCATAAAATTTCATAATTTCATTAATTTTCGTCTAAAACTTTAGATTTAATGCTCAAGTGTTCAAAATATTTTATTTCAATGTAGACTTCTATTAATTTTGACTTCTACGAAATTGTTTAAAAAATCATATGAACCGATTATTCGGCTAAGTTCATATGTATTTTTTAAGACATTCATGAATAGTTTTATTAATTCAAGGAACTTCTTAATATTAAATAATTTTATGAAACAGTTTCATAAATTCTATAAACGTTTCGTTGCGTTTCAATTTACGAGTTCCAGTGAAAATTTTCGTTAACGTTGTGAAGAAATTCATTACTGAATGAACATAATTCTCTTATACTTTGAATACTATGTAGGTAAAGACCACTGCAAATGTAGTTAAGAACAATTGAAATTTTACCTAAAGAAAGGACGACATAAATTTCAGTAAATTCAACTAATATTGTCATTTATTTTTTAATGTTCAAAAAATTACTAACAATTGTAGTAAAAATGAACCACATGTTAGTAAAAAATAAACAAACGTTTATTTTTTTTAGTTTTTTAAATAACAAAAAGCGAATGAAAAAAATTATTTTTTTATTTTTTTTTATTTATTTCAGTCTACAGATTTAAACCTTACAGACTATTTAAAAGAAAAAACTATTTCATATTATTCTACAGTTCATTAAGATGGCGAATTATATCACGTTTAACAGCATCCATACTTTTATTGAAGTCTACTACAAAATATAGTTGATTAAACTCATCGCAAATTCTTCGAAAAGGTTCAGCGTTGGCGTAATTTGTTCGAAAAGCAGATAGACGTAAAGGCACGTAGTTCCTTGTTGAATAAATTGGAATATGTAAATTAACTTTGCTCAAAAGATATTCGGAATCCATAGCACCGTTTATCAATTTTAGGAGAAATGTTACATTGAGCATTTGTCGTCTGCTTTTAAGAGTAGGTAGTTTTATAAGTGCAAGCCGACTAGTATAGGAAGGCAAATTATTATAATCCCATCCGAGACCACGTAGACAAAATAACAAAAATTGTTTTTGCACAGATTCAAGAGATTGAGTACGAGTTTTACAAGAAGGATCCCAAATAATTGATCCATATTCTAGAATGGGTCTGACTAATGTTGTAAAAAGCTGCTTTGTAGTGTAAGGATCGGAAAATTCTTTTGACCAACGTTTAATAAATCCAAGCACGCCCATGGCTTTATTTATAGTAGTTGAAACATGACATCTGAAATCCAATTGCTTGTCTAGTAATATACCGAGATCATTAAATGTTTGCACCAAATGCAACAATTCGTTGTTCATTAAGTAACAGCCGTTAGTAGGATTTGATCTTGAAAAAATCATATATTTACATTTTCCAGTATTGAGATCCATTAAGTTGTCCTCACACCAAGTAGTAAAATTTAAAATATCGTACTGGAGTAAAGCTTGATCGTTTAGATTATTGAATGAAAGGAATATTTTCACATCATCTGCATACATTAAAGTTTGGCAATATTTTATAGCGTGTGGGAGATCATTAATAAAAAGTGTAAACAACAATGGACCAAGATGGCTACCTTGCGGGACGCCTGATTGAACATTAATAGATTTAGAGTCACAGTTACGAAATTTGACATATTGTATTCGGTTTTTCAAATACGATTCGATCCAATTTAGAAGTGAGACACTAAACCCCAAAAGATCTAGTTTGAACAACAAGAGGTCGTGGTTCACTCTGTCAAATGCTTTACTAAAGTCTGTATATACAGCATCAGTTTGTTTTCCTTTAGTAAAACCATCAATTACGAAAGAAGAAAACTCAAGTAGGTTAGTAACTGTAGATCGTGATTTTCTGAAACCATGTTGTTTTGGTGATAATATGGAAGATACTTGATGAGACAACAATTCCGTAACAAGTTTCTCAAATAATTTAGGAATTGCACTTAACTTGGCTATACCTCTGTAATTTGAAATATTGATTTTACTACCAGATTTGAAAAGAGGAATTATAAAAGACCGTTTCCAAGTTTCTGGAAAATACCCAAGCTTAAGGGACAGGTTGAAAATGAAAGTTAAAGGAATACACAGTATGTCTGAACAGCTTTTCAGGATACAAGTTGGAACACCATCAGGGCCACCAACATAAGAAATTTTTAGCTTCGACAAGTTAGATGAAACATGTTGTTCGTCAAGAGATGCAATAAAAATAGATGTTGATTGTTGAATAGAGTAAGGATAACTCGTATTGGTAAACACAGACGAAGAATACGTTGAAGCAAAAAATTCTGCGAACATGTTGCTAATAGAAATGTCATCAGAAGATTCTGAACCATTGTATTTCATTGTAGAGGGGAAAATGTAAAATCATAAAACAGTCATTTGATGTGGTTTGTTTTTTAAAATGAACTACAGGGTTAGTAAAAAATTAAATTTGTTCTACAAATGACTGACATTTACATAAAAAAATAAAGAAACTGTATTGCAACCTAAATAACTACATACTTTTAAAGCAGAAGTTCCATGAGTGCTGTTAAAAAAATAATTGCCACCCTTCTGTTCCTATTTAAAACTTGTGATAATTTTTATTATTGTAGCCCATTATTTTTGTTAAACTACTCTATTTTTATTAAATAAAAATATAATTTTTTATATCACCTTTTCTTATGAGTTAAGCTCTTTTTAAATATGACCTCATTCTAGCGCTTCTGTATTTTTATTTTTTTTTATATAAATTTCAATTCAAATATTTGCTCTTAAAATCTTATTTTTGGATAAGTATTTTAAGTACTATTTACATTTTTACTGTATTACGCATAGTTTCGAATTAGATATTTTGTTTAAAAAAGTAAATGATTTCATTCATAATAGTTTATTATGTGAGAATTCATTGTTCTCAGGTTTCAAGATTAGTTTTTATCTTTAGCATTTTTGTAAATATTATATTTAGAAAAAAAAAAAATTATCTTAAATTTTGCCGCTGTAAATAAATAAATTTGGGTTCTTTATCTTAATATAGAAAAGATATGAGCTGAACACTTTAACATTTTAAGAGGTCATTGAGATCGTCGAGTGTTCATAAACAAATAATAAACCTTCTCATACTAAGATAACCAAATTTTTATATGAGGGTTTAGAGAATGATATATTCTGGCAGTAAAACTAATCCTTATGGGTCAGTTGAAAAGGATATAAAATTAAAAAATTCTAGGGACACCTTCTATATACTTTGGTTTTGTGCAAAAATTTCGTTGATCATTTGCGGAGATCAGCATGTTTACAAAAAAGTTCGGGTCTTGAGGACATGCACCTAAAGAACATTTACAAGAGTTCAAAACTTCTTAACAAGGATATAACTAAAACAATCTGGAAGACTAGAGGTTATCTTTAATGTCTTTAAAATAATTAAAGACACTGCTAATGCTTTGAAGCTTCCTTATGTTTTTTCGACAGACTTCTCCAAAATTATTTATTATCTAATGGTAAGGGAATGTTTTTTATTGTGGTCTGTTCTCTACATTGGACCTTTCCTTTTTTTTTGTTGTTGTTACATGAATATGTTATCGTGTTTAATTTCCCTGTCACTATTTTAAAAAAGTCTGGAATTGCACACGTTCTTCTTGGCTTCATTGTGTCGTTGAAAAAACGCTATATAAAGTGTAGTTTTTCGTAAATACGAAGGCGGATCAATTCGTCCGTGACTTTTTGAATGAGACACAGTTTTTTAGGAAAAAAAAAAATATTTTTCAACATAATCTCCTTTTAGGTCAATGCACTTAGTCCAACGTTTCTCCAATTTCCACTCAGCCATTTCTTTAGGTTTGGAAATAGGAAATAGTCACTGGAATTTTGCCATTGAGACTGCACACGGTTGTACTCGTGCATTATCTTGATGAAAAAAAACTTTTTTTGGCCATATGGGGTCGTTTTTTTTTTTTAAATCCTTGTTAACTCGGTCCAATAAGTTGGCATAATATTCGTTGTTTATTGTTTTTCCCTTTTGAAGGTAATCGATGGGGATTATCCCGCGTGCATCCCAAAAAAACTGTTGCCATCACCTTATTGGCCGACAAACTGACCTTGGCCTTCTTCGCAGCCGGTTCACCCAGAGAAACCCATTGTTTAGACTGCTGCTTGGTCTCCGGAGTGTTGTAATGGATCCATGTTTCATCCACAGTTACAAAACGCCTCAAATCTTATTCTAATTGCTGTTAAACAACTCCAAACTATCCTTTGAAGTTGTCACACGATTACGTTTATTGTTAATTGAGAGCAATTGCGGCACCAATCTTGCAGACAGCTTTCTTTAACCCAACTTATTATTTAAAAATTGAAACCACACTGCCATATGAAATGCCTTTGCCATCAACAATCTCACGCACTTTTACTCTTCGATCGGCCAACACCATATCGTGGATTTTTTTGACATTTTCAATTGGCCGTCCAGAACGTTCAGCGTCATTTGTACTTGTGCGACTACAACGAAAGTCAGTAAACCACATTTTTACCATTGAAATCGATGGTGCAGAGTCCCCATAGTATTTATCAAGCTTTTCCTTGGTTTGATTGACGTTTTTTTTTCGCAAACAATAATGTTTAATTAGCAATCGAAATTCACTTTTTTCCATTTTGAAGAAAATCCACGAGGTTGTATGTTTTGAATAGCTGTTAAACGCAAAGTAAATGACGGAACTTGCTCAAAATTTGACAGTAGTCTATTAACAGGTGGTAATTGATGGGAGCAGCGTTGCATTTCATATAACTGTGAGGGAAGTTCGAAAAGTCATGGACTTAGTGATCCGCCCTCGTATAAAATGTGAATAACAAACAAGTTTTAGAGAATTTTCCAAGACAGATTTTTGTGAACGGTAAGAATTTTATTCACAAATTAATAAAACTAATTGACTTCATAAACATATATAAATAAATCAAAAATATGAAAAATTAAGTGTTTATAGTGTTCCCTAAGGTGGACCTGTGAAATATTTTTTTTATTTTTTTTCCAACTTTTATAATTTTTTAAATGGTTTTTAGCAGATGTTTTAATAAATATTATTTATATAAGAATAGCAAAAATAAATCTGTTGAATTTACAAATATTTCGTTATATTTGAGCTAAATATTAGTTAATTGAAAGTAACAAAATAATCAGCTGAAATCAGCAATTGGTAAAAAATAAGCATACATGTTCATACGCTTTCATAAATGTAATCATGTATGTACTCACATGAATGATGAATGAGCATACATGATATATGTGAGTACGTAAATGACATATATGATAGCATATATGAGTCCATACATTTGGGGAAAAATGTCATATATGGTAATGTATGGAATCATATATGAATTCTAACATCTATGCTATACGTTGTCATGTATGAATTGACATTCAATCAGAAATGAATTCATTCTTCCTGTATTTAATCGAAAAACCCCATGTAAGTTCATATAATTTCCCTTTTATGGTGATTTGGTCAAAATAAGTTTTGTTCAAAAAAAATTTGTCGTAATTTTTATCAAAATAGGGCCAATATGAAAACTGAAAACTTAAATATGAAATGTGTAATTCCCTACAAATGTAGTGCATTGTGTAAATATCAGGAAATAATTAACCCTCTAACTGGCAAACGATGTTTTGCAAGGAAATTCATACTATGTGCTCTACTCGAAAAACAAATAATAAGTTCTTCAACAAAATTGTTTATCGTTGCCTAATTTAGGCGATATGGGCCATAATATTTTAGGGTGCATTTTGGAAACTAAAGCATATAAAAGATAAGTTTTGGACAAAAAATATTTCTCTTACCAAGAAGATTCGAAAATCTATTTTTGTTCTGCTCCTATTTAAGAAGATATCGCGATTTTCGCTTTTTGGAAAAAGCGAAATTAGGCGAAAAAGTATATAAACTTCAATTTATATTGATCAGAAGTCAACGCTTTGCTATTAATACTTAATGTCTTCTTTCTGCAAAATTTCATAAAAATCCGTCTACTAGTTAAGACGATGTCCTTGAGAGGAATCCTGATAAAATCCTGTGAGTCCTTGGAGTAAAGTAAGGACTTATTACAAAAGATAAAGCTTCAATCTTACTTATATTTTATTATAAAGAGTTTTTAGTAAACTTAAATTGGTTTTTAAGATTTTTGAAAAATATATATTTTTTTTTTAAATAATTAGTTTTTGAAATTTCACGAAATTTTGATTTTTAAGCTTTTTCGCTTCCAGCCCATTGACGGCACACGAAAAATTTTTTCGCAAAATATTTAGCAAATTTAGTTTTCTATCAGAATATATTAATTTCTAAGTATAAAACGACCATTTGACGCATTTGTGGTAAAGTTTGTGAAGACTGCACTGAGGCAGAGGGTTAATAGGAATGAGGAAAAGCGGGAGTAGTCTTTACGAATATTGCTCCTGAATTTCCCTGTTCGAGAAGTTCATTCACCATATGGCTAGTCCGATTGATGAACGAATTGTTCACTGGACAATCGGCTACAAACGTATAACAACAACTTATCTTGTGGGGCCGTCATTCACAAAAAATCTTTCAAGTCAAAACTCACATAAAATAAGCTTAAATCAAACAAATCTTATGTTACTAACAAATTAATATACTTCCATGACCATGAAAATGTTAAAAAAGTGACCATAAAAAACTAAACCAGGAAGATCTTTTTTTTTCTGTCTTAAACTAATATTTATAATTTATGATGCTTTTTTAGATTTTATTTTAAATCTTCTCTTAACATTTGAAAACTAGTCAATGTAGATCATGTACATGGTTGGGTCATAAATTTAGGATTTATACACTCTTACATATGTTAAAAATTGTTATAGTTTAGTTTTTTGTACCGCAAAACAAAAAACAGTTAAAATAACAAAGTTTTTATGACTTTGGCAAATAATAATATGCAACAATTATTTGAATATATACGCAAAATTGTGCGAAATACTAAGAAAATAAATATAGAGGATGTGCAATAATGTCCAATGTCCATACATCGAATAATGTCAAAAAGGTTAATATGTTCTAAAAAAAAAAAAAACTAAAGACAATAATTGTAATTTTTAAAAGTTTTATTTTGAGAGTTGTATTGTTAAAACCAGTTTTTATAAGTTGTTTATCGTATTATGTGAGGTTATTTTATTAGAACGCTTGTACTATATGACATTGCTCTATATTTTTTTGGGGTGGTATTTTATTTTTATATGCATAGTGTCAAAGGTCAAATTTTACTAAAACTTCTCATGCTTTTCAGGACGTATTTTTGAAGTTATTTAAAGAAAAATTTCTTATTATTTTAAGGTTAAATTTTCAAAACTGGATTTTTTTTTTGAATTGACCTTTTGAACTTAACGGTTGTTTTCAGTTCGTTTTTTGAAATTTTGCTTAATCATAAATTATTTTTTTTTAAAGGTTCAGTAAAGTTTAAAACTTGTTTTTGGCTATGGATATAAAGCCATAATTGACGTTGAAGCTAAATTTAAAATTTTTTAAATGAAATATTGAAATAAAGCATTGAAATTTAAAAAAAAAAATTACAAAAAAACGAATGACCATACATAGCAGCTTTAACATCAACAATAAGATGATTGGTGTTAATTCGGCTGCTCCTTAAAAATATATTTGTCATTAAACCCCCAATTTTATTGTTGTCCTGGTAACGGCAACATCAATTTAGAAAAATAATATATATGAGTTTTATATCACTTATATCTATCGCTGCGCCCACCTTCGGTGTTCCCATAGCACTTAACCATTTGTGGAAAAATAGTAGTTTTATTAAAAATGTCAAAAATTCAAAGTTTTTAAAACTTTAATTTTTGATTTCATTTATCCATTTAATATACTCAAAACTATTCAGATATGGAATACTGACTTCATTAACCCACTATAACCTGGAATCAAAAATGACTCACGTATTTGATGAAAATTCAAAAATATGTTTTCTTTAAATTAATTTTGAAGCCTTTTTTAAAGTGCCTTTTTTTGGAGATGTTGACTGCTTTTTTATAATATAATAGTTGTAGTTAAATAAAAAATAAATAAATTTTAAAAATGACAATTCGTGTTTCCAGGACATTTCACTTTAATTTGATTAGAATATAATTATCTTTACATTTATTCAAAATATCTTTAAGCCTTAGTGGCCCCGGGACAGAAAAGATACGTAAAACGAAATATATATCACGACTACAGGAGTGTAAAGCTTTTAAAATGATCAAAAAAAAAATATTTCCACTTGACACAAATAAATATTTTATGCAATTTAATCCATATAGGGTTAATGTTTTCACTTTTGACCAAAAAAGACCCATTGAATGACTTCTTTTAGATTTTGATAAAATTTGGGTATGTGATAAAGGGTCCCAGTAAAAAAAGCTGCTAACATGCAAGCAGGTTTGTAAGGGAGTAAGCCGAAAAGAATCCCTTACAAACCTGCTTACATATGCTATGATTTTTATATAGCGAATTCCCACTTGGAAGCATTACTTCTGGACAAAATAGGCGCGGATTTCAGCGCTTATAAAAAGCAGTGATTTCAGGGGTTTCAGTAAAATCATATTTCATGTCTACATTTTTAAGATTAAAAGTAATGTACATAATTTTACATACAATTCTACAGATATTAGTTTTTTGTTGTTAAAATTTTTGACATATAATATAATTATTTTATTTTTTTAACCGCTCCACGTGCTAGCTCAACAGAAACAGTTAAACGACTAATTCTTTTTTATTTCATACTCAAAAAGACCAAACACAATCGGAAATCACTCGGGAAAATTTTTACAGATCGTTTACAATCCTCGATATGAAACTTTCTGCATCACAACCTGCATCCTTATAAGGGATTAGGGTAAGCAGTAAGCTCAAAACTTTTGTTTGTTTATTTTTATACGAAAATTATTAGTTTCTTTTGCTGCTTCTCAATATTATATAATAGTAAGCACTTACATCAGCGCATTTGTTTTATCCTGCTTCTAAAAACACGAAAATTTTTTACTGGGGTACTAAAGTAACGAAAAACCTAAAATGTTTGTGGTACCAATTTCACTTTCAAGTGCTAAATTTTCCTGTCGGTCTTTTTTGGTCACAAGTTTAAATATTAATCAAATTACATGAAATAATACTTTCCATCAAGTATACATTTTTTTATCTATTTAAAAGCTTTGCAATCTTATAGTCATAATCGCGCTTCATTAGTCTTTTTTTTTGTCTCCAAGCCTATAAGGTTTAAAGATTTTTTAAATAAAATTAGATATAATCAAGTCAAATTATGATGATAGTTTTGCAAAAGCATGCAAACTTTGTTGAAAATATTCAAATTTTGTTCAACTTTTGACATTTTTTATATTCACACAAACACGAATTATATACAGAAAAAATTCAATCGAATTTCAATTAACATTTTTGTTGATTCGATTAGAAGTTTAATTGAATTTGTGCCTATTAAGGGAATTGTAGTATCAATTCAAATAACTTGTAACTATTTAATTGATGTTGTTTTGAATTAAGATTTTAATCATATATATTAAAGTTTTAATTGGGATATTGTTTTTAATTTCAAACAAATTTGTGATAGATGCTATTAAAAATTTAATTAAAAATTGTAAAAAATCACCAAAAGTTGGGGAAAAAAATCGCTAAAATTAAAAAAAGTCGCTATAATTGAAAAAGATCGCCAAATTAAAAAAATTACAACATTTAAAAATATCAACAAAATTGTAAAAATTTTTAAAAAACTGCAAAAACTTAGAAAAATCCTCAGTATTTAAAAAGAAATATCCAAATTAAAAAAAAAACTCCAAAATTGGAAAACAATTGTCAAAATTAAAAAAAACTATTAAATTATTAAATTATATTAGAAAAAATCGCCAAATTTTTTATAATAAAATAAAAAAATCTCTAAAATATAAAAAACAAGCGCTGGCATTACAAAAATCACCAAAATACAAACGTCTATATCTCGAAAACATTTTTAATTTTTGTCATCTTTTTTTATTTCGTAATTTTTTTTTTAATTTTGGTGATTTTTTAGAAGTGTTATTTTTAATATTTGGTAATTTTTTTTATTTAATTTCAATATGGCGATTTTTTTTTTCAATTTTGACAACTTTATCTAATTTTTATTTTTAGAGATTAGCCTTGTATTTTAGCGATTATTTTAAATTTAGTTGATTTTGTTTAATTGTGGAATATTTTTCTTTGTCATAATGGTTTATAAATACTGCAAATTTTGTCTGCACCAAATTCATTTTCAATTTACATAAAAAAAATTCAACCTTTGGAATCTGTACACTACACCCAAATAGTAAACCTTTTAAGAGATAAAAACACCCAATACTACACTTATAAACCTAAAGAACAAAAAGGTTTTAAGGTTTTTTTGCGTAATATGCATTATTCAACCGATAAAGAGGAAATAAAAAAAGAACTATGTGAACTTGGACACGAGGTAACACATATCCAAAATATCCTACAAACCAGTACAAAAAAACCATTATCTTTGTTTTCTATAGAACTTAAATTAAACCAAAATAATAAGGATATATATTCTTTAACCCACCTTTTACACTGTAAAATTAGCTTTGAACCTCCACGTCCAAAAAGAACTTTACCTCAGTGTACAAACTGTCAGAAATATGGCCACACTAAAAACTTTTGCACCAAAAATCCCGTTTGCGTAAAATGTGCAGGTGGTCACAAAACTATTCAATGCCCAATTAAGCAAAAAAGCGAACATATTAAATGTGCGTTGTGCGGTAAAAATCACACAGCAAATTACAAAGGCTGTTTGGTATACAAATCCCTCAAAATAAAGCTCTTTCCACCACTAAGAAACAAAGAAATAGTACCCGTTAAAGAACATCAAACTCAACAAGATGATCATTCTCAAACGTACCTACTATAAACAGTAGTATAAATTCTACAATGACTTACGCTCAAGCAACAGTACAGAATCAAAACCCTAATTCTGAAGTAATGTCCACTACTAGCCGCGTTAAAAACACGTCTACCAGTACTACAAATATTCCTATAACCAGTTCCACTACACCACAAACAAATAATGATATGCAAGACCTTAAGGATATGATGAAGCAACTGATTTCTCAAGTATCAAACATGATGAACATTATAACAGTACTTCTAACTAAGCTTGATGGACAGACAAAGTGAACTTAATATAGTACTATGGAACGCGAACGGCCTTATCCAACACGCACTCGAACTAAAATCATATTTAAATCGTTTTTCAGTAGACATATTACTTGTCTCTGAAACCCATTTCACACAAAAAAGCTTTATAGCCATACCAAATTACTCAATATTTTACACCAATCATCCTGATAACACAGCTCATGGGGGTACAGCAATAATAATACGAAAATCTATTAAATGCACTGAAATTCAAGATTTTAAAAAGGATCACATACAAGCAACTTCCGTTTTAATAGAAGACATGCACGGTCCATTTGTATTATCTGCAGTCTATTGCCCTCCAAAGCATAATAACACAAAAATTGAATACCTTGAACTCCTGAAATCTCTTGGTAATCGGTTTATAGCGGGAGGAGATTTTAACTCTAAAAATACAGTTTGGGGATCTCGTTTAACACTACCGAAAGGAAAAAATTTACTAGAGGCAATAAATGAAAATAAATGCAAATTTATAAGTACCGGAGAGCCTACATATTGGCCAACAAACATTAACAAAAAACCAGATCTTTTAGACTTTTTTCTCACCAAGAATATAAGACATGATTTTCTGAATATAAAATCAAGTTTTGAATTATCTTCAGACCACTCTCCAGTTGTACTTAAATATCAAACCGATGTACTTTTATCGAATCAAAATAAATTTATATACAACAAGAAAACCGACTGGAGTTGTTTCAGGGAGATCTTAGAGACAAGTCTCGACACAAATATATCGTTAAAAACTGAAGAAGAATTGGATAATTCTATAGCTTTTCTTAACGATAAGCTTATAAGCGCAGCTAGTGATTCTACTCCATCCAGAACACACACAGTAGATAAATACAGTATCCCTCTTCACATACAAGAGAAAATAAAAGCCAAACGAAAATTAAGAAAAAGATGGCAAACTACAAGGTCAACCCAGGACAAAACACACCTTAATAGGCTCACAAAAGATCTTAAAAATTTGTTAAAGAAAGACAAAGAAGATAAACTCCAAAGATACCTTACTAACCTTGGCTCGTCAGCTACAACAAACTATTCGCTCTGGAAAGCAACTAAAAAAATTAATAATGGAATTTTACACCTGCCACCGATCCAAAAACCAGATCTTACGTGGGCCCGCACAAATGAAGAAAAAGCAAATGTTCTTGCAGATCATTTCTCTAAAACCTTTACAAACCCAATGGAAGAAAACGAGCCATCTTTGCAAAGTATTTCAAACAGCATTGCCAACTCTCAAATCAAACGAATTTCAATTAATGAAATAAAAAAAACAATAAAAACAAATATAAAGGATAATAAATCTCCTGGTTACGATCAGATTACCGGAAAACTCTTAAAAGAATTGCCAAATAAGGCCCTGGTGTATTTAAGAAATATATTTAATTCAATTATTGATATTAAGTACTTCCCAAAAGTTTGGAAAGTCGCTGAGGTAATCGCTATTCCAAAGCCAAACAAAGACGCGTCAAAGACAACATCGTACAGGCCAATTAGCCTACTGCCTTTACTGTCAAAGCTCTTCGAAAAACTCCTCTTTCAACGTATTGAACCTATTCTTTTAGAAAGGCAACTCATCCCTAAACACCAATTTGGTTTTAGGCGAAAGCACTCTACGATACAACAAATTCATCGAGTAACAAATAAAATATCGTCTGATATTGACAAAAAAAACTTTTGTGTTGCAACATATCTGGATGTTGCAAAAGCGTTTGATAGTGTATGGCACAAAGGTCTTCTTTATAAGCTAAAAAACCAATTACCTAAAGATTTCTTTCTAATATTACAAAGTTATCTACAAAACCGAAGATTCTATGTTAAATATAAAGACGAATGTTCAAAAATACTTTCTATGAAAGCTGGAGTACCTCAAGGTAGTGTCCTCGGACCAATGCTATACCTCCTGTTTACATCAGATATCCCAACTCCTACATCAAATAACAATATGATAGCAACATTTGCTGATGACACTGTTTTACTTTCATCACACGAAAACATCAAATGGGCTATGCAAAACCTACAACAACTGCTCAATAATACGCTGAATTGGTTCAGTAGTTGGGGAATACAAGTTAACAGTGAAAAAACAGTTCAAGTAATTTACACTAATAGAAAGATAACAAATTTTCAACCAATTCAAATAAATAGTTTACCAATTATTTTTGATACAAAGGCGAAATATCTTGGCATGATAATTGACTCCAAACTTTTATGGAAAGACCACATCACTCAAAAGAAAAAGGAATTAAACAACAGGTTTAGACAACTATTTTGGCTGCTAGGGAGAGAATCTAAACTAACAACTCAAAATAAACTGCTCATATACAACACAATTATAGCGCCAATATGGAAGTACGGCGTAGAAATTTGGGGTACTGCTAGCACAACTAACTTAAAAGTTATCCAACGAATTCAATCTAAAATATTGCGAACTATTGTCAATGCGGAATGGTATATTAGAGATGAGGACATACATCGGGATCTAAACGTCAAAACAGTAAAAGAAGTTATACGTATTAGCAGCTTCAAACATACTACTCGTTTAACACAACATTCCAACATGGAACTCAGACAGTTGCCGGCAAACGAAATCCTGGCACCAAGAAGACTTAAGCGGTATGCACCTTCAGAACTAGTTGAGCGTTACTAGGAGAGTCAAAATGCTGTGTAAAATAAATTTTGTATATATCACTTATCATTCTTACATTCGATTTAAGTTATCTTAGGTACTGATTTAAGATAATTAACAACCCACCTCTGTAAAGTCTATTGCTTATTGTCATTTTGTTGACAGGTGTAATAAAAATGGGAAATAAAAAAAAAAAAAAAAAAAAAAAAATTTACATATATTATTAAACTTTTAATTGAAAAAGAGTTTGAAATCAAACAAAAGTTTAATTGGCATTTTTTTGAAAACATTTTTTTTTTTGTGTAATTTTTAAAATTTAGTTTTTTTCTTTTATTAAAACTGTTATTTTATAAAAATAGCAGTCGACATCTCAAAATTAATTTAAAAAAACACATTTGCATTCGTGGGTCATTTTTGATTCCAGGCTACAGTGGGTTAATGATATCCCATGAAGTTAGAATTTTATATCTCAATAATCTGGAGAACATTTAAGGAATTTTGGGAATTTTTAACATAAATGTAATTTTTTTCAAATATCTGTAATTTTCGGCCAACATTTGGCACGGGTTGGTTATAGCTCCCAAAAAAACAACAAAAAATATTTCTTTTATTAGAAATCATTTACAATAAAATGGGGGTGGTGTGTAATGGTTTTTTATTATCTGGCATAATGTGAGTATTTGGTATATTTTCAAAACAAATTTAATCTTTCTAGAAACAATCAACTTAAAATACAAATTAAAAATCCTTGAAATGTTTTCACCCTCTTATGGTTAAATAATTAATATATTTTCCATATAAATAAATCATTAGTTTTTGTCAACTTATCCTGTTTCTATTCTCCCTCTACAACAAAATAAAAATTCCATTTTGAAAAAAAAAATAAACATTCGATTATTTTTTACGTCAAATTTTACTTTCGTGTGTTTTTTTGTTGATTCCAATTTCGTGTTTAATTTGTATTTATGTGGGTTTATTTTTTAATGCAGGTGGTTTTAGTCAAATATTTGTTCCGCCTGTAAACTAAAACATGCAACACTATGATGCCACAACATCCCCCTTTAATATAATGTCGCTGTCGTAGTTTTATAACATGGACGTATTATAAACATGCTTGTAATTTCATTTGTTTCCGGATCAAAAGATCACTTCCTGACAGGATATAAACAGGAGTAAATGTAAGAAAATTGTACAAATGTTTAGATTTCTATGGAAAAATATTTAAATAATAAAAATTAAAATAAGAAATGATTTTTAAGATAAAATGCTGAAAAACCAAACAAATTTCTAACGGTCATTTTAAAATGATTTGTTAAAAAAAAAAAAAATCAAGTTTTTTTCTATAGAAAATAACCTTAAAACTGGGTTAAATGTTAAATGAGCATTAGGAATAGACAAAAATCTTTGATCTTAAATATCTTAACACAAACCCTTTTATAAATTGACGTTGTATCAGATCATGATTCTGTTGCTTTGGTGATGTTAATGTTGCTTTGATACACACAAGATGCTTTGTTAAGATCAACAACTTTTTAACCCTTTTTTTTCTTAAACAACTTTTTAAACAATTAATTCACATATAATTTTTATATGTAGATCATACTATCATTGTGTTATATTTTTGCTTACCCAACAATCATATTAAAATGTTAGGTTCATGTTTTTGTGACATTTCTTGTGAACTTAAATGTCAATTTGTTCAAGTCTTTTGTATTTCCGTCTAAATTATGTTTAAAACGTTTGACTGTTTAATTTTTTTGTTGTGCTCAAATAATTAGTTTAAGTCAGAGTTGGGATTTGTTATTATGATTATGACTATGGCTCAGCAGTTCATATAAAAAGTTGTCGTTTGTGAAACAATAAATTTGCAACAAAATGGCATCGATTTGTTAATGCATATGTGTTATAAATGCATATTTTTACATATTTTGCTACAAATGCATATTTTAATGCATGTTTTGGCATTAACACTTAAATGTTAGATTGGGCAGCTATATCTTTTTCTGCTCCTTTACAACATATCCAAAGTTCATTAAAATCTGAGAGGTCGGGTCGTAATAAAGGGCGATTTTTTAGCAACTTTCTTTTTGGCAACACTGTTTTTGAGAGCTCAGCTGTTTTCGTGTAACATATTACTGTTAAAAACGTTCCGTTTGGTCTATAATTTAACCATAAATCTACTTACAAACGAACAACGCTTGCAGATTATTGAATTTTATTATCAAAATTCATGCTTGGTTAAGAAATTGCATCGTGCAATTTTTCCAATTTATGGTCAGTTTGGGCGACCTTCTGAGGCGGCTATTCGGAATCTTGTGACTAAATTTTGCACCAAATTTATATTATTGGATATTAGAGACAGTGGTGAGTGAGACAGAGGAAAATATCGCAGCTGTATCCGCAAGTGTTGTTGATGACTGTGAATTATCGATTCGGAGCCGTTCGCAGCAATTGGGCCTCTGTTACTCCACTACGTGGAAGGATTTGGATGTTTGGTGTAAGAATTGAAGCCACACGACCTACCACAACGGCTAACTTTTGGTGAAGCGGCGCTAGCAAAGCTGGATGAAGATCCACTTTTTTTATCGGAAAATTGTGTTTAGCGACGAAGCTTATTTCTGGTTGAATGAACAAGCAATATTACCATATTTGGTGTGAAGAGCAGCAAGAAGCATTGCAAAAAACTGCCAATGCATCCCGAAAAATGCACTGTGTGGTGTGAATTATGAGTCGGTGGCATCATTGGACCGTAATTTTTCAAAGACGATGAAAGCAGGAACGCTACTGTAAATGGCGAACGCTACCGTGCGATGATTACAATTTTTTTTACCCAAAATGGAAGTGCTGGACTTGGGTGACATATAGTTTCAACAAGACGGTGCCACATGCCACACAACACACGAAGCCAAGGATGATGAATAACAAGGATGCACAGAACACCCCATCATGCCATCTCGCACAAATGCAGTTATGTAGGCTGACAAATTTTAAGACTGTGGTTTTATTCACCTACTTTTTATATAATTTATTTATTTTTCAGTAATTTTGAAAATAGTTCATATTAATTTAAATTTCTTAATTGAAAATATTAGTAAAATTTTGATTAAAAAAATCAAAAAAAATATCAAAATTTTTAAACTACGCTTAGGTTGGCCAATTTTTAACAAAAAAAAACTAATGATCTTGAACTTGAATAATCATGCTCACATCATAATTTATGATAAAAGATCGAAAAATAAACTTTTGGTTTTAATTTTTTAAAATTTAAAAGTAAAACATTTGGCCAATTAAAAAATTAAAATTAAAAATTACTAAAAAAATAAATAAATAAATAAATTTTATTAATAGTGGGTGAATAAAACCACAGTCTTAAAATTTTACCTCCTACATAACTGCCTTTGTGCGGGATGGCACGATGGGGTGTTGGCGCGATGGCATGATCAGGTGCGCGTCGCGCACAGTTCTGTGCATCCTAGTTCTTCATCCTCCTTGCACGAAACAATGGCCCAATTGAGAGGCGAGTTCCGTAAACAGTTTATTCTACGTTTGGGGCCGGTCAATTGGCTCATGTTAAGGCTTATGTCTATATGGACAAGCCAGCAACGGTTGACGCACTGGAAGCCAAAATTTATTCATGAGATTCGGGCCGATATGTTGTAGAGAGTATGCCAAAATTGGACCCACCATATGAACCATTTGAGGCGTAGCCGCGGTCAACATTTACATCATCAACATTTAAATCATCTTTAAACATTGAATTATATAGATCTATCTATCGACTCAAATAAAGATTTCATAAATTTCTCTAAATTTTATATATTTTTTTAAATCAAATCTGAAAACTCTTAAAAAATCACCCTTTACCTCCTTGATAAGACAAAAATTACTTGAATTGAGTTAATAAAACGTTGAAAAAAAACCAATAATAAATGCATATTTTTAAATTTTATATGCATTTTTTACATTGTTAATGTATATTTTATGTATATTAAACACGGTTATAAAAGCATTAACTACCGAGCCCTAATTATTACAAATAAATTATGTTATGTAATGGAATGATGCCAGCAAAGCATTCTATTACTCAGTAATAAGTTTGGTAATAATAAATAACATTTTAACCCTTTTATTTTACTAATGACATTTCTATCGAATTATGTTGGGCAGACGGGGGAGGTTTTGCCACTGGGGCACATGATATGTTACCCTCGATTTTCGCTGTATTTAAAAGAGTTATTAAAATGTATTTTTCCATAATTTGTGCAGTTGCACTCGGGGAACTTCTACTGTAACTATATTTTAAATCAAACAAAGTTTAATTGAAATTTTTTTGACATTAATTTTTTCTGTGTAGTTTTAAACGTTATATAAAATATTTTGATGAACAAAACCAAAATAATTCTTAATTTAGATACCATTTTTGGTCGACTTTACATAATTTTCAAATTATATTACGCGCTTTTCAATAATTTTTAAATTTGCGTCGAATTCAGCGAACACGTTAGCTAATGTGGTCCTTTGGAATTGTTTTAAAAATTGTTGTATAGCATTTTCATATTACCGCAAACAAGAAAATGTCAAAAAATACCCAAAGAGTTGTCCTTTACACGGAGTCCACATTAGATATTTAGTTGGTTATGATATGTGCGAGAAGGCCAATGGAATAACTGAATTAAATTATCTATGTTCATATTAATGTTTAGGGTGGAGAACACGTATTCATATTTATATCATGTCTTCTTATAATTGTCTGTTTTTTGTTGTCAATTTTCAACTATGCGATTAAAAAATAACTTTAAATTGATTTAAAATATTTAAACAATTTTTAATACATTTTTTCTTTGTGTATTTTTTTAATTTTAGGCGTTTAACTTTTATTTATTTTTTTATGTATGCGTGTGTGCGTATTTTGACAGCTCATATCATGACATTTTGTTAAGAGATTTATCATAACAACACTATTTTGATATCAGATATTAATACTTACAGTAACAGTTATGTGTGGTCCACACGTAATATAATTCTCTATGCGATTGAATTTTAATTTTGCTGACAGAAAAATATTAAAGTTAATATCTAGTGTGGACACTAGGGTGGTCCTTATTTTTCAACTTACGATTTTTGGGGCTGCCCTCCTCTTAAAATATTTGTTCCCAGCAAAAAATTTCAAAAAAGGTAAGCGGGTTTGCAATCAATCATTTTGGGCAGAATGCATTCCTTACTAGATTACCTACTCGATTCTTTTAACAGGGCGTGAGACTAAAATAATTGATTCTTTAGAATTGATTATTTTTTTTACCGAAGAACCATTTACTTTATATTTTTAAGAACTACATACATTTTTTAATAAAGAAATAGTTCCATTGTAAAACTACGAAGTACTTACACAAAAAAATAAATAAATAGTTCCCTAGAAAAAATAAGTACTTACATTTAAAAAAAAAGAAGTAGTTCCATAAGTTAATTCAACTTTTACTCACACGTGATTCTCCTAGGTCACTTAAATTTAACGATCTAAACTCATGCGGAAATAAAATCCTTAAAAGTGAAACATCGAATTGTTATGATAACATGGGTTGCTCATAGTTTTGGAGCTGTAAACCACGAAAATATAAATTTTTCAAAAAAAAGAACAATTTAAAATTGAAAAACAAAAATATGACTCCCGCACAATCACCCTCGAATTTTTTTTTACACTCACTCACGATAACGTCAGTAATTTCAACTTCCACTCACAATTTTCTGCTCACGAGCGCTTCCCTAATTTATACCTAACCACAGTTTAACAAAATTTAGGCAACATACAATTTCTGTTTTTAATATTATTTTCCTGCAAATAAAAATTTGTTTGAAAAAATATATGATATAAATTCCTTAAAATTGAATAACTTCTTTTTTCAAAATTAGGAACTACTTCCAATAATGTCCTTTTATTAAGAAAAAGTATATGATTACTTCTTGAGTACAAAAAGATATACATATATGTATATATGTATGCACAGCGCATACTTTAGGGACACGCCCAAAATTGTCGCCGGAATATGCGGTGTATGGAAAAAATTGTCCTCATCTAATACGCTAGATGTATGAAAAGGCGAAAACTTTGGGGACAGTCCCCAAAGTAAGCAAATGTCCCTAAACTATGCGGGGGAACGAATAAATGTCTCTAAACTATGCGCTGTGCATATATATATATATATATATATATATATATATATATATATATATATATATATATATATATATATTATATATATTATATTATATATATATCTATATATATATTATATATATTATATATAAGTTAATAACATTGTTATTTTCTTTTAAGTAAATAATTACTTTGTTATTGAGTTCATGCTTTCTGGTTTAAATTTAAAGAATTGATTACAATACTACTTGCTTTTTTGACTCTATCGTTGGAATGAGTTTGGTATTGCAGTTACTTAATTTGGTAATGAGATATGTAAGCAAGTGTGGGCATCACCTTCTTTTTGGAATGTGTAATTTTTTCCTGGGTTTGGATACAAAACCATGCACAAAATTAGAGTGCTAGTATAACGGGAATGTGTCCCGCATCGCCCTTGAATATCAGGCCTCCTTGGAAAAGTTTACCAAATATAAAAAAGAAAAAAAAAAAGAATTTTGTCTAAATTTAAAAATGTAATATAATTTTTGTGTTGGGTTCAATAACAACTACTCAGATAAAAAGTATAACTTTCCCAGAAAATCGCTAACTTACTCTAACTTGGTGTTGAAAAAATGCATATATATTTGGGGTGTACATAAAAGCTACTTTTTTACATTTTTGAAAATTTTATTCAACAAAAACCAAAAAAACTAGTTATTGCTGTCAAATGTTTTATGAAACACATCCCAAATACTAAATAACATAGGTGTTACGGATATCCGTTGGCAAAATTTTTTGTTAGAGCATTTTGATTCTAGCGGATTTTAACGTTTTTTTAAATTTGTATAGACTTTTATTTTAACAAGATTTTTGTAATATTTCATCAATGTTATTGTGTATGCTATTTTATATAATTGCAATAACTTTATTACAAAGTATAATTTTTCGTGTTCATAGTTAACCTGTGTTTTCATGTGGTCACAATTGACCCTCGTTTTATAAAGAGTCAAAAGTCACATTGTAATTTTTTTACATTTTAAAATTAATTATTTAGTATAAATTCAGATATTTGTATTCTTATTAAAATTGATTTTTTGTACATATTCGGGAGTATTTTTGAAAAACGTATTTTTAATTTAATAGTGTAAATTTTTTTTTTCCTCAAAATTATTGTTATGGAAAAGTTTTAAGTTCTAATTTTTACTAAATTGACCTACTCGAAGACTAGAAACGGTTAACGAAATTTTTTTAGAATAAATATAAATTGAATTATTCCTTTTTTTATTTTATTTATATATTTTGCCACAAAGCTGCATTTTTCTTACGTGGGTCATATTTGACCCCAGGTTAACATGGGTTAACTATCAACAGAAAAAATAGTATTTTATAATAAAGTTATTATAATCATATAAAAGAGCATATACAATAATATTGATGAAATATTATTAAAACCCATATAAAGAAAAAATGTATAAAAATAAAAAAAAAACATTGAAATCCCCGAGAATCAAAATGCTCTAAAAAAAATTTTGCCAACGGATATCCACAGTCCTTGGCTTGTTTAATACTTGTGATGTGTTTAATAAAATAGTTGACAGAAAACACTATGTTTTTAAATTTTTGTTGAATAAAATTTTCAAAAATGCAAAAAAGTCACTTTGAGGTACCCGCAAAATATTTATAAATTTTTTTGGCTCAAAGTTAGGGTAAGTTAGCGATTTTCTGGGAAAGTAATATTTTTTATCTGAGTAGTTATGATTAAACCCAATATAAAAATTATTTTATATTTTTTTGATTTTGAAAAAATCCATTTTCCAAGCGGCGATGCGGGACATCTTCCCGTTATGCTAGAACTATAATTTTTTGCGTGGCGTATTTTGACACCTTAACAAATATTTTAAATAGGGGTACAGTCAAAATATCATTTTTATTTTTCTCCCATACAACGAAGGACTACCCTAGTGGACACTATGTTAAGCTGATGTATTTGAATATTCCACTTTATTTTTGTTATATTATATCCAAAAAAATCATTAATATGGCGAACATGTCCTTACTATAATTAATATCCATCTCTGCTTTAAATACATTGTTTAATTCAGTTATACATTCTGTATATTGTTCATTTCATTGAATTCGTGTCGAAATGTAGTTATAGTTGACATTATTTTTTTTTTTTAACTTCGATTTCATGTTACCGCTAACAAAGCATTTTCACTCTATAGATCTTCTTAAAAATAATATTTTTTACTTTCATGTTCAATTAGCATTTAATTAAATTCATTATTGTATTATTGGGTGGTCTTATACTTATATTATACAATTTGTTGCCTCTTCTTTTTTAGATGTTTGCCGATATTAGCGCGGTAATTACCATTTAAATGCTTTATTAGTTAAGCCCTCTGTTTAGTAAAATGTGCTAAAAGATGAATGAAGATTTTTTTCTTGTGTACAATAAAATGGAAAAAGAAATAGGACTCCCTATGGTGTTTTTGATGTAAGATGTTGAAAAGAAAAATAAATTCATTCATAAATTTAGTGATTACCAACGTTATACGATATTTAATTTTTTTTAATACAAATTAACCAATTGATCTTTGATTGGATTTTTGTAAATGATTAATTAATTCATTCATTTAATCTGGTTATGTTGTAGTAATATGGAAATTTACTGTGCTTTTGGATAAGAGATGTCACAAATTATATCAGGAATTTAAAAAATTTCGACAGTTTGAGGCAAAATATTTTCAATAATATTTTTGTGTAACATGAATAACCTTTTATGTATGTTTTAGTCGATTTCTAAGCACGCCATATCCTTCCGCGACTGAAGTGAAGTTAGCCCACTTTCACTGGACTATTTTTTTCAAAAATCGAATATGCACCAAAACGTATAGAATAATAAAAGAAATCAAGAAATTGTGAAATATGTCAAATATATTTAATAAAATTAAATGAAAATGTCATTTAAAGTTATAGTTCTGTATACTTAGGAATAAACTAAAAACCGCTTTCTTAATATATTCGAAATAGTTGGTTGGTTAGCATATGTTTTTAAAACCTAAACGAACTTCATCTTCATTAAGTTTTTAGAGCTTTTAAATAAAACTACATTAAAAAGTTTAAAAAAAAAATACAACGACTAAATCAGAGTACAAGGATATCAAACTGAACCAAGAGGGTGCCCTTAAAAAGAGGTAAACTAAACAAAAAATTTGAATTCTTTGGAAAATTTTTCACTTTAGTTTTTATACATATTATCAAAAAATATATCGCAGATTTTCGAAAAAAAATTAAAGGACGAAATCAGGATACAAGCACTTCAAACTGAACCATAAATGTATCCTTAAAAAGAGGAAAATTTTAAGAAAATATTAAAAATCTTAGGCAAATTAACATACTCCAGTTTTTATTTATGTTATTTTGAAAGATACCAGAAAGTTGTAAAAAAATGTCAAGAACGAAATCAGAACACAAGGATATCAAACTAAACCATGGGGGTTTATTTCAAAAAAATTTTCAAAATCTTAGGAAATTTTTTTTACTCCAGTTTTTATATGTGTTATTGAAAAATATATCGTATATTTGTGAAAAAAATGTCAAGTACGAAATCAGGATACAAGCACTTCAAACTGAACCATGAATGTATCTTTCGAAAGAGGAAAATTTCAACAACAAAATATTAAAAATCTTATGAAAATTGTCTCACTCCAGTTTTTATATATGTTATTGAAAAATATATTAGAAAGTTGTAAAACAAATTTCAAGGTTGAAATCAGAACACAAGGGCATCATACTGAACCATAGGGATATCCTTCGAATTTCAAACAAATTTTGAAAATCTTAGCAAAATTTCCTTACTCCAGTTTTAATATAAGTTATCAAAAAAGATATCGCAGATTTGAGAAAAAAGTTTCAAGGACGAAATAAGGATACAATTATATCAAACCAAACCATGATTGTATCCTTCAAAAGAGGGACAAATTAAAAAATCTTAGGAAAGTTTCGTCATTTCAGTTCTTATACATGTTATTAAATAATAAATCAGAAGACGAGAAAAAAATTCAAGGACGAAATCAGGATACAAGAACATCAATGTATGTTTCCTTCAAAAGAAGGATATTTCCCAAAGCAATTTAAAATCTTAGCTAAAAAAGATATCGCAGATTTGCGAAAAAAAATTTTAGAAACGAAGTCAGGATACAAGGATATCAAACTGAACAATGGATGTATCTTTCAAAAGAGGAAAATTTCCAAAAAAAAAAAATTCAAATTTTAGGAAAGTTGCCTCACCCCAGTTTTTTGATATGTTATTAAAAAATAAATCAGAAAGATACAAAAATAAAATCAAAGACAAAATCAGGATAAAGTGACATCAAACTCAGCCATAGGGGCATCATTCAAAAGAGGGAAATTTCAAAAAAATTTTAAAATTCTTATGAAGATTTCTCACTCCAGTATTTATATATGTATCAAAAAGGATATCAGAAAGATGTGAAAAAATTCAAGGACTAAATCATTACAAAAGGATATCAAACTGAACCATGGGAATATCCTTCAAAAGAGTTGAATAAAAAAAATAATAAAAATCCTGAAAAAAAACAGAGATTATTTTGGAAAACGCACATTTTTGCCAGTGTTATGATGTTTAAATAGGTTAAGGCTTACTTCTTTAACACCATTGTTAAACCTATGATCACCTATGCTGCCCTGGCATGGTGGCCAAAGGTTGAACGGGTAGGGGCAAGGGATGCTCTCAAGAGGATCTACCGTCTTATGTGTATTGGCATAACGGGGGCAGGCGGAACCTGCCCGACGGATGCCATGGGGGTTATGTTGGGGATACCACCATTGCACATTTCTGTAATGGAGACTGCCTGCATAGGATCCTCCAGACTTAGAGAATTCGGTGACATGAGGAGAGGTGATCTAAGGGGTCACATGAGGATCGCTAGAATCCTAATTGATGACCCGATTACAAAGGTTACGGATAGGAGGTTACCGGAGTACATCTTTGATAGGAACTTTAAAGTGATGCTTTTCGACAGGGCCATGTTGACCAACAGATCCTGGGAGCCAGATCGGGGTTCTCAGATATGGTTCACAGATGGCTCAAAGCATGCGAATGGTGACACTGGTGCGGGTGTCTATGGACCAGGTTTCCAACGGGCCTTACACATGGGTAGATACCCCTCCATTTTTCAGGCAGAGAGATTTGCTATCTGTGTCTGCGCGGAGGAGTGTCTACGAAGGGGCACTATTAGATCTCGCATCTACATTCTTTCTGACAAGGGCTTTAATGTCCTATGAGGTGTCATCTGGTCTGGTCATGGAATGCATTCTGGCTCTTAACCGACTTGGCGGGCGCAACTCGCTTACCTTAGGGTGGGTTCCTGGTCACGAGGGGCATGAGGGCAACGAGAGGGCAGATCGTCTTGCTAATTGCAGGGCCCGAAGGCCCTTTATTGGCCCTGAACCATTCTGTGGTATACCTTTGGGGTATGTTAGGGAGAAGCTCGGGTCGTGGAGGGAATCAGAATTCTCTCTCTATTGGGAAAACTCTCTTGGCCAACGACAGGCTAAGATATTAATCTATTTTTCCAGTGCAGGATCGAGGAGACTCTTGTCCCTCGGAAGGGGTGACTTGAGAACCCTGGTGTCTTACCTGACTGGACACTGCAATCTCAGATACCACCTGCGCAAAAGGGATCTTTCGGACACGGATGAGTGTAGGTTTTGCGAACTGGTAGCTGAGACATCGGAGCATGTTCTTTGCGAATGTCCGAGGCTTTGTGAAAGGCGTGCCAAGTTTCTTGGCGATCGCTTTGTCTCCCCTTCGGACATTATGAAGATTTTGCCTAATAGGATTATTGGCTTTATAGGTAGCTTGAATCTTTAGGGTAACTTTAGGCAGCACAAAAGACCTAAGTTGGTCGCGGTGCATAGTGCCATATAATCTAATCTAATCTTCTTTGCAGGAAATCGTATAAAATCTGTTTTAAATCGCTAGCCCAAACGTTTGATGTAAGGATGATTTTTAAAAATTGCATACAATTTAAAATCTTTTATTTGATTTACGTTTCGGCGGAATTTATACCGCGATTTAGTTGTCAAAAAGCGAAATATGTTTGGAAAAATCTGCACATGTGCTGGCTAGAAATGAAAGAACTAAGTCTTTAGCTCTTTTTCAATTTTATCAGTAGTGAAGATGCGTCCTGATACCTACCCAGATAAAAAAAAAAAATGCACAGTGCTGGGAATGCGGCGGCTACGATCGGTTATGCGTTGCACAGAGTTTCCAAAAGACTTTTTTGAGTAAATAACATTTCAGACCACAATTCTTAATCGATTCTAAAATTTTTTTTTTAGTGTTTTAAGTAACAAAATTTAGCACAAACCTCTCAGAAATTTTAAAGTTTTTGTAAATGTCAAAAAAAAAAAATAGTTTTCTTAGATTTTCCCCGAAAAACAGTTAAAAACTCGGGTGATTTAAATGATTTGCAACTTGAAAGGTATTTTAATCATCTATTAGCTCCTTCAACAATATTTTTGGTTTCTATTTATTTCTGCCTCTTATGATTAATTTAGTTTTTAAAAAGTAACATTTTACTTTTCTTTATCATCCTTATGTGGGGTAGGATATTATTCTTGTTTTAATTTTATTTGAAGCTGTAGACATGAGCAGACATGAGTTTAGATTATATTTGGCCGTTCTTGCATTTTTCGTTGCCTTTTTATATAAATATATCGATACAAATTTTTAGTTTTTTGTATGTTGTTAACAAAAAGTGATAACATTTAAATATTATAAAATACTTATAGATTCATTAGTTTAGGAAATATTTTCATTATTTTTCGTCGAAATTCTCTCTGTGTATTAAAATATCAAAAAAATATATATATAAAAAACTGAATGGTTGAATACACACAGAGAAAAATTTAGCTATTTGCCAACTGAAATTCGGTTACTAAGACTCAAATTCGGTTATTACGAATTTCAGTCGGTTGGTACAAAAGAACATTAATTTTAACAACAAAGTTTGTGTAATTCAACTGAATTTTAGTTGTAACTCCCAAAATATTCGGAAATCTAATGTAAATATCGTTCTACTATATGAATTTATAAGTTGTTACCATTAAAGCACATTTTTCAATTCTGTTGGCATTTTATTTCTCTGTGAGTATAAAAAACTGAAACGCTGGTAAAAACAATATCGGCAAAAAAATTAGCGAGTGAAACTTACAAAAAAACTTGCTTTCCAAATAATATAGTATTTAGTACAATAGTTATTTTAGTACAATCTTATTTTTACTTTTGATAATTTCTTATAGGGTGGGACTTACTAAAATAACAGTGGTTTGCAAGTACTATTTTTTGTGTACGGTTGGCAATTTCTGCCTGGGTAACTATGTTCTGAAGTCATATTTTTTATACGCAAGTCAATTTCACTACGCAATTCAATTTCAGAAATACACTCAAAAAATTTGAATATACTGAAAATTACAGTTAAAATAACTGTAAATTCAGTTAAAGAGGCGACAAAGGTAATTACCGTTTAAGTAACGGACGAAAACGTAGTTGCTTCTTACTGTTGAAATATAACTAACAAATGAAGTAAGAAAATAATAATAATGCACAGTTGTAAGATACTGTCATTACTCTTTTAGTTTCTGTGGTTATTAACTTTAATATCTGAAATTTGGTACATGAATATAATTTCCAAATTAGTACAGACATTTAAATGTACTGAAAATGTACTTAAATGTTTTACAATTGGCCTGATATTTACGCAAAGTATTTATAAATATTATCTAATCTCTGATATCAAAAACTATTAAATTCGTTTTGTTTATGACCAATTATCTTACCCAGTAAATAGTAAAATCAGAATAACTTGCTGCAGAACAACTTATACTGCAGTATAACAGGTTCTAATTTCTGTTCTGCAACTGGTTCTTTTTATATGGCGTTTGTCCTATTTTTAATAGGTTCTTTACCTCCAAACAAGAACATGTTGCTTTAGAACCGGTTCTGGAACCAGTTATAAAACTGGTTCTTGTACAGTGACACCTTACATTTCGATTCCCAGGAACCTGTTCTAGAACCGGTTACATGTAAGCGGTTTTAAAATAAGTTCTTCTAGAACATGTTCAAAGTTAATCTGTTCTTAAAAATTTTGCTGGGTAAAAATCAATTTTACTCTTGAATGTTATAGTGTTAAAACGATCCCAGTAAAATCCAAACAACTGGTTGCAGAGCAACTTATAGTGTATTATAACAGTTTCTAATTTCTGTTCTGCAACTGGTTCTTTTTATATGGAGGTTGTCCTATTTGCAATATGTTCTTTACCTTGCTTTAGAACCGGTTCTAGAACCAGTTATAGAATTGCTTCTGGAACATTAACACCTTACATTTTAAATCCCAGGAACCTGTTCTAGAACCGGTTCTATGTAACCGGTGGTAAAAGAAGTTGTTCTAGAACAGGTTCAGAGGTAATCTGTTCTTAAAAATTTTGTTGGTATTTTCGTTGCAACACTCATAAGGAAAGCCCGTAGAAAAAGTTGAAAATTCAGCTACGACAACAGAAACCAGTATCTTAATTTGCGCCAACAGAATTTACAATGAAGTTGAGAATCGTATTCTGCTAAATTTAGATGACTAAAATTTTAGCAAAAAAAGTTAGTTAGAAATGTTAACTTTTACTATTTAGACGCAGTTCGGTATATCAATTATACCAAATTAGATCCTTTTTAAATACTGTTGTCAAAACTTAATTAAATTAAATGGTACAAAATCCTTATGGAAAAATCTGCGGAAGTTAAAAAATGGGAAAATTTTGGTTTCACTTGCAAACCACCATACAAATTTTCACCAAGCACAGATTCGGAAATTACTTTTGTAAGTAAATGTATCTCCTAAGTTTAGTGACTCCATTTTTTATTTGTTTCAATAAGAAAGCTAAAAACTATGAGCAAAAAAATAAAATTAATGAAGAATCACCTGCAAGTTTCAAGTAATTTTTTTTCGACTTTTATTGGCTATAAATTCTTAAGGTGAAATTTCTCAACGTAGAAATTTGCATGTCATGGGCTGTAAGTAAAATCTAGCCTAAGCCAGCATATCGTTTCTCTAAATTCTGAAAAACCTTTCGAAATTAGATCTTAAGTCAGTTTAAATTGGTGTCGACAATTTTTGAAATTACTCATATGGTAATTACATACCTAATTAATTAATTTTTTTTGCCAATTTTTTTTATGCTTAAGAATCAATTCAACTTTTAATATATTCTCCGTCTAACATCTGTTGTACATTTTTATTGCTTTCACATACAACCTGTTTAATACAAATCTTATATAAATTAAGGAACCTGTAATAACGGATGTAAACCTTTAAATGTGTCAAATTTGTGTAAACCTCTAATAAAAACAATATATTTATTTATGCTTCTAAACCGCATCTAAACCCAAAACACAAAGAAACCTCTTCATACATAACAAAAATTTCCCAAGGATATATATATATATATTGTATGTTCAAGATTTACTTTAAGGATGACTGAATGGGAAAATGTCCTTAAAACAATTAAGCCTGCGCACATACGTGCCTAAAGAAGGTGAAATGAAATTACAAAAACAAATCAAAGACAATTACTGCACACAACGTAGATGTACTAAAACACAAGGAAATTTGATTACTGCGAGAATTTTCCATTTTTCTTCTTGCTCCAATTGTGTGGTATAGTGAATTTGTGCCACTCTGGGGAAAAATAATGTAACATTATTCATAATAAAAGTAAACATGATGTACGACTAATTTGAATTTGAAACACATACTTTTTCATTTTTCAAAAAAAAAAAAAGATTTTTAAAAATGTTCCCACACTTACAAATTTGTAACATATACTACGTAAGGAAAAACAACATACGTGGAAATGTTTTACTTTATTACATATTTGGTGGGATGTCCCTTAAAAAAAGGTTTGTCGATTTTCGTTCACTATCATTGTATAAATTACCCAATTGGTGTTTTTTGGTCAAAAGTAAAAATATTAAACCACTAGGAATCATATTGCAGAAAAAAACTATGTCGATGGCTTAATATAAAAAAGGCGTAACTCGATTTTTTGTTACTTTACAGGAGAAGGAAAAAACTGAATAAAATCCGTAAAATCTTAGATACAAAAAAACTTTTAATGCAATTTTTAATAAAAAGAGGCAACACATTTTTTTCTCATTTATTTTAATGAAGTTAACTAAGAAAGGCCCTTTTTTCATTGATATTTTTGAAAAAAAAAGTTAAGTTAGGGCTTTTTTTAAATGAGACATATTACAATAATTTAGGTTAAAATAATAAAAGGAAATAATTCATGAAATTGAAAGGATTAAATCAGAAGTGAACTGTAAAAAATTAGTTCTTATAAGACAAGTTATCATAAAAAAGATGGCAATCTGCAGGTAAAAACTTTTTCAAATCCTGTAGGTGGTCCCATTTCTTTTTTATGATTGCTATTTTCTCCTTATAAAGTGAATCAGGTGAGATATCTTTAATCGCCGACTTCGATCTATTTGGGAGAAATTCGTAATCGTCTGTTATGTCTGTTTTGAAATATATTGATCCGGATGGGTCATACGCCAAGGCTCGTAGCATATTTACAGTAAGATCACCAATACGTCTGCCTAAAATTTGAAATAGAAGTTTGAGTACACACATTTCTAGAACTTTTATAGTAAGCAATATTTTTACCAGGACGAATCGAAGAGTATCGTTTAGGGTTTTTTTTAAAAAATTTAGAAAATAGTCGTAGCCCAAATGGTAAGCTTGTAGGGGTGCTGGAACTTTTCGTACCTCCTTTATTAATTGCACAAACTGTGAGGGCAAATTTATTTGCTTAATTTTAATTTTTCTTTCAATAAGGGAATGGCTAGAGTCACATTCCATTTGCGTATGTCCACTTATTAAAAAATTTTTGTTCAATCGTTATTTGTGTTTCCATACTAAAAGCCAGCAGTGCTTTAGACAGTATTACATTGCGGTTTTGGTAGAAACAGCCGTCTGAGTAAATAATTACGTGATGGATTTCTGGCGATCGAGTTTGGATCATCGTCAAGTGTTCAATAATACATGTCGCAAAAACGGAAGCCACTAGACGTCCATCTGTTTCATCCCAAACATAATTGTCTGATTCGTGTGTTAAAATATTGTATATTGTGAAATTATGTAGTTGTAGCTTCATTTTATAATATGCAGCACTCGTCTTTTGTTGAGGAATTAATTTTACCGCTTGCACATCCATACATATAACTGCACATACTCCGGACTCACCATTTTTTATGTCATTATATTTTTCTTCACGCATTTTTTTTATTTCTTCTCTATGTTTTTTATAGTCTTCGTCTGACAAATTACTAGCTTCATGTGATACGCACATATCGCACTGATCTTTCCTAGGTTTAAATATGAAATAGTTCGATTCCTTTAATAATTGCGCAAAAATTGGATAGGACAATTTTATGTTTCCATTTTCTTTTTTTGAATCACACTCTGCTACATAAAGCTGGTAAATTTCCTGATAGGTGGAAAAATCCGATTCAAAATATAATTTGTTGGTGTCCTTTCGGCAATAATGGGACTCCATTTTTTGGCAACTCATCTAAAAAATTTTGTAGAAATGTACGCCTTTCTTCGTTGCGCTTTCCTGTGACAGATGACCGTTTGGCAGATTTGCGTATATGTATTTGAAGTCTTATCGGGACTTTCTTGCATACCATGTTTACTGGCCCCTCTAATCCAATTTCGAACCAACTTTTCTTTTATGCCTAGCGTTGAATAAAACATATTACGGCACACTTGTAGTCTGATTGAATTATGTCTCAAAAAATATTGAATTGTCTGCGTTCGTCTCGATTTTTCAGTGCAATTAATTTTTGTCTCAGAACTGCTTGTAAGACTGATGACATACATCCGTTTTTGCTCCCAAGTCATCTTCCAAAACAAATTAAAGATTTCATTTCCATTGTGCTCTTCAAAAGATAAACAATTTCTAAGCGCACTTTTTTTACAAAATTGTGATATACATGCTTCACCTATTTCTCTAAGAGGCTTAAGAGACAGTTCTTTATTCGATGTTCCAAAATATTCCAAACCTTCCATTCTTTTTTTTTCTATTTACGTTATAAGTCCATTCGGACTTTCTTGTTTATTTTAATTTATACAACATACAATACTATTTTTCTTTACAGCATAGAATTTTATGTTTCATTCACGAATTTGCATTTAAAAATTTATTAGTAACCGGCGGCTTGTAGTAAAGTTTTTTGCTTAGCCGCCAGCGCAATTTTTTATCAACTTATTTCTCCGCTAAAGCGCACAACTACAGCTGCGCTGACAGATTTACCTTGTATTACTGTGTCATGGTGAAAACTAATCAAACAAAACAAAAAAAAAAAAAACGAGTTAGGGCTTTTTCTTTTAAAAATTCTTTGACTTAGGGCTTTTTTTAAAATCGTTATAAATCTGTTATTTGGAATTATATCCCCCTGAAATTTTGAGGCAAGGTACACCTGACATTTGTCTAGCAAAATAAATAAAAAACGCTATTTTGAAAAAAATGAGTTAAGCCTTTCTTATATTAAGCCATCGATATGTATCCAGTGGATTTTTTTGTTCGCAGGCAAACTAACGGCTAATAATTTTTAAGAACACGCTTCAAGCAAACACGAAAAAATAGCAATCGATATCTCCAAATTAGGTGTTTTAACCCTCTAACGGGTAAGGCTGCCTCAAGGCAGTCTTCAAAAACTTAGCACAAATGCGTCAAATAAGCGTTTTATACTTAGAAATTAAAATATGCCTATAGCAAATTAAATTTGGTAAATATTTTGCGAAGCAATTTCTCGTGTGCCGTCCACGGTTTGGAAGCGAGAAAGCTTCAAAATCAAAATTTGTTAAAATTTCAAAAACTAATTATTTAAAAAAAAAATATAGTTTTCAAAAATCTAAAATTTTATGAAATTTTGCAGATTTTATGAAATTAATAGCAAAGCGTTGAAGTTTGAAGAATATAAATTAAAGTTTATATATTTTTTCGCCTAATTTAGCTATTTTCCAAAAAGCGAAAATCGCGATATCTTCTTAAATAGGAGCAGAAAAAAATAGTTTTTCGAGCGTGGTTATATCTTGGTAAGAGAAATATTTTTTGTCCAAAACTTCTCTTTTATATGCTTTAGTTTTCAAAATGCACCCTAAAATATTTTGGCTCATATCGCCTAAATTAAGCAACGATAAAAATTTTTGTTGACAAACTTATTATTTGTTTTTCGAGTGAAGCATATGGTATGAATTTTGTTGCAAAACATCGTTTGCCAGTTAGAGGGTTAAATAAAATGAAAAATTAAAATTTAATAAGAAGACAAGAATGGATAAAAATTGATGATTAATACGTTTTTTGTTAAAGCTCTGCCTATTATGGAGGCTCTAACTTTTCTAAAACTTCGGGTTCTGATGAGATCTTTAGCCAGTTCGAAATACTACTCTCAGGGAACTTCTGCTTTAAAAATATGTTGTTGTTTGGGTTGTAATACAGTTTCTTTATTTTTAATGTAAATGTCAGTCATTTGAAGAACAAATGAAAATATTTACTAACCTTGTAGTTCATTAAAAAAAGAACCAAGATCAAATGACTGTTTTATGATTTTACATTAATTTTTGACAGTTGTTTTTTGTTATTTAAAAAAATAAAAAAAAATAAATGTTTGTTTATATTTTACTACCATGTGGTTCATTTTTACTACAATTTTTAGTCATTTTTTGAACATTAAAAAACAAATGACAATGTAAGTTGTTTTTTAATGAAAAGTAAGTCGTCCTTTCTTTAAGTGAAATTTCAGTTGTTTTCAACTACAATTGCAGTGGTCTTTACCTACATAGTATTCTAAGTGTAGTATCAACCTAGCTAATAAGTTTGATTTGCTTTATTTTTATAAATATACGCAGGTTGAAAGCTCGTTATATTTCTTCTATTTGTAACCATTTGCAATACAACTGGGGGATGTAATGACAAATCTATTTTGAGGGTCGCCCTAAAATTTAGTCTAAATGAAAGATATTTTTAGTTATGAATATTGTATTGCTTTTGTTTAAATTGTGGGGGGAAGAAACCTTAAAAAGAATTAGACGATTTATGCTTAATTAATTTTACGTACCAGAAAAAATTAAAGCAGATCATATTTCACCACTGCACGAAAATAGTTCAAAATTTAAAGAAATCTTTAAAATTAAAAAAATCTTAATCTTAAAGGTTGGTTATTGATATTTTATTTTAGTTGAGTATTCTAGAAAAAAGTCTTAAAACGCGATTTCCTTTTAGTGTTAAGGTTTATATCCTGTATTTTGACATAAAAAGTCCAGTTGTGTTATTTTTAATACTACCGAGCATGCACCTTGCATTTGTGGTTTTCCTGGGAAAAGAATTTATTCGTGATTGAATGAATACATTGAAAAAAAAGAAATCACGTTAAAAATACGTTATTTAATACATTACGTTACACCCTACTATGCACTTGCAATTAGTTACATTTATATTCAATTTCATAAAAATTATGCTTAATGACAAGTGCAGGTTTTTTTTTATAGAAAAGGGACCCTAACCACCCTTCTTACCATTATATATACAATTGTCCAAAGGTCAACAGTTAGTTTTTGAAAGGTTTTTGTTTCCTTTTTTGTTGTTTTGTTTTGTTTTCACTGCGCAGCCGCAACATTTGTGTACTCAAGTGTTGCATTACACAAGTGTTTTCTGCACTTGAGTTACTTTTGTTGTTGATGTCCTTTTTGTTGTTAATGTCCTTTTTGTTGTTTTCGAAAGTGTGTTTTATTGTTTGCCAGACATCAGGTCTAAATTTGGTTTTTGACATGTGTTTTTTTGTGGTTTTGTTTTTAAAGGACAAATTAGCTTCAAATTTAAATAAATCCGTTTTATATATCGTTTCCTACATAAAAAAAAAACTAAGTTGAATATTTCAAATTCAAATGTATCAGCTCCACGGCAACTTATAACATTATATAACAATTTTCAAAACAATTCGAAAGGTCCACATTAGGTGAACAAACGATATTTTTTGTGAAACATATTATAAAATTGTCCAACATAGACAAAAACAGTTAAATTGATGCGTAAACAATTTAAAAAAATCTAAAACTTGTAAAAAAAAAAATTAAAAAATAAGACAATATATCGAAGGTTCACTTTAGAGATCATTATGAAAATTTAAGGTTTCACAATTTTGTTTTATTTATTATTTTTGTTTATTTATGGAATATTATTTTTATTAAAATTGTGAATAAAATTCTTACCGTTTACAAAAATCCGACTTGGGAAATTCTTTGAGACTTGTTTGTTATTCACTTTTTATTTTTACTAAAAATTACACTTTATTTTGGGTTTTTTTGAAAAGACACAATAAAACCAAGAAGAACGTGTGCATTTACGTTAAACATTTTTAAAATAGTGACAGTGAAAGTTAAACTCGATGACAGTTGACAGTTTTGACATACATACATGCAAAAACGGGGAAAAAAAAACGAAAAGTCCTTTTTAGGGAATATGCCACAATTTGGTACGTACAATTTTAAATTTGAAATAGTTTTCATGGTTTGAATGAACTCTGTTATAAAAATATGTGATAAATTAAAACTGCGAGATTTCGTTGAAAATTAAATATTTATAAAAACCTGAACTCGGGTTTAATAAATTAGTTTAATCTTGTTCTATTGGATATTCTAATTTTTAGTTGCAGGTTTTTAGCCCAAATGGTTTGCACAGGTTACTAAAAGAGGAATTTGTTATGTTAATTCCGGCCGAACACTCTACCATCTGAGTTAATATTGCTCAGATGATAGAAAATTTTGGTTGGCTAACAAAAAAGTTATATTTTTGACTCGTGTGTTTAAATACTAAAGAAAAAAATTTAATTGTATTAAACGTCTATTTAAAACATTTAACTAACTTTTATAAATTTTTTGCTGTCATTACTTTTTCAGCTCAAATTTTAGTTAAAGACTTTTACCAAAAAAAAAATAATATTAAACTAATGTTTAATTAATTTACGTGGCTACCAAAATTGTGCTGTTAAACACATTTATAGCATGAAGAACCAGTAAAAAGACGACTCGTTCATTTATTTTTTTCTTTTCTATATTACACGTCAAACAAAGGCACGCATGGGCGTGAACTTAACAAATTGAGAATATTAAATATATATAAATAAAACAATAAATAAATAAAATAACCATATAAAAAAAAAATTACTAAATGCATGATATTTTGATAAATTTGAAAATTGAAGACACATGCAAAAACAATATTTTGATAAATTTAGGATGCAAGCCAAAATAAAATATAAAATACGATGTGGTGCGACTGTACAAAGCAATAAATACCAGTCCCAATTATTTGTTTTTAAAACATAAATGGTTTTCACGATATTTAGTCATATTTTGAATATTTATTTTTGTATTTTAGAATTATTGTCATTTGGAAAATGTAAAATTTCGTCATACATACGTACATACCTAGGCAGAAAAATACAATCGGCTCAATGTTGGCAAAGCGTAGGCGATGCTCTGTTATGCGTCGACAGAATGTGGTATTAACAATCTTGACAGTATTGTCCTGTTACCCAATTGATAGCAGTGGCCAACCATTGGTTTGTGCGAAGTTGCCACAGTTGGCATAACGTTGGTAATTCAAAAAATATGGGGGTAATTCAAAAACACCGTGCCGATAACATTTTTCTGCCTGGGCATACCGGATACAAACAAAAACTTTCAGTTTTTGTGGTTAAATTTTTATGTAGCTTTAAATAAATAAAATTAATAAATAAAAAATATAAAAATTCGCAAAATCGTGGTAAATTATTTTGAACAAATGTATAAAAAAGTTGAAAAAAAATATTTATTTGAAAAATAAATGTATGTTCCTTTATTTTCAACTCAACTGAAAACTTTTTTATAAAACTACAAACAGTAAACTACTTAATATTCTTAGCTTATAACCTCATGTTTTTGTAGTTGCTTATAAGCATACGAATAACTACCCAAGCAGAAATATACAATCGGCACAGTGTTGGCGAAGCGTCGGCGACGGTCGTTTATGCGTTGGCAGAACATAGTATTAACAATCTTGAGAGTATTGTCCTGTTACCCGATTGATAATAGTAGCCAACCGTTGATTTGATTGAACTTGCCACCGTTGGAAGTTCAAAAAATTTAGTGTTTTTAAAATGACCGAAATTTAATTAGTTTTGAGGAACATGTATAATAAAACACATTTAAAAAGTTATTTCAATGGAATATACAGTTGAATTAACAAGGAAATACATTTTTAACTTTCTGTCTGTTATTCAATACACAAAATAAACAAAAAAAAAAAAAACGGACTTTAAACAAAAGTTGTTATATTATATTGAGTATTAAAATAAACGAAAATAATCTATTGTTTTTTACCGATTTGGTTAATTAATTTTTCAACAGTTGAAAATAAACAAAAAAATACAATTGTTTTAAACAAAATGTAAGTTGTAATTTTTTTTAAACTGATTTTCAATTAATTTAATGTGTATATTCAGTATACACATAGAAAAATTTTGCTATTTGCCAACTGAATTTCGGATACTACTACCCAAATTCGGATACTACGAATTTTAGTCGATAGGTACTCGTACAACTGGACATTATTTTACACAACAAAGTTCGGTTAATTGATGTTTGTGGTTGCAACACCCATAATATTCAGAATATTCTAATGTAAATATCGTTGTACTAACTGAATTTATAAATTGTCAGCATTAAAATATACTTTTCAATTCGGTTGTCACTTTATTTCTCTTTCTTTACAGAAAAAATATTGTGAGTGTATCATTGGTATCACGGTTGAGCATAAAAAATTAGGTAAAACATTTCTTTTTCTTTTCAGCAGTCGAGAGGTGAATGATGTTCTATTACACAGGTCAACAGCAAAAAAAGGCTTGACTAACCACTATATAGATTTGATGCATCATGGCTGCCTAAGTACAAAAATGGTAAAATTTTTCAATTCTATGGATAATTTTTTTTTAAAAAATTTTTTTTTTAAAATTGACAATATTTTGAGCCATTTTCCACTTATGTTGTCATAACTCAAAAACAACTAGTCCGATTTTGTCAAATTAAATTTACAAAAATTAAGGTTTACAATATCTTTAAAGAACTGTACAAATTTTTTTAATGCGATCAATAGTTTCAAAGTTATGAAAGAAATTGTTAGCAAAAAAAAAAAAAATGCTAAAAAAAAAAAAAAAATTTGAAAAACAAAAATCTGGAAAAAATCGAAAACTGCAAAAAATATTACTTTTTATTTTTTTGTAGTAAAGCTACATATCATGCGAATTAAACTTGATATGGATCATAAAAATCGATGCATGCTTTACATTTTTATTTACAATTAATTGAAGGTATCGCATATTTACAAGCACTGTAGAAAATTGTACCTACATAATGAAAATGCAGAACATAAAAACTCAGGTGCATTTTACGACACGCATTTTGGCAAAACCCCTTTGGGAAAAACCTCTATGACATTTTTATGATTCTAATAATTAAAAAAAAATAAGTAATAAACAAAAGATTGTTTAATTTTTACGATTGCGGTAGGATAGTAATAAAACGCTCATAAATGTGCGTGTACGCTGAAGTGCTCTTATTTTCCGTTAGCTACCTGTAACGGATAATTTTTTTTTTTTCATAAAAGTCCTTAATGTTTTTTAGGATTCTTGGGAATAATAAAAAATTTGCAGCACACACAAACTGTATCCACACAAAGGGTTATCCCAAATTATAGTATCAGTATTTATAAGATCTCCTTGACCCTTTTTATTTCATTCAAGAAGTGTTTGCGATAACGCAAACATCATTTAATACCTACACAAAAATTAGAGTCATACAGCTTAGAAGTTAAAAACAATTTTCAAATATTAATAAAAATGAGCCAGAAAGCCAGAACATTTTCATGTAAAAACGATCCAGATTTATTTTGTTATGTGTGCGGCCAATATATCACCGGGAAAAAACGGAAGTGGTTCTTAACTTCATTGCAAAAGTCATATCAAGATTGCTATAATATCTATCCGCACAATTTGAACCAGCATTGGACACCGAGTACTATATGCATTCCATGTCGATTGAATTTATCTATGAAGTCTTCTAACGTAAAGTAAGTATAAATTAATAGATTTGGAATATTTTATAATTACAATATTTCTTAATTAAAATTTGAATTCTTCATATTCCTGATTTCAATTTTTTTTTTTTCATTTTACAGACGACACTTGGAAATTTTGAAGCCTATGCTATGGAGAGAAACAGCGAACCACGCATCCGAGTGTTATTTTTGTTTAAGTACAAAAAGCATATTTGATGGCCCACAAATTCGCAAATTGGTGAACGATACTGAATTTGGCAGTTCAATGTCAGAAATTGAGAAGAATGCATGGGATTCGTTTGTATGGGTTATTCAAAATTTCTTAGGAAATAACAAGGGTGATGATTACGTTGCGCACGTTGAAGAGATGTTAACTCACTTCCAGAATCTTGGATGCAACATGAGCATCAAATTACACTACCTGCACAGTCACTTAGATCGTTTTCCTGAAAATCTAGGAGACTTGAGTGAAGAACAGGGCGAACGATTCCACCAAGATATCCGGACAATGGAGGAACGATACCAGGGTCGCTGGGATGCACACATGATGGCTGATTTTTGCTGGAGTATTCAGAGTAACACTTCGTTATTCAACAATAGTAGAAAATCGACTAAAAGAAAATTTCAGAGTTTGTAGTTTATAATACATATTTATTTATTTATTTTCTTGTTTTATTTATTATAATAAATGTGAATAATAAAATATAAATTTTCTACTATTTAATTTATTTATTTATTTACATTTAAGCTCATCCAACACAAATGTCTTTCCGAAGAATAGAATCAGTATATTCTAGGTAGGGTTTTGCCAAAAAATACACGAATGTTACTATGTAATGCATTTTTGATGTGAAAATTTGTACATAGCATGGGGAAAATGTTTTCAAAATTCAATCAATCGAAAGAAGAACATTAACTACTCAATTTTATGTATATCAGACAAAAAACTAAAATTTGGTGAAAATGAGCGAATTCACTTAATTGTGAATAAATTCGAAAAAAATCAATCGATTTTTATGATCGATATCTCATTTTGTTCCTATTACATGTGGCTTTGCGATAAAGCAATAAATCTGAACGATTTTTGCCGTTTTCGATTTTTTATGATTTTTTTTAACCAAAAAAATTTGCTATTTTCACGTAAAAAAAATATTTTTTCCCTCAATTTTTTATTATAACTCCAAAACTACTGAGCCGATTGAAACGCAATATATTAACGGATTAAAGGCTATGTAAATTTCAGTTTTTCTAAATTTATTTGAATAATATCGGACTAATTTTTTTTCAGTTATCATTAATTATGTGGAGACACGTCTAAAAAAATTTATAATTTTAATTAAAAATTTTTTAAAAAAAAACCTCTCCATAGAATTTCAAAATTGAACCATATTTGTACTACTGGGACCACAATACATCAAAACTGTATAGTGGTTTTCAAAGCCCCTAAAATTTTTTCAAAATTGTTGCCTTGTGTTATTTTTCACATCATAAATTGCTTTACGTCTATCAAAGTTTTTCGCCTCATAACTATTTCTTCACCTCTAAATGTTTTCTCAGTTACACTGTAGGGTATACTAAATTAGGTAAAACCGAGCTGATCTGAATTCAGTTGAAGCCTTATCATCAAAAATTTATAGTAATTTTTACAAATAAATTTGTCCCTGGATTTAGGCAATAAAATAAATTATTCTAAAATTGCTTTACTATTCTTTAATGTTTCTTTGCAAACTTTGTTTTAGTAATGATCTGTGATTGATTGACTTGAATTTCCAGCAAGTTTATAACCCAAATCAACGGTTAAATACTGAAGCCATTTTAAAAATAATATCCAGTTTCAATTACAAATGCATTAGTCCAATCTTATTTTCTCACATTAATATCATATCACAGAAATTTCTATTTCCGAAACATATACGATAAATTTTATAATATTTACAACATTTTGAAACCAATAAAGTTCTTCACATCACCCCTTTTTCGCTGTTGTTTAATGAACCAATACTTATACTAGTTTTATTTTAAAACACTTACAAATTAAACACGTAATTTAAAACGTTTTCGATCTCATTTAAAGAAACAAAAAAAAAAGAAAAAAACCAAAACACTGAATTATAACGTAAAACAACTCCATTGAAAGTGCTAATTTTATGTTATGATACCGATCACAGAGATCATATTTCTTGAAACAACAAAAGCAACATAACCAAAAACAAACGAAATCCCTGCTGACAAAATAAACTAACCGAGCACAACAAATCGTCTTGGTATAAATTAAGAAGCGGAAAAATAAAGGGGGGAAATATACATACAATCGATTTCATATAATGTTTGTTTAAATTAAACACACAAAAAGAAAATCAAATTGTGACATAAAGAGTTTTTAGCATAAGAAAATTTATGTATTGTCAACAGTGATTATAAGATATACAAAAAGTTTAAGGCATATGCGCCATAGTTAGCGGAAGAATACAAAAACTTTTGTAGATTTTTAAAAATTAAATATGATTAGTTTAAAAATATTTAACACTTTGACGACCGAACTTAAACTGCTGGAAAATTTTTGGTGGATTCGAGGTTATCGACCCATCATTTCTTAAGATAAGTGTCGAGTTTTTACTGTACATTGTTAATCGAGTTTTGACTGTTCATTGTATCTGTATTAGGGCGGGGTCGACTTAAAAATCGCTCAACGTTCAAGGAAAATCGTGTTCTACCTCTAAAACGAATTCTGATGTCCCGACTTTTGACCCGAAGGGTGAAATTTTGAAAAATCCCACTTTGACCCATTTAGAGTGCCCCACTCGAATCCAACCCCATCGAATATATTTATACTCTATTTATTCCGGAGAAGAAATAGATACCCTAATCTTGGAAAGACTCCTCCTACTTTCTGAAATATCTCAATCCCGAGATTTGTACATTTTGCTAAAAAAAACACGGCTTAAAAGGCCCTCTTTTAACTTAAATTTTAACCCCTAGAATGATGATTTATGCATTAATCTGCTAGCGCGTCTCCCGGAGAAGAAGTATCTCCCATAATCTTGGAGAGATTCCTCCTACTTTCTGAAATATCAAAGTGGGCTTTTTCAAAATTTGACCCTACGGGTCAAAAGTCGGGACATCAGAATTCGTTTTAGAGGTATGGTTCCCTCGGCAAAGTTTCTTATTTTGATAACTAGAATAAGATTTTCCTTGAACGTTGAGCGATTTTTTTGCCTCCATACAAATCGACCCGGCCTAATCTGTATGATATCAATGATTTTCTTGATTACATATACGAAATGTCACTGGAATTTGTGCATTGAAACTTTTCATTAAATTATTGCAGTTTTTATTTTATTTATTAAAAATTTCATGCATTTAATGAAAAAGTTTCATTAAAAATAGTTTCATACAAATTATGAAGCTTTTTCATAAAGTTTAATAAATTTTTATTTTACTTTGTAAGGAAAACTTCATTAGTTTAGTGAAAAATTTTATTAAAACTCGTCCAAGAAAATTCTCACTGTGTAGTCCTAGAATATTTTTTTTTTTTTATAAAACAAATCGCATAAAAATTACTTAAATATTACACTGAGAGAATTACCTGTATGATATCAATGATTTTCTGCATTACATATACGAAATGTCACTGGAATTCGTCCATTACTACTTTTCATTAAATTAATGCAGTTTTCATTTTATTTATTAAAAATTTCATGCGTGTAATGAAAAAGTTTCATTAAAAATAGTTTCATGCAAATTATGAAGCTTTTTTATAAAGTTTAATAAATTTTTATTTAACTTTGTAAAGAAAACTACATTAGTGTAGTGAAAACTTTTATTAAAACTCGTCTAAGAAAATTCTGTCTTCGAATATTACTTAAATATTACTTAAATATTACACTGAGAGAATTATATGTATGCTATCAATGATTTCCTGCATTACATATACGAAATGTCACTGGAATTCGTCCATTGCAACTTTTCATTAAAATAATGCAGATTTCATTTTATTTATTAGAAATTTCATTCATTCAAAGTTTCATTAAAAATAGTTTCATGAAGCTTTTTCATAAAGTTTAATAAATTTTTATTTCACTTTGTGAAGAAAATTTCATTAGTTTAGTGAAAAATTTTATTAAAACTCGTAAAAAAAAATTCTCTCTGTGTAGTCCTAAAATATTTTTTTTTATAAAACAAATCGCATAAATATTACTTAAATTTCTATACGAACAAAAAATAAAAAACAAACTGAGTAATGAATCAATTCCAAATTTCTCAGTGTTTCCTGAAACTTGAAAGATTAAGCAATGTCCTACTTAAAGTTTGATACCCTTTGTCCAATAGTGTTCCAGAAAATATGTACAACAATTTGGGAAAATATATTCATATTTTTTAACTTTGGGGTAACCGTATTCGGCTCTTAGGTCATATTGGTGCAATTGGTTGGGTTTATCTGAAAGCTACATCTATCCTGTGTCTATACACATCACACTCGAAAAAATCGGTAAAAAAGTGTAGATAATACAAGAAAACCTTAAATTGGGACATAAATAAACCATTCCTCGTCAAAGGGTTAAGGATTGTAAATGGAACTAACAACTGTGATAATATCAGTTTATATTATTATCAAGTTAGTTTAAATAATTTAATCATAGGATTTATGATCAAATTTGTCAAGAATTAAAAGAATATGTTTACAGTTTTGTAACTTATTAATAATTTTTTTATAGATCAGAGCACAGTAGGGGAATTAGAAAAAAAAAAATAACTCATTCCATTTTTTAGTGGGTAGTTCGATTGCAATAAAACTTTGTATAAGATAAACGAGGTATTAACGAGCTTGGAACGTTATATTTGGCTTTAATTTTATTATTGTTTACATTTAATACACTCATAGAAATAAACCTATAAAAACAGCAGAAAAAGATACTAAAAATTTGCTACAAATGACGTTTCAGAAATAGCTGCTAAAATTAGTAGATTCTTTTTTTGCTGAATATTGAGAAGATAAAAGAGCAAACATAAAACTGTTAACTTTACAATTAACAATTTATTCTGCTAAAATTAGCAAAAACTTTCACTAAATATTTGTAGACTAAAAACAGCAAACAAAAACTGTAATAACAAAATTTTCCTTTATTTACCATAAATTCAGTAGAATGCAAATAACTGTAAATTTTACTAAAATCGACAGAAATTTTTGCTAAAAAATTGCAGATTGCTGATTTCAGAAGGTCATATTTTTTTCGCATTAAAAAAAAATCATAAAAAAAAAATAAAAACTTCACATTTGTTCAGGTTTTTTTTTGTCTACTAATATTTATCATTTTTGTTTTCAAATTTTAGCACTTTTACTTTCAATTATCTATTTCTATTTTAACAGTTCTATTTTTGTTTTTCTTATCTTACTAATATTTAGCAAAAAAATCTGCTACTTTAACAGTTTTTTCTGCACCGTAATTTTTAACTAATTTTCAGTAGTTTTAACAAAAAATTTTACTAACTTTTTTCTTTTAGTTTTTTTAATAAATAAAAATTGCGCAAATTTGTAGGTGGCGAGGCACAGTAGGAAATATTAAACTTTTTTTGAAAAAATTTGCCTCCAGCCAACAGTTTTAAACGAATTTGACTGACTAAATTTTAGATCGATTCCTCATGGGCAATTTTTTAAATTCATTTTGAAAATCAGCGAAATTTTAATTTTTTGATATTGCTGCTATAAAAAGTTTAAAAGTCGTGGGATGTAAACGAAGTGAATCTCACATGAAAGACAATTATATCCTCTATTTATTCTTTTTGTTAAATCCGCTGTCACAATTTTGGTTTTTTGATATAATCAAAACAAATATTAAATATTCACTTTTTATTTCACTATAGTATCTTTACTATCTAACCAAAATAGTTAAACTTTTCTTTAATTAAAAAAAATATTGTGCTCCACAAACGTCATTATTAAAAAAGTTTTAAGCAAATTCTAAAGTCATTAATTTTTTATATGAACATGACATATTTATATTTTGTAAAAACCCTAATATTTGCAATATTTTTTGCTACTACTTATTTTTGTTACTACTTATTTTTATTTTTGTAAAAAAATTGAACAAATTTTTAAAAAAAGTTATGTAAATTTCTTTGCTCTTGAACTGAACTTTAATTGTATTTCCTGAATATTGTAAAAATGCGTTTGGATGAAGTTGAGTATCCCCAACGCGATTGGTAAATTTTTGAAGATGTTGTAAGAAAAAATAAAAGGCTCTAATTTGAACTAGAATTGTTTATACCAAACAAAATAAAACAGTGACCGCGGATTTGAAAACGAATATTAATAGAGAATAAAATTTCCTAAAATTAAAGATACATTTTGTTTATATCGCATAATTTTTAAACTTTTTATAGCAGAAATATCAAAAACATTAAAATGTTACTGATTTTGACGATTTATTGCGAACGTAAAATAAATTACTTTTAACAATCGGCCATGAGGATCGATCTGAAATTTAGTCAGTTATTTTCAAATTTTAATTTTTTAAAAATTTCCACTAAAAAGCTTAGTTTTCCCCACGGTGCGGAAGAGGGAGCACTACTGAATAGTCAGTGAATTTTTTTAATCTATTTATACTTTGGGGCGTATGGCTCATGATCCTAAAAACTTAAGCTCGTTATCCCATTTTTATCACTGTTTTATTAACAATTGTTTTTGTAATTCCCCCATTGTGCATTGATCCAAAGAAAAAATGTATGTATTTTTTTTGGAATCCTGACCCACAGTTTATTGGCAATATTCTTCAAATTCCAACCATTCAACTGATTTCATCAGTTTGTTAAACCAAAGAAAAGCGGTTAAGTATTATAATCTTAAACTTCGTTTACATTATCACACATTTACTATCCTTTAAACGAATTTGCTGAAAATACCAATAAACCATTGGCTTATATGGTGAATACAAAAAGGAAACACAAGAAAATCCTTTAACGACATTTGTCAACATAATGTCTAACCCTTTTTGTAAATGATAACACACACTAGATATAGACAAAGTAAAGTCATTGTAGACACAACAAATATGGATATTTTGTAAACATAAACTATGGGCGCAAATATCCTTCATACACTAAAAAAAAAAGTTAATAAAGTTAGCAAAAAATTTAGCTGAGCCAGCAAAATTTTTCTCAAGAGAGTCCTTCCAAAAAAAAAATTGCTAATGTCAGCAAAATCTTTTGCTCAATATGAGCCAGCTGATTTTTACCAACAAAATTAGTAGATTGAGCAACAGGTTTGCTAACACTTAGTTGAATAAAAATTAAAAAAATCTTGCTAAAAGTTAATAAAAATTGGCTAAATATTGGTAAACTAAAATGAAAACGCAAATCACTTGTAGAAAAAGTATGCTTTTGTTAATTTTTTTGCTGAAAATCTTAAACATATTTTGTTATTCCTTTAAAAATAATTTACATAAAGTTAAAAAATTTAAAAATTTTCATACTCCCACATTGACGACATGAATTAATTTAGTATCAGAAAATATATAGAAATAATTTTATAAAACATAAACAAAATTATCTTTCAACTACTTACATCAATGGTTGTCTAAATGATGGCTTCTTTCAAAGTAAGACAGATGCATTAATTCTAGAAAAGAAACAAAAATAATTAATAAAATATGAAATATACATACAGAAAAATGAAGTGCCAACCGAATTAAAAAGTGTGTTTTGGTTTCTACAACAAATAAATTTGTTTAATACAACTATATTAATGGTTAGCGCGTTGGACTGTTACACAGATGGTCCCGGGTTCGATTCCCGGTGACGACAACATCAATTTAGAAAAATAATATATATGAGTTTTCTATCACTTATATGTATCGCTGCGCCCACCTTAGGTGTTCCCATAGCACTTAACCCCACCGAAGTAAAATAATGAATCAGGGCTATGAAAAAAAAAGCTTCAATATATTCGCCAACTCTACATCAGGTGGCGAGCAACAACTGTTCTAAGACTTATCTACTCGCGCAATTACAGTGTTGCCATGTTTGAAGCACTTCATCTTTCACCACCTTTCATCTCTCCAATATCCCCTTTCCAAAGAAAGCAACACATTAATTAATAGGAAGAATTTCCCGAGTGCTGCTTCTCTTTTTAAGAAGAAAAAAATGTGATTTCAGAACATTTTCGGTGTTGCAACTGAAATTCTGTTGTATTAAGAAAATTTTGTTGTGGAAACCAATATTAACCAACACCTTTCAGTCGTAATAACCGGATTTTAGTTGTCAAATTGCAAACTGTTTTTCTGTGTATACAACCCTTTTTTTGCTATAAGTAAAAAATTACCTAAGATGTGTGTCCTTATCTTTTGCTTTAGTCTGTCTACTTAAACGTATAGTTGTTTGAAATTTGATCACACTACATTAATAATCAATGTTAACATTTAGTTTACAAATACAATTTATATATTTATTAAATTGAAATATTTCATTTTGCCTTTAATTTAATTAATAGACAATTACTTTGACAAGCCGGTGACAACACAAAATTTAAGTTTTTTTTTTAATCCGAATTTATATGATACACATTGTGGGCGTCCTCTTGTTTTATTATGTATGAAAAGCAGATACGAAAATCTTCCATGGATCATTTTGCTATATAACTTTTTAATACAATTTTCCTCGACTATACTACTATCGACATGCTGCGAGATCAGAATCATCTGGTTATAGTGCACACTATTAATCTGTTTAGAACTACAATTTTTTTTTAGCAAAATTAATAAGTGAAACATTAGTAAAATAATAGTAAAACATTAGTTCAAAACAGTTAAGTAAGTGCTGAATAAGTATAACTAAAATTATAGCTGAAAACACAATGTCAGCAAAATATTTGCTGAACAATGCACTAAGGATATTATGTAGTTAAAAACGACTGCAATTGTATTAAAAAACAAATGAAATTTCACTTGAAGAAAGGACGACTAACATTTCATTAAATTCAACTAGCATTTGTCATTTGCTTTTACTGTTCATAAAATTACTAACAATTGTAGTAAAAATGAACCACATATGTTAGTAAAAATAAACAAGCATTTACTTTTTTTATTTTTTTAAATAACAAAAAACAACTGTAAAACATGAATGTAAAGTCAGAAAACAGTCATTTGATGTGGTTTGTTTTTTTAAATGAACTTCAAGGTTAGTAAAAAAAATTTTTTTTATAAATAACTGACATTTACATTAAAAATAAAGTAACTATATTAGAATCCAAACTATATTAGAATTAAAGCAGAAGTTCCCTGAGTGTAGTATACATAATTTACAAGACGTTTTATTAACTTTCCTACTAACTTTTTTTTTTTAAGTGTACATACAAGTAGCAACCACATATATATAAAATACATATGTATATGTGCGCATAGCTAATGCAAGCTTATGTGAACTATTGCAAAAGAGATAAAAAAGTAAAGGATGGTTTTGCAAAAAAAAAAAGAGTGTTTGCATAAAACAAAGAATAAGAAATAAAAGAAACACGCGTTACTATAATATCCTTGTGAATCCTTTTAATGGTCAAAACAAAAGTAAGAGTCCATTTATGATGGAATATATGATTAACAAATACAAACACAGTTGCTAAACAAAATAGCAAGGTACTGAACGAACTATCGTATCGAACAAGGTCAGATCTGGCAAAGCACCTAAATGTGTGATATGAATATTTGCAATTGCGATTTCCTAATACGCAAATGATTACAACATTACAATATGGTGCCAATACTCTAACAAGCGTTGAGTAAGTTTGTTTGGCGACTACATTTTGAAAGATCGCTATTCTGAAGCTGATATCCGGAGAACTAGAACAAACCTGATATATCAAGATAAGATCCTACTTTTGATATCACTGAAAGCTTGTCCAGGAAAATCACATAGCCATAGCTACGATATTGTAAATCACCCTTCTACCAGAGTTCAAAAAATTTCTCACGTGAGCATCTGATAGAGTCATTTTGCGACTTCATTTTAAAAGACCACTTCACTCGTGAGAAGCTGATATTCGAAGAACTAGGTCCAACCTTAAATATTAAGAAAACCGATATGGTCACCTAGTCCAACATTCGGTATTACCGACAGATCATCCCGTATATGATATTCGAAGTCCAATATCGGGTAACCTGCAGTTGCAGACAATTTCAAAGGCGACGTCTTATTGTCTAGCTGCCCTGTCCGATTCCAAATTCTACTGAGGAGAGATTTAGTATGCCTTAAGGTGTACGATCACGTCATTCCCGTGCTCCTAAAGTGTCCAGTTTACGCCATTTGCCCGTCGCTTTGCGAAGGATGAGCTCGAAGTTACATATTTAAAGGTTTCGACTGACGTTGTTATGGAGACTTTCAGAACAGACCCTGCCTTTGCAAATTGGTTTTCCGGTTAATTATTGTAAAATTCTAGGACTAGACAATGTAATCAATGACTAACAACTAAGACCGTTCTTCCCCACAGTGAACGTCGGTGATGGAAGATGTAGTATACGAGTTCAGGGATATAAGCGCTGCCTGGCTATCGACAAAGATTATTATGATTTCCTGAACTGCAGCAGCATACTATAGTCTACAATCTAGGCTCTACATGGTTTCATGATAGAAAAATCTTCGAGTGAAAGACACTAACTAGCGTGATCTGGTAACATGTATGAACCTTCTATATCTCATTTACTAGGGAAGAACTCATAGCCCACCATATTGCTATTTTTTTTGAAACGTCGGTTTATACCCTGATGTCAAATCCCACCTTTAAATCTCTCTATTAACATTCCTGAAGAGGAAAGCCTACTCAAGAAGGACTACCAAAGTGTATCTTAAGAGTAGTCTGACTAGCATTGCATTAGGTTGAGAAGTCTGCATGCCGTGTATTCTGACCCTTAAAGAACCCTTAGCAGCAAATCGAGCAGCACTGCCAGCAAAAGCAGACATTACATATAAACCCATATCATTGAGAGCTGTACAAGATGGTGTTTACTTCCTACAACTGGCCGGCCGTATTTATAAAAACAACGATTTCAGGCTCCAAACCTCATCTTGAACTTAACAACTTTATACTGCAGCTGAGGTCGTTGCTAAGTTTATATGATGGTTTTTAGGTTAAAAATAACACCAAGAGATTTAGCATATTCTTAGAGGGTGAGTTCACTGACAACCTAAAGCTGTGGTAGCCTAAAGACTAATTTGTTTGTGGTAGTGGTAAAAAACAGCGTTATTTTCTTGGATTTACTCCCAGACTATAACTAGTTACCCAATTAATGAAACTATTAAGAGCGCTGGCCATTATTTCACTTATTAACCTTCGTAAGCATCCCTGTTACTAGTATCACTACATCTTCCTCATGACTACAGCTTAAAGACTCTTATCGTCGAGCCTTCACTCATAGAAATAAAAATGTAAAAATGGCAGAAAAAGCTAGTAAATATTAGTTAAAAATTATATTGCAGAAAAAACTGATAAATTGATCAGATCTATTGCTAAATGTTAATAAAATAATAATCAAAAATATATCTGTTAACTTTACATAATTTTAGTTATATTTTAGTTAATAGAAAATAGCAGTTTGCTCTGTAAAACTAGCAAAAACTTTTACTAAATATTTGTAGACACAAAATAGCTACCAAAAACTGTAATATTACCAAAATTTTTGCTATATTTACCTCAAACCTAGTAGAATGCAAAAAACAGTTTATTTTGCTAAAATCAACAGAAATTTTTGCTAAAAAATTTTAGATTGCTGATATCATAAGGGCAGACTTTTATTCGCATAAAAAAAAAACTAAAAAAAGCTTAAAAATTTCACATCTTTAATGATTTTTTTGTCTACTAATATTTAGTAAATGTTTTTGCTGATTTTTACAGATTATTTTGTTACTTTCATTTAACTAAAATTTAGCTCTAATATAACTAAATATATGTAAATTCAACAGATTTATTTTTGCTATATTACTAATATTTAGTAAAAAAAATCTGTTAATTTTAGCAGTTTTTTCTGCAAGCTCATTTTTAACTAATTTTTAGTAGCATTTTTGCTACTTTTACAGGCTTAAAAACAATTTTTTTTAATTTAAAATTTTTTGCACTGTAACCTTTTTTGCATATATTTCCATACTCCATACTTTTTTACAGGATAAAGGAACTCTTTATACACCCAGAAGAAAGATTGGTTGGAATTCGATCAAAATCACTAAAATTTTTTTGATAAGACGTTATTCCATTTGTAAACATACTGTTCTGGCAATTAAAAAGAGGAAACATGAACTAAAAAAACAAGCCTGTTATACAATTATTGGTATATAATTTGTACATAATATTGCCAAGGCTGTGCTTCCTTTAATTTCAACATCGGCACATACTGTTTTAAGCCGACATTCGATTTGATTTAAAATAATTTGAGATCACAAATAACCGACATTGGTCTAATATCCTATAAATTGATTTAACTTGTATTTTTTTTTTTAAATAAAATATTTATAGAATCATCTTAAAATCATAATAGAGCCTGTACCATAGCTTGATAAAGGGCGCAAAAGAAAATCAAATGCAAACATACCTTTGTCTACAAATCGTAAATGATATCCCGTAGCGAAAGGATTTCATAAATATATAAGCGATTTACCAAGTTAGCTACGCTCACTCAATAAAGTGGATTTTGTAGTTTTTTTTTTAATGCACACGATTGTTGAGTGTGTAAATTATGTGCGTGTGTGTTGGCTTTTGTAAGTAAATATACCAATAACAACCCTTTCCAACAAAGGGTCTCTACACTGATAGTTTGCATAGTCGATTTTATGATGATCATTATCATATAACAAATATTGCGCTGTTTTTTGTATCATAAGCATATTAACCCGTTAACACCAACTGTCGCCATATGAGGACAACTCGATTTTTGAGATTTTTTAGATTTTCTCTGAAACTATCCTGTCCAACAAATTAAGTAAAATTATTTTCTGAAAGCCATTTAGAAATCAAGAAACAAACTATTTTTCTAATCACAGAGTTTATTCATTCTCAAAATTCACATCATTTAACAGCAAATAAAAAAAATAAAAATTTTGCAAAGAAAACATTTTAATTTTAAAATTTTTTGATAATAGTGATATGACATGTATTATTTATTTATTATTTGTTCAGACACTAATTAAAGCTCACGAATCAAGCTTTACAATGCCGAATTTTCATACAGTTCGATTAAGGGAGTTGTTTTTCACTTTTTGCTCCTTGGAAATTTACAAGAATATCTTTCGACTTTTCTAAATTTTGATTTTACTTTATTCTATGTGACGCCTTTGCTTATCATATAAATACATTTTAACTGGATTCTCTTCAGCAGATTTAATTTGTACGTTAATGGGTTAATATTCTCTGTGTGTATGTGTATTTATAATCAACATACCATACATACGTAGATACGTATTTACACCTATGGTATATTCATCTATCAGTATGACCATAGGTAAACCTTTTTCCTGTATCCTATTTATCATAATTTTTCAATTTACTATCAAGAAGAAGAATAATTTTATGTCATTGGGGACCAATACTGCTATTTCTTGTCTTTTCTTCCTGTCTATATTACATTCTTTCATAATAACTACGCCGATGATGATGATTTTGCATTGTCCAGTTGATATTTTTTTTTTTTTCAAAGTTTAAATATTTGTTTGACATTTTTTACATTTTCATCAATTCATCTTTTTCTTCATCGTTTCGAAGAAGAATCAGTAAAATGCCAATGCTTGTTTACTTAAAGCATCTTGTCTAATGTTTGAGTTTGTTAATGTGATTATTAATGATAATTTTGACACTTCTTCTTCTACTTTCTTGCTTTAACTATCCATCTTAAGATTTGTACAGCTGGCTTATATGGAAATGTTATGTTTGGTCATTGATAATAAAATTTTTTTTTTTATTACATTTCAACAAAAATGTCAACAAGATGAACTAGCAAAGGTGTATGTTTTTGGAAAGATTTGAATAAAAATATAATTATATTGCGAAGTAAGAAAATATTAATATTATGTCAACTGGAAAAACTGTTGTTCTTTGTTTTACAGAAAAATTGTACCTAAAATTTATTATGATTTGGAAATCTAGATTTTGTTTTAAAATATACATTTATGAGGAGATTGATGAGTTCAAATGCGTCAGTGTTATATTAAAGCCTCTAATTTTGGCTCCAACAGAAAATTTTCAGATATATATTACAAATTTATATTTATGGAAAGACCTCCTCTTGCGATATATAATATTGGCTCGCTGATCACAAATATGACAACAATTTTGTAATCGTACTGTTAGTTTTCGATTATTTTCTTTGCACTTTTGTCTCAATATCATGGAATCGAACTTAAAATTAAAATTTTTAGTTTTACTATCTACGGAAATTAAGTTTTCATTTGAGAGTAATAAATTGTTTAAATGTGTTTTCAGAATTGTGTAGGAAATTGGAAACTTTTCATCTTTTAGTTTAAGTTTGTAGTTTTTACTGCAGCCAGAGGATTTTGATTAACACCTAAATTAGACACTTGAAGAAACACATTTCTATATTCGATGACATATTTTTTGAAATATTTGCTGAAAAATTATAGAAATTTTTACAATTAAAAGACTGGTTTAAAAAAAAAAATCATAAAGTGAAAGATGAATATAAAAATTTTAGGAATGCCGCACAGTGGCTGAAAATTTGATTTCACTGGCCAAAAGTTCAATTTTCTTTTGTCACCGATTTTTAAAATTTTAATGTCATTTTCTAGCTAGTATGTCCAAATTAAGGTAGCCAAAAAATTAAGTCAAACTATTGCTAATTGTGGGCATGGCATGCTGTCAAACTTAACTGTTTTTTTAATTTCAGAAAAAGGTGACTTTTTTGTTTTTTTTTTTATCAAAAATAAATGGTTACTACTAGCAAGTTATCATCGATAATGACCTGCGGTCTTTTTTATAAGGTTGGTAGGATTGTAGTCTTTAGTTGTTGTAAGTGGTCACAGCACTACCGTTTATTATTAGGGTGTTCTGAAATATTTATTAAACTACTATATTTTTGTCAAATTTCAATTTCAGTGGTATAGAACTTCTAATGGAAACAAGTTGGCAAGAAACGTGTACCACCATGAGAAAGGTAAAAGTGTCCTCTTTAACCATATATTTACTTTTGCACCCGCCACGACCCGCCGCACACTGGGGTATTTTGTATCAAAACTGTGGATTAATTCCGAGGCCTCTCAAACTGATAATTTTTGTTTAGAACACCTCAAAATAAGCCGAAAAATTTTTATAACAATTATCGATAACACGTTTAGTTATCGAGATATCTGGAGTTGAAGTTTAAAAAAAATCGATAACTTTTTACCGTTTTATTTTCTTAGAGAATACCTCAAAATTAACCGAAAAATTAAGTAAGAATTATCGATAACTCTTTTTGTTATCGAGATATCTGGAGTTGAAGTTTAAAAAAAATCGATAACTTTTTACCGTTTTATTTTCTTAGAGAATACTTCAAAATAAACCGAAAAAATTAAGTAAGAATTATCGGTAACTCGCTTTGTTATCGAGATATCTGGCTTTGAAGTTATAAACAATATGATAACTTTTCAGCGTTTTACTAGACCAGATAATTTTGTTTTGTCGTGCTTCTAAAATTAGGCGGAAAACTAAAATGAAGTTATCGATAACTCCCTTAGTTAGCGAGATATCGATGTTACAGGTTTTTCTGTATATTACCCTAAAATATGCAGAAAAAATTAAATTTTGCGATAATTCGACTATTTATTATTTTAAATAAAAAAACAAACATTTCATTATAAATTTCATTACAATCAATTAATTATGCATCATCATTGCTATCATCGTCACCATCTTCCTCGTCGGAATCACTGCCATGAGCACTATTATTGTCTCTGGCATAAGCGTTTGCCAAATTTAAGGATGGAGATTGTAACATATCTACAGCCGTTTTTGGTAGGCTGTGTAATTTTTTTTCAGGCAATTTTCTCCTGCTTGATATTATTGGATCAGAATTAATCAGCATCATGTTAAAAACGTCTTGATTCGACTTTTGTCGATCCATTTTTCTAGAATAACACTCTCTATATTTTTTGAAATCTTTGTTGGTAGCTTCCTGCGCTTCTTCCGATAATTGGCCAATCGGTAACAATGCATATGCTATTATTTCAGGTCCGTGAATAAAAAATTTATGCAATGTTGGAGGCATATAGTACCACGGATAATTTTCTACAAAGATTCTAGCCGTTTCATGTGCATATTCCCGAAACTTTTGTACATTTACTTCATGACCACAAGAAACAACAAGCAGTATATTATGCATTCTGACTATTAAATTAACGTTAATTTTCGTAATTTCCGCTGATAGTTCCACATTCTGAAAAAAACGCCTGGCCGTATTTCCGTCATTGGAGTTACCGAATCCGGGTTTTGGACGATCAACAATTAAACCAGTTTTCTCTCTAAATTGTTTTTGAATTTCTGCTTTAGTTTTTTCGACAATTTGCTTTTCGGAGCTGATCTAGCTTGCCATTTTTTGATTGGCAGTTTATATGACAAATGAAGAAGGCACTCAAAAAATCGTATCCATCCATGCAAAACCGATAACCCAAATTGTAAATTATCAGTGTTAATTTCCTTTTTTATCATTTTATCAATTTGGCTAAAATCTTTGCTGGTGGATCCGCAGAAGTAACACTTTTGTGTAGATGTAGTTTCAGTAAGAGCGTTACAAACTTTTCCATCTATCATCGATAATATTAAACTATGTCTCACTACTACAACTTTCTCACCAAGTGCCACAATTGAATTAGTTAGATGTTTAATTTCTTCATTGACTCTATCATGCTCTAGCTTTGAAACAACTGATGTTTCTTTGATGAACTCCATTTTCAATGGTCTGCAGAATCTGGTAGAAGAAGGGCGGGGATTCTGCCATATAATTTTTTCCCCGCATACCAACCTTAATGGCACAATTGATGTTATTAACACAGAGGAATCAGTAGCGTCTGTACCATGAAATGCTTGTTTATATGAGCTATGGCCAGAACTCCCATCGAAGCCCCATTTTGTGTATAAACAAAATTCAGACAATTCTTTTTTATTAATAGAATCAATCACACAGTTTTGCAGCAGTACTAGGCGTTCAACAGTGTGATTAAGAAGTGCCTGTAAATCAACTTCGACTGAGGTTTCACATACTCTCATACTATCGCTTTTTGGATAACATTGTTGTTTTGCTAACTGGACAGCAGTGCACGAGGGAAACCTTGCTGGAGCAGATGATTTCACAATATTATATTGATGCCGCGATAGTTTAGCTTCAACCAAAACAGATAATGCTTCTTCACTACTCATTTTGTTGGACGCCGCCGACTGAATTAAACTTTTCCTGTATTTGTCCGCTCTCGTTGGTGACAAAGAAGCTACATCATTTACTAACTTAGATGCCCCAATATTACCAGACTCCCGTAACTTCACTTGAGTTGCAAAAGCTAGCTGTGTTGTCTCTCAAAACCTTGGTTTTTTTGTACTTTGTGTTTGGGCCGCATTCTTCGAAAGCAATTTCTTTGCGACCTCGTTTTAGCTGTTTAGTACAAAAAGAAATAGAAGAGTCTAACCAATTCCGATGGGTTTTAAAGAAACGTTCTTCTTTTCTATGACATCTTGTCCATCGGGTTTTAAATTCGGAGATGAAACGATTCATTGTGGCATTGAAAATAGGAATATCTTCCTCTGATGGTTCAGTACACTTCTTCATTTCTTCCTTTAAATAATTGAACTTATCTTCAAAATGCTGGAATCCTGAGTTTTGCATTAAGTTGTACAGATGTTGACGAGTGAAGAAACGTGTGCATGAACTTATCCCTAGCAAAATGATAAAACATTTTTTTACTTTTAACGTGGAAATAATTTTCCATTTAGCTTTTCACAATTAAATTGACATTCACTGGGACAAAACTAACATTGTCTATCGAAAAAAATAAAGTAATACTCCAAAACTGGAAGGCAAACACTGGAAACAACAACACAAAACAAATAATAAACCATCACAACAGCATCACCAGAGCTCTCAGTTTTGGGGATTTTTGGGGATGAAAAATCGCAAATTGGGGATAAGGTATAAAATAAAACTGGGAACCCTGAGCATCACAAATCAGTTATACAACAACAACAACAACAACACAAAACAAATAAAAAATATCAATAACAAAACAAAACAGATACACAAAACGCCAGCAACAAAAAACATGCGTGGAAATTGATCATTTTCGACCACTGACATAATGAACAAAAAGTAGAATTAATCAAATATGCCACAAAAGCGCAGCTCAACTTTTTGCAGAAACATCGTCTACAATCCGCAAAATCAAAAAAAAAAAAAATCAGAGCCCGATCTAGTCCGATAATTAACTATATGTCCAAATATATACCCCAAATATGCACATTTTGGGGACTTTGAACAAAAAAATAATTTAAAATATTAAATTACTTTTTTTCCTGTAATACTTGTATCTGAAAAATAGTTCAATACCTGAAGTTGAAGGCTCCATACTCAGATTTAAATTTCACTTGAAGGTTTTTTTATCAAAGAAACACTTTTTTAAACTTAAAATATCAATTTTACAGCGAGCGCAAGCGAACAAAGAATAAAAGTGTAAATTCAAAAACATAATGCAGCTTCACTATACAACTTAGAGCCGTTATTTTTTCGGTTAGTGACGCAGAATTATGTGTAGTTTCTATGGTTATTAAGTATTCGAGTGTTATTTCAAAATTAATTTTTTAATTAATCCACAGTTTTGATACCCAATAACCCAGTGTGCGCCGGTAGAACACTTTTTTCATTTTAATGAAATATCTCAAAAAAAAAAAATCAAATGACGCACAGTGGCTGAAAATCATTTTTCATTGGCCAAAATTCTGTAACTTTTGAACCGATTAAAATATAAGTATAAGTATAAGGCTATTTATTAGCATGACATTACGAATTGTATATAAATGAATTGTATCCGCCTAAAACTGGGCGGCCATCAATGTAAGAGTTCAGTTTCGTCAAATAAACAATTAATATAGTCAATTCAAACGAGATTTTGATGTTTTTACTTAAATAGAACCAACAAATAGCTTGAGTCAATGCAATATTAAAAATCAAATATCTTTTTATTTTGACGTTATATCCGGTCCGCCATCTAACGTTTTTTTTCAACTAGTGCTTATTTCGTGAATGGTAACACTTAGCTCTTGCCAGATTTGACAGATAATTAGTTTTATCCTTCCGCTGAACGAATATGGTTGTGTATACGCTTGAACAAAGCTGGGAAATATTGCGACATTACTTTGAAAATCATGGTAATGTTGCAGAATGTATGCGAAAATTGCGTACTGTTTTTGAAGATCGCATTATCAGCCGCAGACCTGATGTCGTTTGGCCACCTCGGAGTCAAATATAAGTGTTACGCCAACAAGCCAGAGACAATTGACGCTTTAAAGGACAACATTCGTGAAGCCATTGGTTAAATACAGCTGCACAAAATCGATAATGTGCTTAAAAATTGTACCGATCGTGTGGGCTACTGCATGGCCAGCCGAGGCAGCCATTTGAATGAAATTATTTTCCATTATTAACCGGAAGGATTGTACTTTCAAATAAAAAAATAAATTTGAGAAAATATTCAGTAGTTTTTTTATTTTATTTTAAAAGGGAGTATACTAATGGATTATTCCAAAACTGCTTAAAAGTGGAGTGTCTAATTAATATCTAAAAAATTAAATATCTAAAAACTAAAAGTGCGATCTAAAATTTTAAATTTTCCAGATTATGGTGAAGCATGCGTTCAGAAATTATATCGAAATTATATGCTGCAAGGGAGGTCTTTTTTAGTTTTAGTTTCATTTATTTTGTATACACTCTGGAAAATTCAGCTTTAAAAATATGTAGTGGTTTGAATTGTAGTACAGTTTCTTGTTTTTTAATGTAAATGTCAGTCATTTGTAGAACAAATTAAATTTGTTACTAATCTTGTCGTTCATTAAAAAAACAAACCACATCAAATGACTGTTTTATGATTTAACATTAATTTTTTACAGTAGTTTTTTGTTGCTTAAAAAAATAAAAATGGTCTTCAAAGTTTAGTCATGCTGCTTGTTATGGAAATACCCTATCCACGTGTTTGATTACTAAGCAGATAAGAATGGAGCAAAATTGATGATTAATAGGGTTTTTGTTAAAATTCTGCCTTTTATGGAAGCTCTAGCTTTTCTAAAAATTTGGGCTCTGATGAGACCTTTAGCCAGAACGAAATACTAGTATCAACCTAGCTAATATGTTTGATTTGCTTTATTTTTGTAAATATACGGATGTTGAAAGCTCGTTATAAATTGAAAATAACATAAAAATAAACTCGATGTATATAAAAACAAAAAACTAATAAAACTGTAAAAAGTATTACTTGAGCCAGAGTGAAAACTTAACATTTTTTTTTATATAAATAGAATATTTTTGGTCTTTTAAGTTTAGTAACGTCATGCTGCTTCTTAGTAAAATACCCTAACTAAGAAGAAAATGGAGCAAAATTTATGATTAACAGCTTAATTCTTACTACAATTGTTAGTCACTTTTTGAACATTAAAAAACAAATGACATTGTTAGTTGAATTTACTGAAATGTAAGTCGTCCTTTCTTTAAGTGAAATTTCAGTTGTTTTTAACTACATTTGCAGTGGTCTTTACCTACATAGTATGCTAAGTGTATACTAATAAAATATTAGTCAAACAAATGTAGAACAACTTTTTTTTCCTAAATATAAGAAATTTTTATTCTCACCATTTAGGAGTGTATGCCACTTTTGAGCATTTCCATAGAAATAGCTAAAGTGATTTAAAATTTTTACTTTGAGGCTCAATATCTTTGGCAAAAATTAATATTTTTGTATAATTCTTTCCGTTTTTTCTTATTCAGAGTGCATTTTAGTAAAAGCTATTGAAAACTTATTTGATTTCAATTATGACCACGCACAAAACACTGTCTCTAATGTTCAGATATTTTTATAAAATTTTCCATACTGATTTTATATACTATAATGACAAATCTTTCTAATATTTGTTAAAATTGACCCATGTTTAGACTTATAACGGCCCAGCGTAAAAATTTGATTCTGCACATTGTAGGTCGCTAACATTAAGTTATTTTGATAATATTTGGTACATTGACTTATATCGGCCCAAGAATCAGTCACTACATATTCCGCTTCAAGAGTTTGCAAAAATCTTTAAAAAAGTTGAAATGTTGAAAAGCCATATCGGTCATATGCATATTCGTTTTGGAAAGTGTATTAACTGTGTATAAAACATACACTGGCGCAGTCGAAATTTCTCAAAAGTACTATATTGATCTAACTTAATATGTAAACCAGGCACGGATCATGGAGGAGTGAAAATGGGACATTTCCTCCTCCAAAATTAAAATTCTCAATACAAAAGTGTTCAAGAAATTAGAAAATTTTATAAAAACTGTTTTAGTTTCTCTCAACGAAAGCTTTTTATGGATCCGCGTACTTTCAGGAAAATAGAGAAACAAAAATTCAATATTAAAACTCTGTAGCTTTTAAATGACAGACTAAAACTGGCTTTTTTAACTTCAACGTAACCAGAAAATATTACAAATCTTCGTTTATTTATTTTAAAAAATATATGGCGCCAATAAAAACTAATAGATTTGTTTAAAATCTAAAATGCCTAATAAAACAGGCATCTCTATAAAAATTAATGATCTATGAAATTAAATGACTATATTTAAAAAAAAAAAATATATATTACATATTGTATGTAACCTTTTTTCGAGATGCTGATAAAAAGTTACAAAGTTCATACCAGTAAGTTCTCACAAAATTAACATGTATGCAGAATCCATAAAAAGAGCAATGATATATAAAAGAAATTTAAGTACCTACCAAAAAAAAACAACAACAAAACCCTTAACCTAATAAGAACCCAAATAAAAAATATTATAAGTTACGACTGACCACTACTATAAGAAATGGTCAGTTCTACAAATTATACAAATAGCAGATGTGCTTTGACAAAGTTAGTTTACCTATCTCTAAGCACGTTTATACTCAAAGAAAACATTTAATGGCCTTTATGGGAATCCTTTATAATGTTGTTGTTTTTCTTTATCAAAGGATTGTTTTACTGCTAAATTTGACTATAAACCATAATTTATCTTTTTCTTTGTGTAAAAAAAAAGAATAAGAACAAATTTACGCACACTCACATAGAATTAAACAAAGCGTCAAGGATTATTGATTATGCAAAGTAAATGAGTGTCCAGTTTGAAAACAACAGGACATGATTACGACAAAGACAAAACTGCATAAGCGTGAAAAATTCAAACTGACCACTGATTTACATGATGAACAAAAGGGGTTGAATAGAATATTTTCTTAAAAATCGTTACCTGAAGCTTTAATCGTATATTTTTTACTTTTCTTCAAAGATCTCAAATTTCATAAGAATCCTTTTGGACACATCTTTACAAAGTAAAAAAAGTATACTTTTCATCAAAGTGTGTGTTTTGAGTTATTAGCGAGATAATGGTTTTTGACATTGACTGACCGTTAGAATTTTTGATTTTTATACTTTGTCTGTTTATTTTTGCTTCTTTCAAATGACAAAGGCAAACTTTGGAAACAAAAGGGTGTTAAAAACGCCTTGGCACTAATGGTCAGTTTAAGAATAGCAAAGACAAACGAACAATTTTTCATGGTTAATTATTTAAAAATTTTCATACATTACATTTATTGTGAGATCTTGATCCTGTTTGTGTGTGTATGAGAAAATTTCTTCTTTCTTAATGATCTTAGGTGATGACCAGTACTGGTCAGTGGGTCCTTTTGGCCGATGCTGATGGATTAAGGCGATAATTAATGATTGTTTTCATACATAATTTCTGCCTTTTTTTTATTGTCTAACTGTTATTTAGATGATTAATTAATCGAAATATTTTTGTATTTATAGGTGTGAAAATAGTTCAAATTTTTAAATCCTTTCACACAATTTTGAAAACTCGCTATAGTGGTCATAACGTGAAACATAAACTGTCATTAAGATTTAAGCAGCTGTTATTTCTGCATTAAATTCATTAATTTTATGCATTTTTAATTATTAACACTTAAAATCTACCATTAAAAACCTAACGTAAACGCTACCGTTGGGTAGTTTACAACCCCCAATACATTTATTTAAAAAAAAATATGTAACATATTAAAATGAATTATTTTTATATCTATATATATTATAAATGATTATAAAATATTATTTATAGATAGCCGTCTGCGAATATCAGTGCAAAAGAAAAAAATCTCTTAATTTTCTATAATCATTACTCTATATAACACTCAAACCGCCTGAAGCTTATTTGCAATGAACTTTATACCACTTGTTCGGAACGAAGAATGAGCTATGTATTCTTCTACTAACATTTTTTTCTTTTGTTTTTAAGGTATTTCCTTTTGGCTAAGTTGGTCAATTGTCAGATAATTAAATTAAAATAAAAAAAGTTTATTTAATTTTTCACTCGACGTTTCTTTGGCTTATTTCCAATTTCTTCAAGAGTTATTTATTATTAAATTGATTTTTTTTTTACATTGTCAGAAATACACAGAAAAAATTATGGGCCAAAAATATCTAATTAATCGATTTTTTGAATATCAATGGCAATTTAAACAATTTATTTAATGGATTAATTAAAAAATTTATTGAATTTTCTAATATATCCATTAGGGTGGTCTTTCGTTGTATGGGCGAAAAATAAAAATGAGATTTTGGCTGTACGCCCCTCTTAAAATATTTGTTAGAGTGTCAAAGCACGCCACGCAAAAAATTAGAGTTCTAGCATGACGGGAAGATGTCCCGCATCGCCCTTGAAAATTGGGCCCCTTGGAAATATGGGCATAATTTAAAAAAAAATTAAAAATTTTTTTTCTTCAAAATTAAAACAATATAAAATAATTTTTGTGTTGGGTTTAATTATAACTACTCAGATAAAAAATATTACTTTTCCAGAAAATCGCTAACTTACCCTAACTTTGTGTCAAAAAAATTAATAAATATTTTGGGGGTACCTCAAAGTGACTTTTTTTCATTTTTGAAAATTTTATTCAACAATAATCAAAAACCTAGTGTTTGCTGTCAAGTATTTTATTAAACATATCTCAAGTATTAAATAAGCAAAGTACTGTGGATATCCGTTGGCAAATTTTTATTTTAGAGCATTTTGATTCTCGGGGATTTCAAGGTTTTTTTTTATTTTAATACATTTTTACTTTAAAACAAGGTTTTAATAATATTTCATCAATATTATTGTATATGCTCTTTTATATGATTGTTATAACTTTATTATAAAATACTATTTTTTCTGTTAATAGTTAACCCATGTTAATCTGGGGTCAAATATGACCCACGTAAGAAAAAGGCAGCTTTGTGTCAAAATTTAAAAATAAAATAAAAAAGGAATAATTCAATTTATATTTATTCTAAAAAATTTTCGTTAATTTAGTAAAAATTAGAACTTAAAACTTTTCCACAATAATAATTTTGAGTGAAAAAAATTTACACTATTAAATTAAAAATACCTTTTTTTAAAAATACTCCTGAATATGTACAAAAAAAACAATTTAAATATGAATACAAATATCTGAATTTATACTAAATAATTAATTTTAATTAATTTTAAAATGTAAATAAATTACAATTAGAAACATAAACAAAAATTTATTTTGTCATCTTTGTGATTTTTGACTCTTTAAAATACGAGGGTCAATTGTGACCCCATGAAAACACAGGTTAACTATGAACACGAAAAATTATACTTTATAATAAAGTTATTACAATTATATAATATAGCGTACACAATAATATTGATGAAATATTTCAAAAATCTTGTTAAAAAAAAAGTCTATACAAATTAAAAAAAACGTTGAAATCCCCTAGAATCAAAATGCTCTAACAAAATTTTTTGCCAACGGATATCCGTAATACTTGGCTTATTTAATACTTGAGATGTGTTTAATAAACTACTTGACAGAAAACACTAGGTTTTTCATTTTTGTTGAATAAAATTTTCAAAAATGCAAAAAAGTCACTTTGAGGTACACCCAAAATATTTATTAATTTTTTCGACACAAAGTTAGGGTAAATTAGCGATTTTCTGGGAAAGTTATATTTTTTATCTGAGTAGTTATGATTACACCCAACACAAAAATTATTTTATATTTTTTTAATTTTGAAGAAAAAAAAATTTTAATTTTTTTAAATTATGCCCATTTTTCCAAGGGGCCCGATTTTCAAGGGCGATGCGGGACATCTTCCCGTTATGCTAGAACTCTAATTTTTTGCATGGTGAGTTTTTGTACCCAAACAAATATTTTAAGAGGGGGGCAGCCCCAAAAATCGCAAGTTGAAAAATAAGGACGACCCTAATATCCATACAGTGTTGACAACATGTAAACAAAATTTTTAAAAATTTGGCAAACTATTTTTTTTTTATTTAGATTAAATAATCAAAGAAAGGTTTAATTATATCAATATATTATTTAATTTGTAAATAATAGGAAAAAAAAAAATCGTAAATGATTAACTTTTAATAAGTTGAATAGTTTCCCGATTTCAAATACACGCAAAATCGTAGTTATTTCACTAGAGTTTGCAACACTCTTTTTGTTGAGATATTCGTGCACGCACGAAAACTTAATTTAGTTTCGTGTTTTATCTGTGGTAATAAAAGTGCACAAGTGGATTTATATAAACCTTATAGAAAAAGGACAATTAAACTATTATTTTTGTCAGTAATTAAATTTTCAATAAGTATAAGTGTCATTAAACTATCATTTTAAAGCTGTGTGTGATTTTTTTAAGAAAGCAATTCAATTACAAGAAAAAGTTCAAGACAAGACAAGCAAAACAACAATTTTGTATTTACTTTTATTTGTTTTCCTATAATAAATTTTTATATTAAAAAGCTTTTATTTTATTATAAATAAAATGTCAATTTAATTTACAAACCTACATTTCTTTTTGTATTTAATGGGGGGCATATAACAAAAATAAAAAAATTAAATTAATTAAAAGTACCATTGTTTTCTTCTCAAGTTTCAATTAAAGTTTTAATCAATTTAACTAAATTTTTTAATTGAGGTTGTAAATAAAAACAATAACTCTTTTTATTGATATTATTATTATTTTAATTGAAAGAGTTTTAATAAACTGTCTGCAAATTTTTTTAGTTAATACTATCATTTCAGTGGTAGGTGCAAAATCAATTAAAATATTAATTGATTCAATAAAATTATTAATTGAAACCCGTTTTTAGTTTTTTCTGTGTATCATTAAACTAAATTTTTTTTTTTTTTTTAATTAATAATCATGTAATTACAAATTATATACTATTACCCTAACCGAGCACTAGCCACTATGGCCTTCGGCTCGTTTTAGCGAAAACAGACTAGTGCCTCTGGTGAGAATCGAACCCATGACCCCCGCACAGATAAGCCAGCATGCTACCAACTAGCCTACTGGGGCGCACTAAATTAAAAAAAAAAAAAAAATTAAAAAGACACAAAATTAATAATTAATAAAATAAATAGTTACGGCACAATAATTATATCACAGAACTTTATTTAGCTTTGCATATTTTAAGCGATATGGGCCAAAACAGGTTCAGAGCGAAACGAATCCAAAAAAAAAAAAAAATATGAATAAGTATAGGCATAATTTATTCCTCTTAACTAAAGTCCAAAAATTAAAATTTTTGTGGTTTTACTAAAGAAGATATGGTGATTTTCGTTTTACGAAAAACGCGAAAAGGCACATAAACTCTAATATATACTGATTAAGCTTGGAAGATTAGCTAATACTACTCAATATCATCTTTCTGCCTAGTGTCATACAAATTGGTCAAGTTAAGACGATATTCTTTATAGGTATGCTATAATCCTGTATGTCCTTGCACCAAAACTACAGCTTTTTTTAAGTTTAAACTTCAACCTAACTTTGTGTTAAGTATCAATGGTTTATAGTCAACATAAATATATTTTCAAGATTTATAAAAATTGAGTACATTTCAATATGTTAATTTTTTTAAATTTTACGAAATTCTTATTTTAACGCTTTCTCGCTTCCAAACCGTGTAATAAAAACAAAAAATTTTTCACAAAATATTTGGTTTTTTTTATCAAAACAGCTTAATTTCTTATTATAATACACTCATTTGGAGCATTAATGGTCAATTTTAAATACCGGGGGCGGTGTTTGCTATTAAGCTAAAAGTTTTATGTTTTATTAAGTAAAATATGCATTAACATATCTTTTTTTTTTATAAAAATATTCAATTACATATCAATTTTGAAAAATAATTAATTTTGATCACATACAAACTTTTATAAACGCTACATTCGGGTAGTTTATTACCCTAGCCCAACTTTGGAGTTGATTTTGTAATACAAGCGTTTGCTAACGGTACTTTTTCTTGAATGATATTGTCGTTTTATGTCGTATATTGTCATACACTGGTACACACAAAAAACAGTTTTGTAGTTGCAACCGATTTATTTACCAATCGAATTTTTGTGGCTCCACGTACCATCACTATTATAAAATTTGAATACTACCGACCTTTATTTGCAAAGTTCGAATTTTTATTGTAACAATTGAATATTTTATGTTTATGGACAATAATATTTTGCGTTCAACAAAATTTATTTTATTAATAAATAAATTATATGCCTCGAACTGGCCTCAAACCGTTTGTCTTCAGTTTGTCTGGCTAGTACTTTACCTCTAGCCTAAACCCGATTTAAATATTTTTTTTAATTTCAACCTCGAATATTTTCTAGTTTCAAATTTAAATATTTGTCTAAAAATGGATTCGTATGTACAGCAGAAATTGAATTGCTAATCTCAATATTTATTAGTGTTACCAAAACTATAAAAAAATTGATGTTATTTTAAAATTATTATATTGATGAAAAATTCTTATGACGCGAACTGGGCTGGAACCGGAGACCTTCTGCTTGGCAGTCAATTACTTAACTTCTAGCCGAAACTCAATTTGAATTTGTATTTTCCAATTTCAACATTGCATTTTTTTTTGTTTCAAATTTAAATATACATACAAATTAAAATTTTATGTACAACAGAAATTCAGTTGCTGATCTCAATATTTTATTAAAGTCACCAAAACTATAAAAAAACAATATATTATTTTAAAATTATTTTATTAAAAACAATTCTAATTCCGCGAACTGGAGTCGAACCGGTGCCCTTCTGCTTGTCAGGCAATTACTTTAACTCTGCCCCACACCCAATTTAAACTTCTATTTTCAAATTTCTGCATTGAATATTTTTTTTCTTTAAAGTTTAAGTTTAAGTATGAATGTCTAAAAATGGGTTGCTAATCTCAATGTTTTATTAGAGTTAACAAAACTAATAATAACCCAGCAAAACTTTTGTAATAGGTGCGATAAAGTAATGCATTACGTTGTAATGTGTACTCCTTATCTGTATCGTTATTTTCCAACAAGAAGTAATTAGTTACCGATAATTGAACACTCATGGATTACCTTGTAATGATACCTCAGTACATTACTTCAAAACATAAAATAATGACTTACTGATCATCAATTATATAATGCATGAATTATAAACGTAAATTAATTATTAATATATATTTTTGAAAATCTATTTATAGACACATTACTTTGAGATTTCTTGTAAGCATGAGGTAAGATGTATATTTTTGATATCACGAACGAAAACACGAAGCACAACAACTCATTTACATTTTAAGCAATAAAATATTATAAAGTGTCCGCCAAATATCTTTTTTTTTTTGAACTCCTGAACCAATTGGACTTTGTATGGCGTCATACCAAGGTCTTTATGCAAAATTCGTTCCAATGATGTCTCCGAAATGTTCAATTGTTGAGAACGACGGTAAATTGATGTTGATGGCGCTTCACGCACACTTTCTGCCACAGCAGCAATATTCTCGGGTGTACGCACTGTTTTTGGCTTTTCATGCTTTGGTTTATCGATGAGGATGCCAGTTTCTTTCACTTTTTTCACAAGATAACGAACATACGGACCATATTCGTTCAGCGGAAGGATAAAACTAATTATCTGTCAAATCAGACATGACCTAAGTGTTACCATTCACGAATTAAGCACTAGTTGAAAAAAAAAACGTTAGATGGCGGACCCTTTATGTGTCGATACATAAAGGGTCCGCCATCTAACGTTTTTCAGTTGGTAGAGTTCTTGCCTAACTAATTGTTAAATAGCAGAGACCCTGGTTCGAATCCCAGCATGACCACGTAATTTATTTAATAAAAAAAAGAAAGTTATTTATTTAATTAAAAAAAAATATCTGCAAAAAAAATTTTTATGCATTTTTTTTATGAAAATCTATTTATAGACACATTACTTTGTCCCACCATGTAACCATATAAGTAATTAGTTACTTTACCCCCTACAAGGTAATGATTTCACCCATTACTTTTAGGCTCACCGCCTGCAAAATTCATCATTGATGTAAGTTGTAATGTAATGCGTGAATCCCTATGGCGATACATTACTTTACCCATGATTTGGTAATGTGTGGTTTTGCTGGGAAACTTTATATTATTTTAAAATTGGTAACGAAAACTAATACTTTAGATAGAATGATATTTTTTTTTTGCATTTGAAACTAATATTCGATTTTAGCTGCAAATATTTTATTCAAGGGATAAAATCTCCGAAAAATTGTTGGTTATTGGTATTAAAGGTAATGTAGAAGATAATATTTTTTCCATATTGATAAGTTAAATCATTAGTTTGAATGATGTGACTGTGTTTTGGTTAATTTTATATATTATTATATAAGCTTTCCAAGATTGGCATCCATTCAAATATGCTTAGTTGGTTCCGTCATTATTTGATTGGCAGAATCGCAACAGTATCTGTTGATGGAATTTGTTCGGACTATTTTATACCAACGTCAGGTATTCCACAGGGCAGCATCCTTGGTCCTTTGTTATTTAATATTTTTATAAATGACATTAGCGATTGCTTTAAAAATTCAAAATTTTTAATGTATGCTGATGATCTCAAAATTTTCAAGCCAATTTTTTATGTAAGGGACGTTTTTGACCTTCAGGAGGACTTGAATAATCTAGTTCATTGGTCAAATTGTAATGGTTTACCCTTTAATATTTCTAAATGTTATAGTATGTCTTTTCATAGACGTCGAAATATTATAATTTCTGATTACAGAATGTTTGGTAATGTATTGGCATCTGTTGATGAAATTTTGGACCTTGGTGTAGTTTTTGATATTAAATTATCATTCACCAGTCATTTAAATTTTATTGTTCCGAAAGCTTATTCGCTTTTAGCATTTATTCGACGTAATTTGGATAAATGTTTTGATCACATAACGAAGAAAGTGGTTTATACTTCGTTTGTTAGATCTAGATTGGAATATTCTTCATTTATTTGGAGTCCTAATGCTGCTCTTCATATTGGTCGTATTGAGAGAATTCAAAGAAAGTTTGTCAAGTTTGCCCTACCATGTTTTAACTATCCGAATCATTTTAACATTCCTTCTTTTTCTAGCCCTTCTTACGCAGATAAGTGTGAGTTTATTTCTTTAAAAACTCTGGAAACTCGTCGTATTATTGCAAGTTTAACTTTTTTACATGGTATTATTTGTGGTGTTATTGATTCTCCTGAGCTATTAGAGTTAATTTCAATATATGTTCCACCAAGAAGTTTTAGAAATATAAGTAAATTTTTTCATATTGATATACACTTAACTGAATATGTATTAAACGAACCACTAAATAGATCTATGAGATTATTTAATATTTACTGTAATAAGTTAGACATAAGTGTTTCTCACTCCCAATTTAAAATTTTGTTAAATAATTTATTTTAAATATCTTAATTTTTATATGCTAGTCTGTAAGGATATTGTATCCATAGACTTAAATAAATAAATAAATAAATAAATATATTTTCTGTTTACACTATAGTTTAATTATTCTGATGATGAATTTTAAGTACTTACAATTAAAATTATTGAATAATGGTTAAAATTTGTTGGTTGCCATAGAATTCCAACCAATGTATTCTCTGTGTGTATTGTTTATATAAAATATACAGAAAGGTAATACGCACGATCATTTTCGATTTGCATACAAACAATATTTAATAAACTTTTTTATAAATGTTATTAAATGATTATGCATATGACCTTATATATTTAAATTGATTTAAAATTCTCTGCCAACGTTTATGTTAATATTTTTAATACCACATTGTCTACTGTTCCGCTTATTTACAATATTTTATTTAGACTTTAAACTTGTGTAGTATTCGTCTATTATGTTGAACATGATTAAAATGTATTTTCTGATCCTTATTGAAATTATTAGTCACCCAAAAAATTAATGTCGTCAAAGATCGTCACAAAATCAAACACATAAAGGTTCAACAAATAGGGACAAAAGTTCAATTTATAGATCAACAATAACAATTTAATAGACAGTTATCAATAAAGAATTAAAAATAATAACAACAACAACAAGAATATTGATTGCAAAATTGTAAACAATTATTTAAATTAAATCATGCATATAATATTTAAAAATATAAACAAATATGAATAAATATGTGATTATTTATAGCAATATTATTTAATAAGTGGAATAATTTTGTAAAAAAAACGTGGATCAAATCATACTTTCAATTACACCTATAAAAGTGCGTAACAGTTTTACATTTCCTAGTGATATTATTTTTTGAAATCCTTTAAATTGTAGCAGGCTTTATTTGGAAAAATCTATATACAAATTAAATGGTGTTTTTTCTAAAGGTATATAACTTTGAAATGGAATAAAACAAAGATGTTTTTTTGAAATTGACATGAAATTTACTTTATTCGAAAGATAATCTTCTGGCATTATAATTTAAACATGACTTCTGGCATATGACCGCCACGGCTGGCTCGGACGTAGTCAATCTGCAGGTCTAATTTTTGATGACTTTTTCCAACATTTATGGCCATATATAATAACGCGGCGAATGTTTTCCACCAAGTGGTCAATCGTATCGGGCTTATCGGAGTAGACTACCGACTTCTCATATCTCCACACAAAATAGTCCAACGGCGTTAAATCGCACGCTCTTGGAGGCCAATTCATGGGTCCGAAACGTGAAACTATGCGGTTACCAAACGTTTCCTTCAATAAATCAATTGTGGCACGAGCTGTGACATGTTGCGCCGTCTTGTTGATGATATAGCTCCTGCACAGCATGGTTATTCAATAGATGAACGAAAAAGTTAGTAATCATGGCTCTAATGTTGAAATGTCAAACTAAACATAAATCACAGCTGACAAAAAAGTTATATACCTGTATAAAAAACACCCTTTATATTACACATACATAAAATTAATTTTCTCTTTGTTTGTTCAATACACAAATTTTTATTTTTAAACGTATTTCTCTCGAAAGTTGTATACTTGATCCTATTACTGCATGGAAGGTCGACATATACTTTTTTACCGACCACTCTTAACTTTTCTAAAACTTATCATCTATTGGTTATTAAATAATGTAATTTAGTACACATGTTCTTTATACCTCAGCCGAGGTCAGCATATAGTTGGCTACTCATAAATTTACGCACACTTTTTTCTTAAATTTTTGAATGCCTTATTTTACTTTAAATAAAACATTTTTTCTGATTGGAACTTGCTCAAAATTGGCACACGTCATATTTAAATCGCAGGAAAAATAGCCACATACTTTTCATCCACCACCATTATTTTCAGGCCCACTTTGTTTAGTTTTAAAGAATTTTTCGCTTTTATTCTCATTTGAACTTGATCAAAACTAGCACAAGAGATCCGCATAGCCCAGGCACGAACGCCACATACCTTTCATTGACCACGCCTACTTTTACGTCTATTTTTTTTTGTAAATTTTTTATTTTATATTGGATGGTATCTAATTTTTTTTAAACTTATTTCGCTCGATTTTACTTCACATGATTCTAATATCCCAGGCATAGAATCATGTGACCATGACCATTTAACGCTCACTTTTTTGAAAGTTGCGTTAGTTGTTTGTTATACACATTTTCATTTTTAATGGATTTCGCTAGAGCTTTGTATACAAGATTCCTTTACTACGGGCATTTTTTATTGATCAGGTCCATTTTTACCAAAATATGCTAAGTTTGTATACCACACATTAAATGTTTGCTACGCAAAATTTTGATATTCTTACGAATTTCGTTCAAATTTGGCACTCATCATTTTTGCATCTAGGGCGAGGTCACCAAATACTTGTAACTATTTAAAGGCCAACTGTTTTTAAATTTATAAATGCATGGTCCACAATGGATTTTCGCAATATAATATATGTTACTTTTCAACTGATGTCGCTTAAATTTGACAATTTATAAAATTTATAGAGAAAAGTTTGGATGCCCCCTAAACCTAAATCGCCTTATGTATATATTTGTTATTGTGGTATTCAGAAGCCTATTTGGTCATGCATTTAGCCACCAAAGCGTTTCACGTTATATCTACTGGTTTCGAAGTTAGCAAAAATTTCTTTGTGTAACCTTAGGGTGGTATTTCGTTGTATGGGCGAAAAATAAAAATGAGATGTTAACTGTACCCCCCCCCCCCCCCCTTTTAAATATTTGTTAGGGTGTCAAAATACGCAACTCAAAAAATTAGAGTTCTAGCATAACGGGAAGATGTCCCGCATCGCCCTTGAAAATCGGGCCCCTTGGAAAAATGGTCATAATTTAAAAAAAAAATACAAATTTTTTTTCTTCAAAATTAAAAAAATATAAAATAATTTTTGTGTTGTGTTTAATCATAACTACTCAGATAAAAAATATTGCTTCCCCAGAAAATCGCTAACTTAGCCTAACTTTGTGTCAAAAAAATTTATAAATATTTAGCGGGTACCTCAAAGTGACTTTTTTGCATTTTTGGAAATTTTATTCAACAAAAATCAAAAACCTAGTTTTGCTGTGGCTATCCGTTGGCAAATTTTTTTTTAGAGCATTTTGATTCTCGGGGATTTCAATGTTTTTTTTTTTATTTTTATACATTTTTACTTTAAAACAAGCGTTTAATAATATTTCATCAATATTATTGTATATGCTCGTTTATATGATTGTAATAACTTTATTATAAATACTATTTTTTCTGTTGATAGTTAACCCATGTTAAGCTGGGGTCAAATATGACCCACGTAAGAAAAATGCAGCTTTATGGCAAAATTTATAAATAAAATAAAAAAAGGAATAATTCAATTTATAGTTATTCTAAAAAATTTTCGTTAACCGTTTCTAGTCTTCGAGTAGGCCAATTTAGTAAAAATTAGAACTTAATTCTTTTCCATAATAAAAATTTTGAGGGAAAAAAATTTACACTATTAAATTAAAAATACGTTTTTCAAAAATACTCCTGAATATGTACAAAAAAATCACTTTTAATATGAATACAAATGTCTGAATTTATACTAAATAATTCATTTTAATTAATTTTAAAATGTAAATAAATTACAATTAGAAACATAAACAAAAATAAGTTTTGTGTCATCTTTCTGATTTTTGTGACCCCATGAAAACACAGATTAACTATGAACACGAAAAATTATACTTTATAATAAAGTTAATACAATTATACAAAATAGCATACACAATAAAATTGATGAAATATTACAAAAATCTTTAAAAAAAAAAGTCTATATAAATTTAAAAAAACGTTGAAATCCGCTAGAATCAAAATGCTCTAACAAAAATTTTTGCAAACGGATATCCGTAATACTTATGTTATTTAATATTTGGGACGTGTTTAATAAAACATTGGACAGCAAGAACTAGTTTTTTTTTTTTGTTGAATAAAATTTTCAAAAATGTAAAAAAGTAACTTTTAGGTATACCCCAAATATATGTGCATTTTGTTGACTCCAAGTTAGATTAAGTGAGCGATTTTCTGGGAAGGTAATATTTTTTATCAGAGTAGTTGCTATTGAAACCAACACAAAAATTATATTACATTTATAAATTTAGACAAAAAAATTTTTTTTTTTCGTTTTTTAAATATGGTAAATTTTTTCAAGGATGCCTGATATTCAAGGGCGATGCGGGACACATTCCCGTTATACTAGCACTATAATTTTTTGCATGGTGAATTTTTGTACCCAAACAAATATTTTAAGAGGGGGGCAGCCCCAAAAAATCGGGGGCAGCCCCAAAAAATCGCAAAAAGGACCACCCTAGTGTAACCTATAATAGAAATTCTCTTATATTACCTATATATTTTCTAATATTACCTTTACGAGAAACTCACCTATGTGTTTTTCTTCATATAAGTGTTTATGTTTTAAATAAAAAAAAAATTATTTTTGCCTACTTACATATATACAGTTTATAGTAACATTTCGCAACTCCAATGCAAAATAAATATCCGTATAAGACCGCATAGCTAAAATCCTTTTCTTTATGGGTTAGCGAAATATTTTAATCGTAACTGCTTTTAGATATATACACAATATCTATGATACATCACCAATGGAATTGACCGAGGGTCTTCAATTGTGATGAATTTTTTGTACACACATACTAAATGGAGAACACATGTATTCAGTTTTAAAATTTTTTAAAACTCCCGATTTTTTCACGGTTTTAATTTTAAAAAAATCGAAAAAGTATGTAATTTTTATAAGCTCTATATCCGAAAGTTATTATCGGATTTCTCTGATTCGAAAATCATTTGATTTATCGCATGTATGCAATATAAAAATACTTAGTTAAAAAAGTGCATTTTTTATGCAGATGCAATTTTTAGATGCAGTATAAAAATTGTTCTTCAAAATCGAAAATAAAATTTTTTTTGTAATATTAAATTTCGTTTTTTCTGTAACGCAAATATCATCAAATTTTCTTTATTTTATGAAAAAACTTTATCCATAATTTGCATACAAAAAATTAAATTTTATCTATTATTTGAAAGTTTTATATTTTGAACAGGTTTTCAACCATTTTTAAACTTGCACTTCATTCTTTATAAACAAAAAAAGTGATTTCTTTACATTTACTTGCCCAACAAATGTATTTTTGATGCAAATGGAATCATCAAAAATTATTGTTTTTTATACAAATTAAATCAAATGTATCACGTTTTGTATTGTTAATAGTGTGTTCTGAATTTTAAACTACTTTACACCCTATTGTGGTGTAATGGTTAGCGCGTTGGACTGTTACACAGATGGTCCCGGGTTCGACTCCCGGTGACGATAACATAAATTTAGAAAAATAATATGTAAAAGTCTTCTATCCCTCATATGTATCGCAGCGCCCACCTTCGGTGTTCCCATAGCACTTAACCCCAACAAAGTAAAATAATGAATTAGGGCTACGAACCAAAAAGCTTCAATAAATTCCCCAACTCTCCATCAGATGGTGAGCAACAACTGTTCTAAGATTTATCATTTCGCGTAATTACAGTGTTGCCATGTTTGAATGGAAATAACGGTTAAAGTTTTTTTTCAAAAAATTGAGAGAAAAAAATCTGAGCGTCACAAAAAACCTAAATTTAGTTTTACATCAAAATTGTTAAAGTTTATATTCAACCATGTTAAAAAAATTTTGTAGGGGGAAAACAATTGCAAAATGCATCTTAAAATTGCATTTACATACAAAATACAATTTTATTAAATATGTAGGTTTTTTATTGCATAAGTGTGAAAGAGGAATACCATATTAACCGAATGCTTTTTGAATCCGAAAATTCCGATAACAACTTCGATAGTTACCATTTCACGCGCCAACTTGTTGATCGGAAATGTGCAGTTGATGGAATTTTTCAATTATCATTAACGGACTATTTAAATATCTTATCTGAAAATTTGAACCAAAAATATTTATGTCTGAATTGTACGAAAATTGTTCTGAAAACGTTGCGATTATTTGAAAACAAAATTTTAACCATTTTTAATTTAGGCCAATTTTAAGTAAAACTAAATAATTAATTTCAACAATTACTGTTGGGTCTGAACTTTATGTAAAAACGTTATTAGTTAAAAGTGTTTCATTTTTGATTTGTATTAGTTCAATTCTTTCAAGTTTGTTTTTTACTTCTCATCGGGTAAATAAAACAATACGGATAAAGCGTAGACGGCGACGCGAAATTAAACATGTAGATAAAGTCTGCTTTAAATTAGCGGACGAAGAAATTTTTTTAAATTAATAAATAAACATTGCACGGTTTTTTGTTAAACAAAAAAACAAATGATCTTGAACTTAATTAATTTTGCTCACATCATAATATAATATAAAAACTTTAACAATTTATAAAAAAATATGAAAAATGTTCATATCTATACCGTTTTCTTGAAATAATGAGCATAATCCTGTAAACAGAATTATGAAAAGGGTACGCATTTCATCCTCTTCTAATAGCGAACACACAAATTCGACTCTAAAGCCATTGTCTGCTATTGAAAGGTTTTACTGTAGTTTAGTATACAACAAATATTTATGTCTAGTGTAGGGTATAACATTTCTTGGAATAAAAATTTGTTATTTATGACCAAAGATGATAATGATTCGAATAAGAATTGTTTATTACTCACATAAAAATTATTATACATTTAAACTGATATGAATAGTAAAAATATATAATTTTGTATTAATATCATTTTATTACTGTTTTAAATGTAGTATTTCATATTCCTAAACGTTACTCAGACGAATTTTCAAGATTAGTTCAATAATTTTAAAGAGGTCATTTGACCTCGCTCATCTTAAATGAGCTTTATCAATGTTTTTAAGACAAACATTTCTTATCTCTAAGTTTTTTTTTGTGTATGGAAAATACTTTGTATTTAAAATATTTTTTTAAATAAAATAATCAAAAATCCAATTTTTATTTATGGCGACATATCAGAAAATCACGAAATTTAGATGTATTTATAAATGGCGTTAAAGTAATAGAGAAGCTAAAAAATGTATATGAGGAATTTCAAAAATACGCAAAAAAATATACATATTGAAAGGGTATTTGCAATTTTGATGATGAAGGCTGGCATAAGTCAAAAAATGTGTTTTTGGAGTTAATTATACAGATTTATTAGCTATATCATTCTTTATATTGTGTAAAAATTTCATATTAATATCATGTATATTTTTCGAGAAAGAGAATAATATATTTTATTTTATCTTTAAAGTGGGTGCAAAGAGTACATACTTCATGGAGAAACTGCGCTACTCAGGGTCTCTCGATAATTACCGAATTCACACACAACTCTCACTAAAATAAAAATACATTATAACCCCCTAATTATAAAAAACGTGACCAAATAAATAGAGAAAGGGTCGAGCGAGGCTGATATGGATTGAAAATTTTAAACACGTTTTCTGCAAAATCGTGGTTTTTGAGTTATGTCAGTCTTGCAGTAAATGAGCGATATATCTTTGACGGAGAAACAACTATTTCGTTTTGAAGTTTAAAGCAAAGTAAAAATATTAAAATTACATTTTTTGCTTGGATTTAATGAAAGTTACATCAATTTATAGACTGATTGTATTTATCACACTTTAAATACACTCAAAAAAAAATGTTTTGTCATATATTAGAAATTGAAAAGAAAACCGCTATTATTTTGAAGACACGTATTTTTGGCCATTGTAATGATATTACATTGGGGTTTGGGTTATTTATTGGTTATCTATTTATAGAAAATATATATCACTCCAAAATATTTGAAAAAAACGCTATTTTTTTTTATATATTAGAACTTAAAAAGAAAACCGCAATTATTTTGGAAACACTTATTTTTTTTTGTCGCTTGTATGATTTCTAATTGCGTTACGGGTTACTTATTTGCAGAAAATCTTATTAAATACCCAATTAAATATTAAAATCCAAATAACTGCACACAGAAAACAGTTTTGTAGAAGCAACCGAATTTTTTGCCAACCGAATTTTTGTGGTTACACGTAATATCACTGTTATTAAATTTTAATACTATTGCAACAACCAACATTTATTTACAAATTTAGAATTTTTATTGCAACAATTGAATATTTTATGTTTATGGACTATAATATTCTATAAATAGATTCACATGCGTTTAACAAAACTTATTTTATTAATAAAAAAATGATATGCCTCGAACTGGGCTTGAACCGGTGATATTCCGTTTGTCAGGCAAATACTTTACCTCTAGCCTAAACCCAATTAAAATGTTTTTTTTTTTTAATTTCAACCTTGAATATTTTCCAGTTTTAAATTTTAATATTATTCTAAAAATAGATTTGTGTGTACAATAGAAATTCGGGTGCTAATCTTAATATTTTATTAGAGTTACCAAAACTGTATAACAAAATTATATTATTTTAATTTTATTTTATTACGTAAAAATTTTCTCCGCGAACTGTGCTCTCCGGCGACCTTCTGCTTGTCAGGCAATAACTCAAATTTAATTTATATTTTTAAATTTCTACCTTGAATTTTTTTCTTCTTTTAGGTTTAAATATTAATGTCTAAAAATAGATGTGTATGTACAACAGAAATTGGTTTGCTAATCTTAATATTTTATGAGAGTTACCAAAACTATTAAACAACTTTATATTATTTTAAAATTGATAGCGAAAACTTATATTTTAGATAGAGTGATTGATTATTAAAAGTAATTTAGAAGATAACATTTTTTCAATATTGATAAGGAAAACCAATAGTTTGAATGATGCGACTGTGTTTTGATTAATTTCATATATTTTCTATAGTTTAATTATTCTGATGATGCATTTTAAGTACTTACAATTAAAATTATTGAATAATGCATTAAAAAAATTGCATTTGTAGAAAGAAGAAGTTATATGTAGAATACAGATCGTAAAATTAGACAAATGTAGATTTCAGAAACTTATTAAATTTCAGAAACTTACTTACTTTTCAAGTAGTCCATCTACTTAACAAAATATGCCTCTTCAAATTTCACATGTTTTTAAATTTTTTGAAAAACCTGAAATTGCGAATTTTTTATATTTCAGAAATCTAAAAGCGGGATTGATTTAATGGCTCCATATAGTCTAAATAAAATACAAAAATAGTAATTATTTTGCGTATACCAGTGGAACCACAGTTTGAATAGCTTTAAAAAGAGGGATCAATGACTCTCACAGCTTATGCTGTTTAAAATATATTAAGCATTACAGACGACTACTTTTTTTAAATTTTTGAAAGATCCGCTGGGTTTAGCTTTTCTAGATTTGGACGAGGTTATAGTTATATGATGTACATCTTTTGTACCAAGAATGGAGCAAATCGAGTGGTTGATTTTATATGTTTTCAGTCACATCGCTATGCTTTGGGTACAGGATTTTCAAACTAGTTCAAAAAATGCACTTTGAGAAACTTTGGCTAAAACTCGACCAAATAAGTTTATATGTCGTTGATGACCGGTCATAACATATTTATGTTACAACTCAATTTATCTATTGCCTTTAAATTATAATATTAAATTTTTACCATCAGAAAATTTCAAAAATTTTAGGTCTTAATAAAATATAAAAAGTAACCCCATTGTTTCAATGACCATTTAACTAAATCATATATTTAAATGTATAATATACGTTTATGCATCCTACTGTTTTGTATCGTTTTTATGGTAAGCGTTTTTAAGAAGCTTAAAATACTAAAAATATATCCATTTATACTTACTACTACTGTATACAGTTGATGGGTCTCAAGTACTTAAGTGTTATCCTTTTTATGGTTACTCTTCTCGTCCCTGTCTTCATCCATCTACTCATCACCCCCATCATCAATATTGTTAACAAACTGATGCGATTTTATGCTTTTTGCACTTTGGCTACAAAATATACAACACTTAAAAACAACAATGTCGGTTCGACGACATTTGCAGGCCTTTCTTCTTCAATAGTAGCACAAAAAAGGATAACATCATTATCTATAGCTCAACGACACTTGAAGTTTCCATTTTTTTTTTTTTATATTTTTCCATATGAATATGAAACATTTAAATGCGATTTTTTAGCCTTAAGTGGGAAATGTATTAAATAAAAAGTTTTTTTTTTTGCAAAGGTATGAGATTGGGGGGAGGTTATATTATGCGGTATGTACTCTGGGTAAATGTGGAAAATATAATAAGTTAAATGGATGGTATTGTGTTGTAAAAAATATTTGTATGTAAGTAAAATGTATGAATACAAAAGATAAAATTATGAAGAAATTTATGACAATATGTTGAAGATTTAAATGCTACTAAATGTAAAAGAAAGAAAAGATTTTTGTACTGTGATCAGCTTTGCACAAATTAAAGATTAAATTTTATGAAGTAAAATATGTTTGATTACAATAAAATATCAACTAATTTTCACATAGTTATTTCACTATTTCAGATAAATTATTATTATGAAGTCTATCCTGTGACCGGTAAAAAGAATGCATGTCACGGAACTGGTGAAATTTCTTTTATAAATTTCCAGTTTTAATTCCATTATTTCACTAATAGAAAACAATAAGCAAACACATTTAGTTAAAAGTACTAAAAATTAGTTCAAAATATTTTTTACTTAGTATAAGTAAGATAAGAAGAGCAAAACCAGTTATATATAACAGCAAAAGAAATTTGCTAAATATTAGTTATGCAACATTTTGAGGTCGTGCACCTGCGGGTGCTCCAAGGGGTCTGCTATGTTGGTGGCTTCCTGCTTGGGAAAGGGTCTCACCTTCTTGTTTCAGTTAAAAAATAAAGGTACATTTTTTTGTGTTTGGTTGTACTATGTGAGCTTTTATTTGCTGTATAATTCTTTTCATTGGTTTTAATCTTTTAACTTGTTTCACAATTAGTTTTAAAGACTTGTAAATATTAGAATTATCTATTTCCAATGAATGTCTTGATATGCAATAGCAGACTTTCGTAAACACAATTTTAGCAAACTAGTATATTGTTATTTACCTTCAACAAAATTTGTGGAAAATAGAGCAAAATTATTGTTGATATTACAGTTTTTGTTTGCTGTTTTTTGTCTACAAATATTTAGTAAAAGTTTTTGATGATATTGCTATTTTTGTTTGTTTGCTATTTTCAATTAACAATAATATAACTTGAAAATGATTCAAATTTTACGGTTTTATTTTTACTGTTCTTATCTTACTAAGATTTAGCATGTTTTTTTTCCGTGGGAACATTAGTACTTATGATTAACATCATATTTATCATACATACTGTAGTCCGTTACATATAGAATACAATTATAATTACGTGAAGAAATATTTTCCTGAATGAAGTTCACAATTTTTTCAGGCGCAAAATCTTCTTCTGCGTGACATATTTTCAACAATGAAACCTTATTATCTATGTTATTGCTATATCACAAATTGATTCTTTTTAAAAGCTGCCACTATTTCTGCTGCAGTCTTTGGTGATTCTATGTAAATTTGCTTAAAACAACATTTTTTAAAGATTCCTTGTTTCTAAAAAAAGTTCAAAAATGCAAATGTATTAAAAAAATTTATTTGCAGACATACCTATCGCATGAGATCTCAAACGATTTCCTCATTACACTCATCCATACATTGCTTCTTAATATTATTAGAAACCTTAAGTTCATCATGGAGTTCTTTTTGGACTGTATGGTTATGCAGAAAGAACTCCGGACTTCTAACACAAACGTTTCAGCTTAGGTTCAACGTAACTCTCGATTTACAATTTTTTATATAACACACCTAGTTTGTTTAATGGTTTGATGTTGATTTTTTATATAAAATTATTATGCGTCCGATACACTCAGGGAATTTCTGCTTTAAAAATATATAGTTGTTTGGATTGAAATACAGTTTCTTTATTTTTAATGTAACTGTCAGTCATTTGTAGAACAAATTTAGTTTTTTACTAATCTTGTAGTTCATTTAAAAAAAAACAAACCACATAAAATGACTGTTTTATGATTTTACATTATTTTTTGTTATTTAAAAAATAAACTTTATGTGGTTAATTTTTACTACACTTGTTAGTAATTTTTTGAAAAGTAAAAACAAATGACAAATGTTTGTTGAATTTAATGAAATCTTAGTCGTCCTTTCTTCAAGAGAAATTTCATTTGTTTTTGATTGCAATTGCTGTAGTCTTTACCTATATAATGTCCTATGTGTATGTAAAGCAATTTATTGGTTCTTCGCTTTTCTCATACAATTTTATATTGTAAGGTGGTCATTGTTTTTATTGTCATTTGCAATTTTTTCAATACTTAAAAATTTGAAGAAAAACTGATTAGCTTTGGTCAATTTAAGAAAAATCATCAAAATATTTTAAAAGATACCGTTATAACATTATAAGTTTTTTGAGAAAAAAAGTTAATTTATAATTATTATAAAAATTTTTTATTTATTTTTTCTTATGCGTAATTATTATTTTCCTACTTAGTGTTCAATAATTGTTACAAGTAAAAAATAAAATACAAATTTACGCATTCTAGTCTGTAAATTATGAATGCGTTGGCCCTAATTTCAACACACAAATTTTATTTTAGGTGAATTGTTGTGTTCAAATCACTCTTAACATAGTTTTTAGCATTATTATCGATATTAATTGCAAAATGATAATTATTTTCAAGAAATATTATTTTACGTTATAAATCAACTTTTTAAATATGATAATTGATATTGCGGGTCCTTAAAATTAATAGTTTCGAAAAAATAGTGAATCTATGAAAATGAAATAAATCCCAAAAGAAATGAAATAATACTCAACAACAAAACAAAATGAAATAACTTCCACGTTGGCACTTAATTTATTTCGCATTTAATTCATTATGAAATTACTCCTAATTACAAAAATTAAATAATTTCTACAAAAATTCAATCTGTGTTCATTTTTGAATGAAAAGTACGATATTTTTTGCCATTTCTGATAATTTTGCGAAAAATGGTTCGATTGCTTGGAACGCCATTGTGGAAAATCTATAAGGATTATTGACAAGATTAAAACGCATAATTGTTGCCCGGAAATTTTACTAGGAGAATAATGTACACAAAAAAAATGCTAAAAGGGCGTAAATTTATGCATTAAAATTATGATATTCATAGACAATTTTGCAAAAAAAGAGTTCGATTGCTTGAAACTAGGTATAAACTCCAAATTGAGGGACCCTTGGTGCGCATCGATGGAATTATGCGCAAGGAACAAAATTTGTCTATCCTGCAACAAAATCTTCCTGATGTAGTGGAAAAAATGGGTCTTGCTGCTGAAAAGGTAATTTTTCAGCAAGACAATGACCCCAAACATACCGCACATGTAGTAAAAGACTAGTTCAAAAGCAAAAATTTGGTGTGACAACGTGGCCTCCGCAATCTCCGGATATGAATCCGATCGAGAATTTGTGGAATCACGTCAAATCGCAGCTTCCAAAATAGGAGTGAACGAGTTGTGGAATCGGACGAAGGAAGTGTGGGAGGCCATTCCTCCAGAATTTGTGCAGAGGTACGCACAAAGTCTACCTAATCGCATCCAGGAGCTTAAGAAGGCTAAGGGTTACTGCACCAATTATTAAATATATATTATTGTTTTAAAAATATAAAAATAAATAGTGAGTGAAAAACAGTATCATTTTGATTTATTTGCATTATGCCTTCATGTATTTGTTGTTGTGATCAGATCTTAATAAAATCTTTCTGAAAGAGAGAAGACACTTGTACAAACATAATATGAATAATTTAATTGCATTTGAGTAAAATTTATAAAAATTATAGGTTGTTAAAGTGATAGTTGTTTGTTTGTGATACACTTATGCTTCTCAGTGTATATATAGTACCAGTATAAGTAAAAAAATATTGGTGCCAAAGCTGCGGTCAGATACAAATTGATCGGCGCAACTACCAAAAAGAACAGATCTGATGCTCGAGAATAAACCATTTAAATTTAAGTTTTATTCGAATCTGAAGACTAGTTTGGTAATATAATTATTTAATCGTACCACTGTTGCTGTAGCCAAAGAAAATAATACCTTAAAGAATATATTTTTTTTCAAACATAATGAGAATGTTATTATGCATGATAACATAATATATTAAGGATATAATGAAAGTCATAGAAAAAAAGATTGAATACAATAAAAAGAAATTATGTTGAATAAAAATTGGATTTTATGGTAAAACGCTTATGTATTAAATAAAAACCAAATTAATGGAAATGGTCACTATAAGGCAAGAACTTTTAAAAGTACGCATGTAAAGGATATAATAAATCAGGCCTAGTTTGCGGTAAAATAATGATTTTCAGTTCAATTCAAAATAAAAGAAAATCATGCATAAAACCTTAAAACTTATTGATTTTTGATGACATTTTCAAAAGTATTTTCTTAAAGCAGATGTTACAAAGTTAGTTAAAAGTATCCTTTTTGTTTTTTTGTTACATATAAAAAGGATATCGATTACCTTGATCTTTATCGTCAAACCACAAAATATCTAAACACAGTATTTGTATGTACGATCATTTAAGTCAAGCTGAGAGTTTTGTGTGTAACTCATTAAATGGTATTTTTATAGACATTTACGCAATATGTCTAACATGGGAAACAAAAAGATTGCTTGTTATCTTTTAAGTATTGTCTCCTACTCATAAATAGTTTTAAAAGAAAAATCACATTATTTTTTGTTGCTACTCCTGCTGTTACCTCAACATCGTCGTCATTATAGTATCCATCATCAAAGTTTATCTTGTTCCGTTTCTTTCTCCGATGTTCTTTAAACGTCTTCTTTGTGGTTTTGTTTTTGTAGCATACATCACAGATACCTTAAACATACCCAGTGTAGAAAAGCATTATCATATAAGTGCTTATATAAGTACATATTTGGTAATGGCAAGTACTTACAAATGTCATTACTTTAAATGGTGATTTCGGGCAAACTAATGACATATAATTACTAACCACCTTAAGAAAAATCCAAAAATATGTGCTTACCTATATGCTTACCAGTATGGACAAAAATAATTAGTCTAAACAGAAATATTCAAAAACCAAATTAAATGAGAACAAAATATTTATTGAAATTATTTTTTAATAAAATGTGGCCAGTGTGTCAGTCAACCGCTCCATCATCTGAGCTACCCAGCAAAACCACACATTACCAAATAATGGGTCAAGTAATGTATCGCCATAGGGCTTCACGCATTACATTACATAAAAAAAAACGCATAAAATAATTTTTTTACAGACATTTTTTTTAATTAAATAAATATTATTTTTTTTTATTAAATAAATAACGTTGGCAATGCTGGGATTCGAACCTGGGGTTTGAACTGACCTATCGATACAACTGAGCTATCGATTCATATAATATTTTATTTCTTAAAATGTAAATGAGTTGTTGTGGTTCGTGTTTTCGTTCGTGATATCAAAAATTTACACCTTACAATCATGCTTACAAAAAATCACAAAGTAATGTGTCTATAAATAGATTTTCAAAAATATATATTAAAAATTACTTTACGTTTATAATTCATGCATTATGTAATTGATGATCGGTAAGTCATTATTTTATGTTTTGAAGCAATGCAAAATGTAATGAGGTATAATTACAAGGTAATCCATGAGTGTTCAATTATCGGTAACTCATTACTTTAGGTTTCAAAATAATGTTGAATGAAAGGAGTATACATTACAATATAATGCATTATGTAACCAACTATAAGTAACTCATTACTTCTTGTTGGAAAATAATGATACAGGTAAGGAGTACACATTACAAGGTAATGCATTACTTAATCGCACCTATTACCAAAGTTTTGCTGGGTATCTCGGCATGCTATACTTGATATATAAAATCATAAATGACTTGACTGCTTAAAATGAAATTACATTTCAGCTTACTAAAAAACTAAAAGTAAGTAGTTACATATATGTACCCAGGAAAAAATTACACATTCCAAAAAGAAGGTGATGCCCACACTTGCTTACATATCTCATTGCCAAATTTAGTAACTGCAATACCAAACTCATTCCAACGATAGAGTCAAAAAAACAAGTAGTATTGTAATCAATTCTTTAAATTTAAACCAGAAAGCATGAATTCAAAAACAAAGTAATTATTTACTTAAAAGAAAATAACAATGTTATTAACTTATATGTACAACTTTTTGTACTCAAGAAGTAATCATATACTTTTTCTTAATAAAAGGACGTTATTGGAAGTAGTTCCTAATTTTGAAGAAAGAAAATAATACTAAAAGCAGAAATAAATTTTGTTAAACTGTGATTAGGTATAAATTAGGGAAGCGCACGTGAGCAGAAAATTGTGAGTGGACGTTGAAATTTCTGACGTTATCGTGAGTGAGTGTAAAAAAAAATTTCGAGGGTGATTGTGCGTGTCATATTTTTGTTTTTCAATTTTGAATTGTTCTTTTTTTTGAAGAATTTATATTTTCGTGGTTTATAGCTCCAAAATTATGACAATCCCATGTTATCATAACAATTCGATGTTTCACTTTTTAGGATTTTATTTCCGTATGAGTTTTGATCGTTATATTTGAGTGACCTAGGAGAATCACTTGTGTGTAAAAGTTGAATTTACTTATAGAACTACTTCTTTTTTTTAAATTTAAGTACTTCTTATTTTTTCTAGGGAACTATTTATTAATTTTTTTTGTGTAAGTACTTCGTAGTTTTACAATGGAACTATTTCTTTATTAAAAAATGTATGTTGTTCTTAAAAATATAAAGTAAATGGTTCTTCGGTAAAAAAAATAAACAATTCTAAAGAATCAATTATTTTAGTCTCACGCCCTGTTAAAAGAATCGATTATGTAATCTAGTATGGAATGCGTTCTGACCAAAATGCTTGATTACAAACCCGCTTACCTTTTTGAAAATTTTTTGCTGGGTACTTACTAGTGTTGACAGAATAATGAGTCTAAAAATTGATTTTCAAAAAGTTTTAAGATCATTGCTTTATACTTAAAATAATGATAAACATATATAAGTACTTACCCTAGTAAAAAAGTGTATACAAAATTATATATGATGAGATATTTTCCGCAATTATAAATTGATATAATTAGATCCTCAAAATGGTTCTATTAATTTGTATCACTTTGGATCTAATTATATTTAAATATATATAATTTAATAAAAAATTATCCAATTATATCCGAGTTTTGCCCCGAAATAATAACAGCTTATTATATTATATTTGATACAATATATATAATTATATACAATTAGATACATAATAAACCAAATATATTTAAATTAAAATATATTAAGTTACATATATTTGACCTCCACAAAACGGATTAAAATTACAAAATGTGTGACAGAAATTTGTAAATAACTTAAATTTTATTTATATTTTTGTAGGACATTAAAATTTTCAATTTAAAAGAAATTGTTAATTTTAATTCAATTAAAAAGAAAATGTTTGTCAATATTAAAATGGCCCAGTAAAATCCAAATAACAGGTTGCGGAACAACATATACTGTATGATAATAGCTGATAATTTCTGTTTTACAACCGATTCTTTTTATATGGAGTTTGTGCTATTTGCAGTAAGTTCTATACCTCCTGCTTTAGAACCGGTTCTAGAATCTGTTATAGAACTGGTTCTGGGACAGTGATACCTTACAACTTGACATCGCAAAATTGTAAACTATTTTCGTAAAATAGTTTACGATTCTTGTATTATATATACATAGTAACATAGAAACTGACTTATGAAAGTTTTTCAGTTTTGGATTATTCATGTCTATAATGAAAGAAGACATTTTTGATGTTTGTATTATATATAATTATGTATTGGGTTATATATATTCTATAAAAATTTAATCAAATTTATCAACCACGTATTGTCATATATAAAATTCAGAATAGTATTTTTTTTATACATGATTGGATGTGCTTATACATGAATTTTTTTTTTTTGGTAAAACATTTTGAAAATATTATTATATATAAATACATATTGATACATATGCTATTTTATGTGATCATATACTTTTATATTGAAGAATACATCGTTATATATATTTTTATTACTGGGGTATATGTAACTCATTATTTTTTGTATTGAAATAATGTGAACTTTAACTACTCATTAGTAAGTCCTTATTATTTGTGTTAAAGTAATGCAGAAAGTAAGCTGACATCATTACTGGTAGTCCGAAATTTGTGACATGTCATTACCGTTTTTACACTGGGCATCATCTATCTTTTGTTTAATAAACAAAAACATCTTTTGTTGTGTCGTATCTTTAGAATACACATACATTTTTGCTGGAATTATTTTTTTTTTGCTCATCTTTTGGTGTCTTCCTTGCATAACTGCGTAAATGTGCATAAATATAGTTCGTAGTACGTTTGAGTGGATTTTAATATATTTCTAATAGTTTAGCACCACATGCTGGATACTATAATGATGTGATCATGTTTGTTTGCATTTTAGTAGCTGCTCGTTTTTTTTTTTTTTTTTGTTTTGGCTTATCAAAGATTTTCATTGTTTTAAATTTTTTGTGTTAATAAAATAAAATATTTTGTAATGAGGATATGATAGAAGTTTATAAAACTTCTACTACTTTTACATTCTTTAAGCGCAGCATATTTTCCGATAAATCCATTTTGAATTTTTACGATTTTAATTAGCTTTTATATAAAAATAGTTATGTTCAAAAAATTGGATCCATAGTCAACCCCATGACCAATTTGTTTACTTATTAAAATTGTTTCCTTGTTATTATATCAAAAAATATTACTTCTTAACTTCGATGTCTGCTAAGGGATAAGTGGGACCAGACAGAGTGGAGGAAATTTACCTATTTTATTTTTTTTTGTTATCAAATTTGCCTACAGCTCATACCCTGTAAAAAACGCTGCTTACATGCAAGCAGGTTTGTAAGGGAGTAAGCTACAAAGAATCCCTTACAAATCTGTTTACATATGCCATGATTTTTATATGACGACTTCCCACTTGGAAGCATTACTTTTGGGCAGAGTAAGCGCGGATTTCAGCGCTTATAAAAAGCAGTGATTTCATGGGTTTCAGTAAAATCATAATTCATGTCCACATTATTACGATTAAACGTAATTTTATTATAAATAAAAGTAATTATATGAATATAATTTATTTCACATAACATTCTACAGATATTAAATTTTTGTTGTTAATACTTTAGACATATAATGTAATCATTTTATTTTTTTACTGCTCTACGTGCTAGCTCTTCAGAAATAGTTAAATGACTAATTATTTTTTATTACTTACTCGAAAACAACCAACACAATCGGAAATCACTCGTGAAAATCGGTACAGATCGTTTATAGTCCACGATATGAAATATTCTGCATTACAACCTGCATCCTTGTTAGGGAAAACAGTAAGCTCAAATTTTGTTTATTTTTATTCGAAAATTATTCGTTTCTCTTGCTGCTTCTCAATATTATGTGATAGTAAACACTTACATCAGCGCTTCTAAAAACACGAAATTTTTTTACTGGGTACACAGAAAAAAAAAATGCGCCAAGTACACATTTTGTTGAATAAAAAAAAATAATCAATTACTATTTTAATTGATTCAATTAAAAAGTAATCAATATTTTTGTTTATTTAAAGTAATCAATATTATTTAAAATATTGATTACTTTTTAATTGAGTCAATTAAAAAAGTAATTGAGTCAATTAAAAAGTAATTGATTATGTTTCTTTTATTCAACAAAATGTTTACTTGGCGCAATTTAAGAAATATTTTTTTGTGTGTAGTTTTAAAGGAATTTGAATAAATTTTAAAATGAAAACTAGCTGACTTTTTCGTGTTCTTAACAAATCTTCCAAATCAGTTAAATTGGCCTTTTTTGATATTTCTGCTACACAAAATTTTCAAATTGTGGGATATAAACGAAATCTATCTTAAATTTTAGGTTATTTTATTCTCTATTGTTAATCGTTATCAAATTTGCGATCACTTTTTTATTTCGTGTTGTTTAACCAAATTCAGTTGAAAATAGAGCCTGTTTATGTTTCATACAACATCTTCCAAATAAACCAATCGTGATAGTCTTTTATAGAGATGAATGTGTATATTTGGTACATAGACATTTATTACAGATATTAGGTGCAAGACTAAAATTTTCTTAAACATTTTTTAATTATGGGCATTAGGCCGGGTCGATTTGTGGGGAGGCAAAAAAATCGCCCAAAGCTCAGTGAAAATCGTATTCTAGGGATCAAAATAAGAAACTTTGCGGAATTAACCATACCTCTAAAACGAATTCTACTACCCCCGAAACTGTTGACTTTTGTCCCGTAGGGTCAAGTTTTGAAAAATCCCACTTTGACCCATGTAGAGTGCCCCAATCGAGTCCAAATGTATGACCGACCCCCACTAACTTTGAAGGGCCGATCCACCCATGCTCGTGGCACACCCCCCTGGAACTCCCCTGGGGGGTTCCCCATACAAACATTTCAAAAAATCTCCATTTTTGGCACTTTATTTTATTATTTTTTATTTATTTTATTTATTTTTAATATTTTATTTATTTTTTCTCTTTAGAAATTTATTTAGTCAGAACATATGTAAATGAAAAAATTAATTTAACTTAGTAATAGAAAAGAAAAGATAAAAATTACTGTTTGAAGTCTTTTTTGCTTTCAAGTCTGGGCAATTTCGCACGGCTCTCTAACGTCGTCGCCATAACAGCCTCTACATTTTCCGGTATAACTCGTTTGGAAACGCTAGCTAGCAATTGAACGTGTCGTTCTGTTCCTTGTATGTGTGATGGAATTTTTGGATCATTAAACGGTGGATCATCTTGATTTAAATATTCTTTCAAAGTATCGTATGGAATGCTTCGAGTGAATGGTGGTTCAAATACGTCATTTATGTCATTCATATTGATCATTTCCGTGTAACTTGTGCAATAAAAGTTTATATCTGGTTTTTTATAAGCTCTAAGTCCCGTTGGGTCGTCAACATCGGTTCGATAGCGTAGAATTATCTTGATAGCACAGTCGCGCTTTTCTTTGCTATCATCAAACAACATTGATAACAAGATATTTTCCGAATGCGCATAATATGAATTATCTGTAATTACTTTATTGACAATTTTGCGTAAACGAGGTTCTAGAAATCTTGACCAACTAATGAATTTGAAAAATAATCTACTACCGTACACGACAGAGCTGTAATACTTAATATTGAAGTACATTGGCACATAACATGTAATTATAAATTCAACCAGTATTCTTAAATTTGCATCTGGATTTTCCGTTGTCACATATAATCGTAATAGTCTAGCGGCCTTGGTGAGCCACCGAGAATGTACAATTTTCCCTGGTTTGATGTTAGCCAGATCCACTGAAACCACGCCGCTAGAAATTGCATGGGCCATGTCGTATAAGTACTTGGAATCGGTGGAAAATTCAATTTTTTCTGGAGCAGGGGGCATATTTTTCAACTCAATTTTCTGAAAGCCGTCCACCACCTGAAAATATATAAAAATAAAGCAATTAAAAACGGTTGACAATTATAATAAATGAGTGATAGCAATAACTTACCGGAAGAGTTTCACAAGTTTCGATTTGACGGCTCAATTTTCCGGTTGCCGATCTTGGTCCAGTGCTGGTTGATTTATCCAAAGCTTCAAACAAATGCCGAAACGGAAGTTCGTTGAAGTGTAGAAGGCAAACGAACCAATGCAATGGTCTTTTTAACAGCAATTCGAATCGTCGTATAATTCCACCGTGTGGGCCAGTGTTTGTTGGCTCACCGTCAACGCATATGCCAATTAATTCATTCAGTGATATATTTTTATCGTTAAAAAAATCATTTAATTTGGTTGTTTTGTATTCAGCGGTTTCATGTTCCAGTCTTACGTAACCAATCAATTCAGAATTCGGTTCTCTCAAAATAACAAGATGAGGTTCTTTTACCATCCTAGTATGATACTTCTCATCAATTGCATCTCTCGTTAAAGTATCATCTTTTCTGCCATCGAATGAAAATGCTAACAAATTGGTATCATCTAACCGTTTGCGAAGCACTTCTTGTCTGCATTTCTCTTTTTCTCGGCGAACTTTCGATTTATCCATGATGAGAGGTTTGCCATGGGTATCTTTCATTTTAAAATCTTGGAAAAGAGCGGTTCCCATTGCTGATGCTACTCTATCAGGCACACCAAATCTGTCACATACCAAGGCAAAGTTAAAACAATCGTATCTCTGTGTGTATTGTGAACTTGTGCTTATATCCAAATCTTCTTGAACCGGTGGCGGTGCGTATGTTGAATCATCGGGATCTTGGTATGTTGGCATTGATGACATAGACGTTGCTCCTTGCTCTTCAATTTCCATCGCAAATCCATCCATTGTTAGTCTTCTCTGATTATGTTGATCGTGCATAAACTCTTTGAGGCGTTCGGGAACCAAACCGCATGCACATGGAGCTGCCTTCAAATCGCATTTACATGTTCCAATGAAAAAAATTGTTTCCAGAGATTTTACATACTCTGTAAATTCTTGGTGTTTGTTTCTATTCTTGATTTGCTCTTGATATTTGACAAGCAATCTATTCAATTTATTATATACACTTTTTTTCAGCATTATTTCCATACCAAGTTTTTTCCAAATTCCAATCAACTTATCTTGTACTTGAATAGTGAATGATTTATAGAGCAATTTTTTTTGTTCGCTCAAGTAAAAATAATATCTCAAAATATCCAGATGGGTTGGTAAATTAAGATCAGTCAAATCAGTAGACACACCAAAAACAGTAACATCATGCCTGGGTATATGACTCATTGGGTTTTCGATAGTTGTTGATGTTGTTATTGCTTCATCTTGCGGTGTAAAGGATGGTGGATTCATTGTAAACTTTTTGATTTGGAATGATTTTTTTTTTTAAATATTTTTTTATCTGAAATTAGAACTTCACACTTTGAGTTCTTCACAACGACTTAATGCATTCACAAAAACTGTTGCGTTATATATGGTCTACGAGGTAATAAAAATGAAATGGTAATTTTAATTCTACCTGTAACCGATTTTGTTGTTAAAACTGCCCATTAAATACTTACATGTAAATTAAAAGTTAATCTGACCACAAAATCTGTTAAGCAAGTGCGCCTTTTATTACTTCTGGAAAATCCTTTATGATAATTTTATGCTCAATTCTACCTGTAACCGATTTTGTTGTCAAAACTGCCCATAAAATACTTACATGTAAATTAAACGTTAATCTGACCACAAATACTGTTAAGCAAGTGCGCCTTTTATTACTTCTGGAAAATCCTTTATGATAATTTTATGCTTTCTGTTAAGCAAGTGCGCCTTTTATTACTTCTGGAAAATCCTTTATGATAATTTTATGCTCAATTCTACCTGTAACCGATTTTGCTTAAGTAAGTTTACGACATGCAGCTGTGTCTTGTGGTGGCTTAAAAAACCCACACAACCTATTTTACGACCTGCAACAGAACGACACGTTCAATTGCTAGCTAGCGTTTCCAAACGAGTTATACCGGAAAATGTAGAGGCTGTTATGGCGACGACATAAGAGAGCCGTGCGAAATTGCCCAGACTTGAAAGCAAAAAAGACTTCAAACAGTAATTTTTTTTATTTCTTTTCTATTACTAAGTTAAATTATTTTTTTCATTTACATATGTTCTGACTAAATAAATTTCTAAAGAGAAAAAATAAATAAAATATTAAAAATAAATAAAATAAATAAAAAATAATAAAATAAAGTGCCAAAAATGGAGATTTTTTGAAATGTTTGTATGGGGAACCCCCCAGGGGAGTTCCAGGGGGGTGTGCCACGAGCATGGGTGGATCGGCCCTTCAAAGTTAGTGGGGGTCGGTCATACATTTGGACTCGATTGGGGCACTCTACATGGGTCAAAGTGGGATTTTTCAAAACTTGACCCTACGGGACAAAAGTCAACAGTTTCGGGGTAGTAGAATTCGTTTTAGAGGTATGGTTAATTCCGCAAAGTTTCTTATTTTGATCCCTAGAATACGATTTTCACTGAGCTTTGGGCGATTATTAAATCGACCCGCCCTAATGGGCATTCGTAGAGCTGAATACTGGTTTTTAATTAAAGAAGAAATCGAAAATTTTGGTAAGATAGTAAAGATTGTGTAGTTACAACAAAAAGTGAATATTTAATATTTTATTTGATTATTATCAAACACCTAAAATTGTGATCGCGGATATAACGAAAAGTATAAATAGAGAATATAATTATGTTTTGTGTGAGATACATTTTGTTTGCTTCATACTATTTTTAAATTTTGTAATAGCAGAAATATAATCGATTTGAAATTTAATCAGCTCTTTTTCAAATGCGTTTAGAACTTTAGGCTGTAGGCAAATTTGCTGAAAAGAAGTTTAATATTCCCCACTGGAAAAGAAGTTTATAAGTCGGACCACAATTTTTTTGTTGTCCAGACCCTTCACTACAAATCACGATTGGACATATTTTTTTTTGTCTAATGTAGTACCCAAAAATGAGAATTTGTTATTTTTGTACAAAAATAAGATCTGCGAAAAAAACTTAATTTCTATCACTTAAAACGGTTCACAAAAAAAAGGACTAAAATGGTTGATATTTGTTATGCTCTACAACTCACATACATATCACAAAATTTTTGGAAATAATTCAGCCATTTCTTACTTAGTGGTCCGATTGCAATCAAATTTGCAAGAGCCATAAGTTACTTAATATCGAACTTAAGTTTTGATTTTAAAACTTTTAAACACCCCGGGGCAGCAATATGACCACCTAAAATATGGAAACTTTTGCATATTAAATTTTGAGTGCTCAACATTTTTTTTTTCGAATCCGAATTTTGAAAAATTAACATAATTGTAATCTGCTAGTAGAGACTAACACATGGATACATGTGTGGGTTATCTCTATTGACTTGACACGTATATACCTTTAGCGCCAGCCGCTTCTAAAGATGCCCCATTTTCAAGGCAAATATCAATTCTAACCCACTGTTAAGAACTGTGCACATCTCCAATTAGCTAGCGGAAGCGGTTTTATATACTTCAATATATATCAAATTTATTGGGTATGTTTCTTCCAAGCCCCGCTTTAAATGTAGACATGGCAGCAACGGTACAGTGAAATAACTCCCAAATGAAATAAGTCCCAATGAAATAACTCCCAATGAAATAAGTCCCATCAAAAATGAAATAACACCCAATGTAAAAAAATGAAATATCTCCCAATGAGAAAAATGAAATAAGTCCCAATTTTTGGGAGTTATTTCAAAATTTAAAAATAAATCCCAAACAAAATGAATTAACTCCCAATGAAATAAGTCCCAACAAAAATTAATTAACTCCCAATTTTCGTTTGTTTTGTTTTTCTGTTAGAGAACACTTTTTATTTCATAAGTATATGTAAGCATAGGTGGAGTGCAATAATGCCTTACGAAATAAGGCCTTTAAGGCTTTATTTCACTTTCAATTGAGAAATAAGGCCTTTATTTGCACTTTGAAAGTGAAATAAAGCCGTAAAGGCCTTATTTCACTTAAATTTTTTTTTAAATGAAGCAATTAAATTTCTTGTTCTTATTCTTCTTATATTTTATTGAACAATTATAAAAAAATTTCATATTAACAAAAATTAATAGAACATTAATAATTCAACAAAAAATTTAACAGCAACAATATTGAAAATCTTTGCTTTATAAAGTTTTTCTGCGTGGCGGCCTGCGGCCGCTCTTAGGGGTTTTCTCCTCCATGGGACGCGGCAGGTGGCTTCGCTGAATAAAGTTTCCCTGCGCGCGTCACACTAGGGAAGATAATGAGACGGGCGCAGGAAAACTGTATTCAGCGAAGCCACCTGCCGCGTCCTATGGAGGAGAAAACCCCTAAGATCGGCCGCAGGCCGCCACGCAGAAAAACTGAACAGTGTAACAAAAGAATCAAAAAATACAAAATAAAGGCTTTATTGCACCATTGGCCAATCGTAAAATTGTGTTTGCAATTAAAATGAAATAAGTCCCAACTGCGATGAAATAAGTGCCAATGGTAACTCCCAAATGAAATAACTCCCAACAAAAAAACTGTTGGGACTTATTTCATTTGGGAGTTATTTCATAATGAATTAACTCCCAACAAAAATTATGAAATAAGTCCCAACGCATTGGGACTTATTTCATAATGAAATAAGTCCCAATTTACATGGAAAATTTTTTGGGACTTATTTCATTTTTCCATTGGGACTTATTTCATTTGGGAGTTATTTCACTGTACCGGCAGCAACAAATGTAAAAATCCCATTTATGGAATTTACATTTTCTTTTTGGGAATCGTCTGATTGCTTACAGCAAATCATAAATACGGACATAAATTTCACATTGTTGACTTAAAATTCTAGTCATTAAGTGATTTTGTAACACCAAAAGTCATTTAAATCCGAAAGAAATTGAAATGATAATTATGTTTGTATTCCAATAAAAATTGCAAAACATTTTAAAATGTATTCATTTTTGAAATTGCCATTGAATGTGATAATTAATTCTTTTTGTAAAACATTATTATAGAGTTGCAATTATTATATTATATTATAGCAACTTGACAAATATAACTTTTGGCCCCGCAAAATAAGTTTTTTTTTTAAATTTGAATTTTTTTGCAGTCTTTGTTGGAATGCAAAAAAACCTATCATTTTAATTTGTTTCACATCTGAACGATTTTTCAATTCAAAATTCAACTATCGTAATATAAAAACATGTTTTCAAAATTTTGCATAATTTTGCAATAAAATGCAGTATGCATATTATTATTTAAATTGATGGGCTTAATTATAATTGCAAATATTAAATTTAATAATTAAACAATAATTTAAAAAAAGTTGTGGTGTGCTTTCTGAAATATAACAAATATTGTTACAAATATAAAGAAAATAAAAAAGTTGTCACAACCTTAGTGGTTTTCGAGCCTACGTCTGTAAAGTTACAAAATGTTTGTCCCCAGCAGCTCTACCAATTGAGCTCCTGAAACTTTGAATATTTTTTGTTTAAACTGAAATTTGAAAACAAAATTTTTTTTGAACAATAAAAGCTTTAAAAAACTTGATTTTTTATACATTGCTTCTAAGACCTCTGAAAATATTGTTATAGATGACAAGTTTACAAGGATAGCCTTATTAATTCTAAATAATGTTTCTTAAGTTTATAAATTTTTCTTTTAAATAACCTTAATATAATAAATTTTTTTATCTTTACTATAATTTAACGTAACTACATAACCCATTACTACACTCAAATAAAAAATCTTTAAAAGTTAGAGTAAAATTTTTAATTGTTCCGGAAAATTTAGCTAATATAAGGCCAGTAGATCGTTTTGCTAAGTTTTGCAAAACGTTACTTTAATTTTTTAGTAAAGTAAAAGAAATTGCTTAAGTTACTAAAATTCAGTAACATTTTAGTAAACTCTAAATATAAATCGAATTGGTAAAATCACCTAAATGTTGTACTAAATATTAGTCAGTCATATATATAAATAAACAAAAATAATATATAAAATTAATTTATCTTGAATAAATTTATTTTCATAAAGTTTATGAAACTTTTTTATGAAATGATGAATATCTATGAAACATTTGTCTTAAATTTTTACAAACTCTTCGTAGTATAACAAATGATTTATGAAACATTTTCATCAATATGATAAAGTTTAAGATTTTTCCCTATCTTGTGTTTAGATATTTAGGTTTAAAAAAATACATTGTTAGTATTTTTTTTTTTTTTTAAATTTCGTTTTTTAATGAAAATGTAAAGTATTCAAGTTTTAAAAAAATGCATTTAACAAATATTTAAAATTTTAGTATTGTTATTTAGTTTCAGCGGATTTGAAAAAATTTTGATTTTTTACATAAGTTGGTCCATAGAGAAACATTTGTTTGTTTATTTAGAGCATTTTGACAAAAATCGTAAAAAATATATTATGAATATTTTACAAATTAAATTGCAAACCAAGCAAATTTTAAAATTTAAATTTGAAAGCGTATACGTGATATTAATTACATTAACACTATCATAGCACTCATACGCCTTAGTGTACATATAAAATTAAGATCGTGTAAAGACAGACAATGAAAATCGATTTAAATTGCTTTAAATGTTTCAATTCAATAACATTACATTCTAATGTGTTCGCTTTTTAATTCTGATAGTGGTATTCTATATTTATAAAAGATAATGTGACTGACTTAACATCACCCAGCCTAATAAGGTTGGGGCTAGAAACTTGAAATTTGGCATGGAGGACAATCCTCCGGCGCAGGAGCTGACCTTTTTAATATGTTTTTTTTGGATATGTTACTTTTTGGAACTTTTCCAAGAAACGTGGTAATATATGGGCTAAAATGTGAAAAAAGTCTGCCCTTTGGCCCAACCGCTGAAGCTAGGAAATTTGGATATTTGGTATGTGGGTTTCTAATCAGCAGTACATATCTGTAAAGAGCAGATTTTTGGAAATTTGTATGGAGAGGGGCAAAAAGGGAAAAGTTTCCTCTTTGGCGGCCTGGGTAAATCACTAATACGAGGAACTTGAAATTTGGTATGTTGGTATCTTATAACTAGTAGACATCTGTATAGAAGGGATATTTGGAAAGTTCATCGGGGAGTGCCCAAACTCCTTTGCTAACAATTTTACAATTTAAAGCATATTTTCCTCCCATATTTAGATTTCTGGCCAGGAACGTCGTAAAAATAGGGGAAGAAAGAAAAGCGAGGAACTTGAGATTTGAAATTGAAATATGGACTAAATTACTGGCATGAGCTGAAATTTCGGCCAGGAACGTGCTAAAAATACAGGTAACCTTGAAAACTGGCATGACCGTACTTCTTCGGCGTAGACGTCCGCTAAGGTGGGATTTTTGCAAATTTCTAGGGGATGGCAAATAAGAGGAAAAGTATCCACCTTGGCGGCATGCCAAATCCCATTGTCTAGAAACCTGAATTTTTCTATATATAATCTGTCGAAAAAGACGTATTTCACAGGAATGATCATTTTTGGAATTTTGGCAAGGAACGTGGTAAAATATTGATAAAATGGGAGGAGGAGCAAAATATACAAGCCGATGAAGCTAGGAACTTGAAATTCGGTGTGCGGAATCCTTATCTTATATAGACATCCGGTTAGACGGGATTTTTTGAAATTTTTACGGGTATAAGCATGAAGGGGAAAAATCTACTCGCTGGCGGCCTGGTTTAACCGCTTATTCGAGGAAATTGAAATCTGAAATGTTGGTTTAAAATCCATCGCAGGCGTGAGCTTAGATTAGATATTTGGAATTCCTACAATGTGAAAAAGGAAAAAGTCACCACCTTAGCAGGGGGAAAGTCTCCACCATAGCGGCCCGACAAAATCGTTAAATCGGATGCCTTTCAGTTTGGTATGCAGGTTCCTTATCATGCATAGGCATTTACTAAGATAGAATTTTTGGAAATTCATTAGGGAGGGGTGTGAACCAGCCACGAAGAATTGAAAAAGCGAGGGTATATATGACGACCTAAAAATACGGCTAAAGTAAGAAAATTAAAATTTATATACATCAGGCAACAGATCAATTGACAAGGCAGTTTTTTAAATTTCCCATAAAAATATTGCTTAAATGGAGTTAATGAGGCACCCAGCCCAAACAACTTGAGTTATGAACTCTATATTAGGAACTTCGTCATCTACTATCACTGGGATTTTTAAAATGTTTATCGAGGAGAACTAAAAGAGAAAATTTCTTCACTAAAATCCCGTTCCTTAAGGTATCTGCTGACTCACTAAAGGTGTAATTTTGAATTTTTAATAAAAAACTGGTCCGAACTTCAAAAAGTTTTATACGGGAACTTCTTTGATGATAGCAAAATAATATTATGTTTCTAAAAATGTTAAGTTTTCTTCGATATTCTTTTATTTTATTCTTCTTAGTGTAAACGAGCTTAAGATCATTTATTTATTAATTATTTATTTCCAATATTTCGTCTCCACATTGGGTGACTTCTTCAGGGAACAAATATTACAATTTGAGAAACTAGTTTTTCATAATATTATTTGATATTTATCAAAATATACTCTTTAGAATATATGTGTACATATCAGTTAAATATTTCTGTAATAAGGATCGTGTAAGAATCTTTTCTAATATTTTTATACAATTTTTGGACTCTAATTTTGTCCCTTATGGAAGACATTTTTAACTTACCTTATAAGTTTTAAGGTGAATAACGCACGTACAACTTGAGTTGACATTGAATGATTTCTGGTTAATGGTCATAACTCACAAACAGGACGCAAACGTTCACCATTCCTGAATATAGTGTATGGATAATATCTGAACTCGTTTGTACTTTAACTAAAATCATTCACTGCTCATATTATTATCATCAAAAGCGGATTAGATGTGTTTAACAAAATTTAAATCAAATTTCTTTTCAAGTTGTGCTAATTTTAAAATATTATTCCATTTAATTTTGGTAATCCTTTATTAAATTACACAATGGCTAATATATCGCATAAACGAGGGTGTTACTTATTCAACTGTTTTTCAAATAACATCATTAACAAATTTACGCTTCACTGACTTCTAAATTGCACTCATCATTCTCTTACTCCTGTGAAATGTTTTTTTTTTTAATACTTTTTGTTACAAAATAGAACAACTTAAGCACGTTAAATGTGGGAAATTTGTCACTATAGCAATCAATGCATGTCAACACAAAAGCCACTTGTTAATATACGAAAAGTCTAACAACAATTCAAACAAAATGAGACGACACCCACCCTAGTGACTAAATGTGTGAAAAATAACACTTCAAAAACTAAATGAATCATTTTGCTAACAAAAAAAGAATAATATTTGAAAAAAATCAGCAATGACAATAGATGAGATTTTTTAGTAACTAGTACTCAGATTAGGGTGTCACTTAAAATAACGATTTGTTGATTTTTGTTCATTACACATTTAACAGTTTTATTGCAAATGGTACTAAACGGAATAAATCTTTAACATTAACCAGTGCCGAATTTTGGCCTAAATTGCCCCATTTAAAAAAATGGAGTTTTATTGAAAAATTCCCAAATTTTCAATTTTTTGAGATTAAACTTTTTTATCTTATTAATACCTCAAAATTATTGAAATTTGGAATTTTGACTTTATCGGATATCATTAACCCATTCAAGCCTGAAATCAAAAATGACGTACAAATTTGATAAAAATGCAAAAAACGTGTTTTTTTACACTAATCTCAAAGATTTTTTAAAATTCCTAACTTGGCGATGTCGATTTCTATTTGTATAATATAATAGTTGTAATTAAAAAAAAAAAGAAAATAAATTTAAAAAAATATATATCTTGCTTGTGTGTGAAGCGACTTCATTCCAGGATATTTTATAAAAATATATTATTTTGATAAAAATTTAGCAAAATTGTAATATTTTCATCAAAGTTTGCATTATTTTCGGTAAAATATCTCTAACTTTAAAAGACTATAATTATCTTAACTTTTTTTAAATCTTTAACCGTTTGTGGTCTGGGGATAAAAAAGACCCATAAAACGTTATTTATATTATGACAACAAGACAGTAAAGGTTTTATATTGAAAACCCAAAATTACACTTGAAATAATAATTACTTTATGTAATTAGATGCACACAAGGTTAATGATTCCACTTTTGATCAAAAAAGTCGCTCACTAAAAAATTTACAGAATAATTTCCTTCAGATTTTCATTAAATTTGGACATGTGATAAAGGGAACTAAACAAACAAACAAGCGCTAGTCTTTATCGTACCTATCTTACATTTAAGGGTTAAAAAGGTATATCCAAAATGGCTCCAGGAAAAACAAATAAACATATACCCCTTAAATTTGTTTGCAAAATCGTTAAATATATTTTTAAAAAAACTTTAATTGATACCTATTTTTATATAGTTTCTTTGTAATAAATGTTAAACGAAAACAAAAAGAATTCAAAATTTAGTAACGTCATGATGCTTGTTAGGAAAAGACCTAACCACGTGGTTGATTACTAAGAAGACAAGAATGAAGCAACATTGATTATTAATAGGTTTTTTGTTAAAGTTCTGCCTATTATATAGGCTCTAGCTTTTCTAAAACTTCGAGTTCTGATGAGATCTTTAGCCAGATCGCTTTATTTTTGTAAATATACGGAGGTTGAAAGCTCGTTATAAATTGAAAATAACATAAAAATAATCTCGATGTATATAAACACAAAAAACTAATATAACTGTAAAAAATATTACTTGAGCCAGAGTACACACTAAAAATTTTTTATATAAATAGAACATTTTTGGTCTTCAAAATTTAGTAACGTCATGATGCTTGTTAGGAAAAGACCTAACCACGTGGTTGATTACTAAGAAGACAAGAATGGAGCAACATTGATTATTAATAGGTTTTTTGTTAAAGTTCTGCCTATTATATAGGCTCTAGCTTTTCTAAAACTTCGGGTTCTGATGAGATCTTTAGCCAGATCGAAATACTAGTATCAACCTAGCTAATATGTTTGATTTGCTTTATTTTTGTAAATATACGGAGGTTGAAAGCTCGTTATAAATTGAAAATAACATAAAAATAATCTCGATGTATATAAACACAAAAAACTAATATAACTGTAAAAAGAAACTCGAGCCAATTTTGACCCCACCTTTTTGACCCTTAAAAATTATGCAGACTTTGATGAAAACATTAATATTTTTTTAAATTTTTGACAACCTGTTAATTCAAAATGAAATGCAATTTTAAAAGATCAACAATACATACAAAATTCTCAAACAAAACATATGGGTACAATGAAATGTAAAATCTAATGCGAAAAACTATCAACTAAAATATGTTGTGTGTAAATATTAGTATACATGCCGTGCCGCATTCCCTATTCGTTCTCATTAATAGTAACCTTAGCAGTTGGACTGGCAACCCTGCCAATTAAAAAGCTTTACAATGTAAAGCTGTTGGCTACACTTGTAAGTAAAGACGGAAATAGCTTATATTATTCGGGTAATCTACCAAATCACACTTGCTTTTTCAGTAAATTTGGTGGATATATGTACCTAATAAAACCATGAGTTCGTGTGGGTGGTGGATTAGAATGAGGCTAGTGATGACCTAGTCACTACGGCACTCCCTCTCACAAGATTTTTTCGTCTTTCTCTAACATTTATTAACAATTAGTGTTTTCTATTTATAATAGTAACATTTTAATTATGATCTCAAACGTGACAATTCAAAATGAAAAAATAATCAATTACCATAAAATGTTTTTAAAAAGAGTCACTCCACACACAATCACGAATGATAATTTTTTAAATTTATTTATTTTCTTTAATTATAACTATTATATTATTAAAATAGCGGTCGACATCTCCAAATTAGACATTTCAAAATCTTTAAAATTAAGTTTTAAAAAAACACGTTTTTGCATTTGTATTTAATTTGTGGGTCATTTTTGATTCCAGGCTAAAGTGGGTTAATGATATCCGATATCAAGTCAGAACATGAATAATTGAAATAAAAATTTAAATTTTTAAGAATTTCGAAATATGGGAATTTTTAATAAATACACTCACAATATTTTTTTTCGTAAAGACTACTGAATATACACATTAAATTAACTGAAAATCCGTTAAAAACAGAACTACTTTTCGTTCAAAACAATTGTATTTTTTAAATTATTTTCAACTGTTGAACAAAAAAAAAAAATCAACAAAATCCGTAAAAACAATAGATTATTTAAGGTTATTTCAATACTTTCAATAATAATATAACAATTTTTTGTTTCAAATCAAAAATTTTAACTGAATATTTTAACTATTACCGAAAGTACGTTTATTTTGTTTATTGAATAACATACAGAAAGTTAAAAAATAAATTTCTTTAGTAATTTAACTGTATATTCCATTGAAACGGCTTTACCGATTAAATTTGTAAATAACTGTTGAACTTTAATGGAAAAGTTCTTGTGAGTGTATAAATATTTTTTCAAAAAAGTCCATTTTTGGTCGAAATTTGGCGCGGGTTAAGGTTTTCTAAAATAAAAATCAATTTCTTCCATTTAAAACCATTTGCAATAAAATTTGTAATGACGGAACATCTATAAATCGCTGTTCTAAGGGACACCCTAATCCAGATATTTAAAAAGTTACAAAACAATATCGTTTACAATCGGATTGTAATGCTAATCATTTGTAGCTATAGAATATAAAAAAATAAAATAACTCAAATAAAATCCTTTACGGATGAAATGTTTTTTAAGTATATTATCCCAAAAGAAGCTAAACTACGCAAAAAACCAACATACAATGTGACAAGGAAGACAATGGGATGACAATGAGTGTTTGCGTGTAAATGCGCACACGCAGCAGGATGCTTTTTTCTTCTTCTTGTGTTAAACTAAACAAAGGAGCCTTCTAAATAAAATATACAACATACAGCCTCTGTTTACAAAGGACGACAAACAAATAAAAAAAAAAAAAAAACGAGATAATAATCCTTTCAATATGCCACTTAAGCTGATCATGCATAGCCCAAGAGTTCATTCATATACAAAATATTTCAAGAATGAATGAAAGAAAGACGAAAAAAGGGATAATTTGTCGTCGTTGGTTTTTTCGTACATTACCTGTTTTGGTTTGTTTTTGTTATTTTTATTGGGATGCTTTAATTTGTTCTCTACATTTTACCCTAATTTTTATTACTTACCTGTAGGTTTTTATACTTTCTTTTTGTTGCTTTTTTATTTTTTTATTTCAACAAGATATTTAACCAATTTAAGGGTTTGATCTTGCTCTGTACGTGTCCAAAATTAGGGCAATCGCTATCATCATCATTGGTTTGTAAAATTATCGAGGTCGTTTCTTCTTTTGTTTTCTGTAAGATCATAATGTTTGTATTGAAGGGTTGTTGATTTCGTTTTTTTTATTTGATCTGATTTCATTTATCCTTTCGTTGTTTTTTTCTGCATTTAATCTTGAAATGGGATGCTGTTTATTAAATTTGACTTTTGCACTTATCTTGAGGTTTTTCCGATTTTTAACACAAATTTTTTTTTGGCTTTTTGTTTTATTTTGAGTAATTAGTTGATTGTTAAAAAAAACACACGTGCCAGTATTTTATTTGAATTTTAAATGAAAACTGCATTCTTTATCGTAAGAGTTAGAAATGAAATTTATTTTTTAATACACTCAGAAAAAATTTGTTGTATTAGCCAACTTTTAATCCAATCGAATTATTCGTATCAGACGACCACTTTTTTTTGGTCTAAACTATATATAGGAGACTGATATAACGACGCAGTAACCCAGTGTGGAAAAACATTACCACCCAGTGTAGAAAATAATTACCATGTAAGTGGTTATTTAAATACAAATTTGGTAATGGCAAGTACTTACAATTCTCATTACATTTATATCGATATAGCACGAAAAATAATGACTTATCATTACTAAACTCCTTAAGAATGTATGGACAAAAATAATGAGTCTATATATAAATTTTCCAAAAAACTAAATTTAACAAAAAAATTTTTTTTTTTTAATAAAATGTGCCCACACCGGATTCTAATCCGGGATTCGATGTTAACAGTCAACAGCTCTACCAACTGAGCTATTTCGACATGTTATACTTGATAAATAAAAACATAAATGACAACGTGTAGAAAATTATTAGCATATAAGTGGTTATATATTGCGTTGCAAAACTATAACCACAAATGATTTTTGCTATTTTTTCTAATATTACAAAAATGTTTTTAAAACTAATAATTGTTTTTTAAGAGACTACTTAATTGTGCAATAATATATTGTCAGTGTTTCATAAGTATAATTAACCGTAAACATAGAAAAATACACCCAGAAAACTATATCAGTTGTGGCCACCGAATTTTTTGCCAATCAAATTCAGGCGGTTACGATAACTATCTTCATATTAAATTCTATTTTTAGTCGTGGGAGCTAAAATTCAGTTGTGTTATTCAATATTATATTCCACCAAAATATAATTATGTTCCACAAAATTTTAATGAAATCAAAATACTTTTTTATTTATCAAGTATTGAACCGTGGTCATCATTTTAATTTATTTTTATTTCCTGTAAGTTATTGGCTGTTTAAACATTTTAGCATTTTATTTTAATAAAAAAAAAAAAAAACTTTTTGCTTTTCTTTTTTCCGGGATTTGAACTCGAAAACTCGGAGTAATTGGCTGAGTGCTAAATTTAAATATTTTGTTAGGAAAACAAATATAGTCTAAAATTCGTTTGCCAATTCCAATCATTAGTTGCGTTTTTAATTACTGCAATCCACAATTCTGTTGGTTCTACCAAAACCCTAATTTATTGTATACTTTAATGGGAAATCCGTTTTTGAAGTTAACACATTTGATTATGGACAATTGTTTACAATTACTAACCGAATTTATTTTGAAAAGTTGATTGGAAATATCAATAATTGTATAATAGGATTATTTTTAGTTCCTGTTTCCTCTTTTTAATTGCCAGCACAGTATTTTTGCTTTATTAATCGATTATAGGTAATTCCTAATGCAATAACGTGCCATCAAAAAAACGTTAATGGTTTTGACCGAATTCTATCCAATCTTTTTTCTGGGTGAAGAAAGAGTATTTATATATTGTAAAAAAGTATGTTTTAACAAAGTATTTGATTAAAATCGATTTTTGGCTACTGACTAAAAACATGTATTTGCATGAAATTCCTTGCCCTAGTCATTACCTAGTCATTACCTAGTCTACACTGGGGACTTGCTTGGAAAAAATGGCATTACTTTCCAGCTTACAAAAATAAAAAATATGTCATTACCAGAGTTGGAAAATTAACTTGTATAAAAATATGGTTATATAAGTAAATATTTGGTAATGGCAATTGTCATTACATATACATATCATTTCTTTTATATGGGGATGTCGCGGGGATGTTTTATGTGGGGATGTGGCATATTATTTCTAAACACTTTACGAAAAATCAATAAATATGTTGTTACCTATATGCTTACTAGTATTGACAAAATAATGAGTCTAAAAATAAATTAAAAAAAACAACAAATTTAATAAAAAATAATAATCATTTAATAATCATTTTGTTCTTATAAAATGTGCCAACACGGGATTCGTGCCCGTGCATCCAAGTTGCCAGTCAACCGCTTTACAGTCTGAGCTTTACCATAAATTACTTGCTTGCAGAAAATTACATTACTTTCCAGCTTACATAAAATCAAAATTAAGTAGATAGAGTATAAAAATTGATTTTCAAAAAATTTGTGTGCAATTACTTTTTATTTAAAATAATGATAAAAGTTAATAATTATGGGTAACGCATTAATTTTTGTACGGAAATAGTGTGCAAATTAAGTAGTTAGTCATTATTATTTGTATTTAAGTAATGCAGGGAGTACGCTGTTGTCATTACTGGTATGTCATTTAAATGTAATTTTATGTATTGTTGTTATTGGGATCTTACCGAAAATTATTTAGAACATAAAGAAGATAAATCTCTTACATTTTTTTATTGATTTAACGATAAGAAAGTAAGAAAACTATTTCGTCATCTGTATATAATTTATGAAAATCTTGACCGATCAAAGCATAAATTTTCAAAAAATGCAACGTAGAAAATACTCGAAGTTTTTCTATAGCCCTTAAAACAAAAATAATAACTTCGTTTTTTTAAACACCAATACACTAACAAAAAAAAAAACTAAGTATAAATTTGTGCTGAAACTACTTACTGCTGAAGTTAGCTACTACTGCTGAAGTTAGCAGCTATTTTGCTAAATATTAGTAAGATAAGAATAGTAACAATTTAAGTAGTAGTTGAGCTTAATTTTAGTTAACTCAAAATAACATATTAATCTGTTAACAGCAGCAACAAATTTACTAAATATTAGTAAGGGAATGTTCACTAGTTAGTGAATATGGTAGCGAAAATGGCCCCAAGTTAAAAAAATTTTTAAAAGCTTGTAAAATTGTTAGAATATTATGTGAAATAAACAAAAACTTTTCTAAAACATCGGGCTCTGATGAGATCTTTAGCTAGATCGAAATACTAGTATCAACCTAGCTAATATGTTTGATTTGCTTTATTTTTGTAAATATACGGAGGTTGGAAGCTCGTTATAAATTAAAAATAACATAAAAATAATCTCGATGTATGAAAACTAACAAAACTGTAAAAAAATGTTACTTGAGCCAGAGTAAAAATTATTTTTTTTATATAAATAGTACATTTTTGGTCTTAAAAGTTAAGTAACGTCATGATGCTTGTTAGGAAAAGACCCTAACCACGTGCTTGATAACTAAGAAGGCAAGAATGGAAAAAAATTAATGGTTAATAGGTTTTTTGTTAAAGTTCTGCCTTTATGGAGGCTCTAGCTTTTCTAAACCTTCGAGTTCTGATGAGATCTTTAGCCAGATCGAAATACTAGTACCAACCTAGCTAATATGTTTGATTTGCTTTATTTTTTGTAAATATACAGAGGTTGGAAGCTCGTTATAAATTACAAATAACATAAAAATAATCTCGATGTACTATATAAATACAAAAAACTAACAAAACTGTAAAAAACAAAAATTTATATTTAAACTAAAATATATTTTTTTGATTTTGTTTATTAAAACATGTTACGTAATTTGTATAGCTGTTTAAGGGTTAATATATTGCAATAGCAACAGAATGCTGAGTTTATTTTACAATAATTGTTGTTGTGAAATATGTTGAAACATTTTTCAGAATAGGCAAGAATAATAATGTGTAAAATATTTAAAAAAGACTAAAACTTTAAAATCTATCAAAAATTAAAAAAAAAAATTATATCAACAGTCCATTTTAGCGAACAAGCAAGGTGCCACATTAGCGAACATTATGAAATTTTATGTTTGAGTTTGAATTTTAACGTCTTTTTCAGACAATTGCAATTAATACTATAATTAATATGCAATTCTATTTAATTTTAATTGTGAAAGGCGTGGTAGAGAAGAATGAGTGTATTTTCTAAAAATCATAACTACATTGCAAATTTTCAATTTTTTCTGAATCAGACTGCGCAATTTCTGGTATTGAACCTTCGCCAGTGACCATGTTTTTTTTTTTTTTTTTTTTTTTGAATAATGTAATATTTGTTATGTTGTTATTTGTTCGATTGCGTCTATATGAAATTTTCTGTGCAATCACTGACCGTGGTATAGATAAACTGATTTCTAATGCCACATGCACTCTCACTACACGTTAGACAGAGCGCTTTAGCCCACTGATCTATCGTCAGTTTTGTTGTGATTAAAACTAGTTTTATTCAATACATGGTGTTTTTGTTTTGCATACATAATCTCAGAAGTACAACTCCAACACAACACAACAGTTCTATTTCTGGAAACTTACCTCACTCTAATGTCCACTGTTTTCCCATATGTTGTAAGTGATACCACATCTATGATATCTTCTTTGTATATTAGATAGATGGCGCTTACATAGTTATGGAATTGCCAGAGAGCAAAGTTTGATTTTTTTTTAGTTTGAATTTTAACGTCTTTTTCAGACAATTGCAATTAATACTATAATTAATATGCAATTTTTATTTAATTTTTCAAAATTGTTTCTTAAATATTAGATTTCTAAAAATTGTGAATAAAATTCTTACCGTTTGCAAAAATCCGATTTGGAAAATTCTAACAAATTGTGAATAAAACTCTTACCATTTTCAAAAATTCGACATGGAAAATTCTCTCAGACATGTTAACGAAAAATTACATTTTATTGTGCGTTTTTTTTTTTGCAACGACACAATTAATCCAGGAGAAATTACGAAAGTTTTTAAAATTGAAAAAGCGGAAATTGAACTTGATGACAGTTGAAAGTTTTGACATATTTATGCAACAACACAAAAAAAAAACGAAAGGTTCACTTTAGCAAAGAGGCCACATTAGCTAGCATTCCCTTACGGGATTAAAGCAGAAAATTCATTTAATTATTTTTAATAAAAAATAAACATTTTACACATGGGCACTAATTCTTTTTGTTTTCTTTTTGTTATCTTTTTTAATGTTTAGTTGGTTTTACTGACTTATTCTTTTAAGTGTACCAATGCGATATGTTTATTTTGATGTTTCTAAAATTGCTTAAATATTAACAAAACAAATTTTAAATTAAAATTTGATATGATTGATATGCATATTGTTTCAAACAGACAGTTATGTATTGTGTTGGTTATTTACGAACATAATTAGAATTCTGGCAAATACAACATCAATAGATTCGTATTTCAAAAGGCCAGAATTTTACAGTTGGGTGATGTTCTACTATTGAATTAAAAAAATTAAAAAAAAAATTTGTGTTTGCTTGCGTTTTAAAGTAAACAGATTATTATCATGAATTACGTTTATTAATTTTGTTTAAGATGACACATAACAAACAAAATTTCAAAGGATTTATTTTTTCTCTACTTTTTTAAAAAAGAAAATTAGAAATTCTTTAAAAAAAGCATAAAAATTCAAAAATATCCAACTGTGATGTTAAACCTTTATGAAGGATAACAAGTTTTTGTTTATTTTTCATTCCTTTTTTCAAATTTCTATTCAGGATATGTTAGAAAAGGGATGTTTTTGTATATGACAGGATAGTAAATGGTCAGTTTACATAAAATACCAAATTATCAAATTCTATTATAGGACTGGTCAACATATTGGTCAGTCTGTATGATTCAGTATAAGAAACTGTTGGATGAACAAGCTTTTTTTGTTTCAAAAAACATTGTCCTTGTAGTTTTAAAGGTTATAGGTCATTACCGTACTTTTGAGCATTTCTTCTCACAGTCAGAAGGATTGTTTTTAAGAAATAGGATTTGGTTACTAAAGGTTGTATATTTCTTCTTTTTCTAAGTTTAGAATATATTTTTTTATGAATTTTAATGAATTTACAAGTTTTTTTTTTTTTTTTTGTAAATACTCGTGTTTGTCCTTTTATTATATCAGCTATTTAAGAGGGGAGTGTCCAGTTTAGAGTAAAACATTAACAAGAGTTTTAAGTTTTTAAAAATGGCAAACTTTAAAAGGAATTTTAAACAAATGTTTCAGTTTTTTATTATATTGTCTTTCAAAGAGGTCATTTTTAAAATTTAACCTTTTGGTATTGTAAAATGTTTTATTAAGGAGAATACGCCATTTTGTTTTAAATGCGTTTGATTTACAAAATTTCAGGTTTTAGTTATGTTTTTTGAGAGTTTATAAATCGTCAACCAAGCAAAAATATGATATAAAGCCTTTTAGCGTCAATGTTGGCTGTGTTCAACATTAAATTTTAGAGATATAATATTTAACACAAGACGGGAAAACGTAATAGTTTCGATTTAAAAACTCTGTAGTACCAAGTATTTTAAACTTAAATATTTTATGAAACAAATGATTGATATTTGTTGTTAAATATTTAATTACAAATGTTTTTTTTTTTGTCTTCAAATATTTTGCAAAAGTTTTTAAAGATTTTACAAGAATACAATTAAATGAAGCTTAATTCTGATATAACTAAAATTTTGTAAATTTAAAGGTTTTATTCTTATCAAATTAATTTTTAGCAGAAAAAGTATCTGCTAATAGTAGAAGTAAATTTTTACTAAATTTTAGTAGTTTTTTCTTCTAGTTTTGCAGTTACAGTTTTATGAGTGTATATTGATATTTGCATTTCGATTTGTCAAAATGTCTACCTGAGCCCGAAGTTTTGGATAACGTGAATATCAGCATATATTGCGCTTCTTTTAGGTCTTTAATAATTTCATCAAAATTCTACCTGCATCGCATTATGAACGATGAAGCACATTTTCATTTAAACGGATATGTTAATAAACCGAACTGCCAAATTTGGGGTCCGCAAAATCCTAGAGCAGCGCATCAGCATCAATTACACTCTCTTAGATGAACGGTTTGGTATGGAGTTATGGCTGATAGAGTTATCAGTCCATATTTTTTAGAAAATAAAGCTGGGGAACCAGTAACCTTCTCCGGGGCGATATATCGGACCATGTTGGAACATTTTGACATCCGGCAATAATTCTGACATATCACTCATTTACTGCAATAAAGTTATAACTCAAAAATTTTGATTTTGTAGGAAACGAGTTTAAAGTTTTTAATTTACTCCCACCTGGAAGAGAAAAATAACGGTAATTTCTCTCAAGAGGTGAGTATGCAAGATTTCCGTACGATATTTTTTTCACAATATGATACGTGATATAACGAACAATTCTGCTTCATCAGCTCAAAAATCGTGTTTTTTGAGTTGTGACGATCTTGCAGTAAATGAGCGATATGGTTCCAGCAAGATAGGGCAAAGGTTCATACCGCGTGAGAAACACTGGAAACTTCGTTTACCAGATTTGACTGAATTTGAATGTTTTGCGCAACGTAATCAAAACGTCTTGTAAAGATCCTTTAAATGCCAACAGAAAAATCGACGCAATTTAATGGATGTTATTTTTCATACATATTTAAAAAAAATTTTATAAGTAATACTTTCATTTAAAAAAAATAAAAAACTGTAAAAATAATAAAAGTTATAAGCATTTCAAATTTGTCAGTCGAAGTTGGCCCACCCTGTATAACCAAATTATAGAACTCCATTTATTCGATTAAAGTATTAGATATTTGAATTTAGCGATTTTCATGGAAAATCGTTTCTTTTCATTTACTGCCAAAAAATAAATTTAAAGTTTTGAATTGAATATTGGTTAGGCTAATATCGTTAAAGTCTTCGTTGTTTCATTATTATTAACTAACTAGCGGGCTTTGCCCGCTACGTTGTTAGCGTGCCTTAGACCTAGTTTTTGGGATGATGGATAACTTTTCAGTTTGCCCACTATCTGTGTACCAAAATTTAATAAAATCCTTTAAGCCATATAAAAGATAACAAAAAGTGGGCGTAAAACTGCCACGCCCACCAAGTCTTAATCTATTATAGCAAACAGTGCTTATGAGTCATCCCAATATCTGTGTAACAAATTTCAATAAAATCTGTTCAGCCATATAGAAGATAGTGAAGATGTGGGCGAAAAAGTGCCACGCCCACAATATCTAAATTTGATATAACTTAAAGTGCTTATCTGTGACATCTCTTTCTGGGTACCAAATATCAATTGCATCGGTAAAGCCATATCGAATATAGCGAAAAAGTGGGCGTAAATGTTCCACGCCCACCATATCGAAATCAAAAACAGCACATATTACTTTTCAGTTTTCCCACTATCTGTGTACCAAAATTTAATAAAATCCTTTAAGCCACATAAAAGATAACAAAAAGTGGGCGTAAAACTGCCACGCCCACCAATTCTTAATCTATTATAGCAAATAGTGCTTATGAGTCATCCCAATATCTGTGTACCAAATTTCAATAAAATCTGTTCAGCCATATAGAAGATAGTGAAGATGTGGGCGAAAAAGTGCCACGCCCACAATATCTAAATTTGATATAACTTAAAGTGCTTATCTGTGACATCTCTTTCTGGGTACCAAATATCAATTGCATCGGTAAAGCCATATCGAAAATAGTGAAAAAGTGGGCGTAAAAGTGCCACGCCCATCATATAAAAATTGCATATAGCCTATAGTTCCTTCCAGGCCGCCCACTATCTATGTGTTAAATTTTAATAAAATCGGTTCAGACATTTGGACGTGATGCTCACACAAACAAACAAACAAACAAATAAACAAACAAACCAACAGTCATTTTTATAATATTAATAAGGATAAGGATGACAATTTATTTGTGAAGTATTTTTAGTGAAAATATTTAACACTTGTTTGATCTAATGCCTAAAAAGCGTTATTTTCTAACTTTGAACAAAGACCAACAAGGGTTAATTTTTTGTAATTTCCTTTTTAAATGATATTTAGCAAAGAGTTTTAAAAAATAAAGAAATTACTATACTCTCAGTTACAGAGAAAAAATATATAACATGTGGCTGCAAATAGGAAATTGAATATTTTTCGCAGCTTTAAATTGATAAATTGACATTTTTTAATGCCGCTGCTGATAGATTTTAACATATCTGTTATGGTTTGGGCAAATTATGTTTCAATTTTGCTTTAGTTTTACCCATTTCTTGTTTGCAGGCACAAGGTGTTAACAGAGATGAGAGCATTGCATTGCTATTGTATATACATTTTAGGCAATAGATATTTTCCGATTGGCACCAAATTTTGCGTCTGGGTTTCTGTTATGAGTAAGCAACTTTTAAGTGGTGCTCAGTTTTGATCAGAGCATATTTTTGCAAAACTATCCACTCAACTACCCATGACTCTTGACAGCGATTTAGAGTGCTTTTTGTATTCACTGAGAGAATTATCTGCATGATAACAATGCATTTTTTCGTTCATTGAAACTTTTCATTAATTTAATGCAGCTTTTCATAAAATTTTATAGAAAATTTTTATTATTATTTTGTTTGCTAAAAATTTCATACTTTCAATGAAAAAGTTTAATTTTAAACTATTTCATAACAAATTAAGAAATTTTTTAATTCACTTTGTGAAGAAAACTTCATAATTTTAGTGGACAATTTAATTAAAACTCGTCCAAGAAAATGCTCTATGTGTAGAATAGATTCAACTGAATATACGTGATGTCTTATTTTATTATTTAATTTTTAAAGATTTAACAATAAAATTATCTTTCTTAAATAAATATTTTTAGCTGATGAGTCTTTAAAAAGTTAAAATCAGACTAGAAGCATCTATTTTTAAAGCTAAACCGGTTCCGATACATCGGATATTTTTATGACGTTTTCTGCTGATTGAAGTTATTTTGCATTGTGTGTGTTAAAAATCAACAAATTTTAAATGTCCTGTAAAAAATATTACTCTCTCTTTAAATCAAAAATTTTACACTAGTTTTTTGAAATTTTTTTTTTTTAATAATTAATAATAATTACAAATTATATACTATTACCCTAACCGAGCACTAGCTACTATTGCTTTCGGCGTGTTGTAGCTAAAAAGAGGCCTCTGGTGGGAATCGAACCCACGACCCAAGCACTGATAAGCCAGTACGCTACCAACTAGCCTGCCGGGGTGCACTTTTCAAAACTTATTTTGGAAAAACACGTCGTTTTCGACATTATGTGAATGGATTCTTCATTTTCACACAATATTGCTCAAAATGTGCACATAGAAAATATGCAAAACTGTTTAGAATTTAAATCTGTAACTATTATTAATATTGTTTTTAATATAGTGTTTGTTTAATTTTATTACATTTTTTTTGGCACTGACATTCACTGCATCCCTGAAAATTTAAATTCGTATTTTCCCTAATTTTTTTTTATCTGTTGTTTGTTTGGTTTCAATGTGATTAATTACTCTTAATATCTTAACAATAGAAAAACAAACACATTACAACACACATACATCTTTCTAATAATCTATGACTGCGCAATCTCATAACAGGACATAAGGGTTAATCAAAAAAACAAGCCACAGCATCCTCTTAACATACGCCATAGAGAATATCAGCAGAAAAAGGGTTCAATGGGTCAGAAAAAGTTTTGTATTTTATATATAGTTTTTTTCTTTCGGAAGATATAAAACTTGTATGCATCTCATTTAGAAAATTTTAATATTATTTTCCTAAAACATTGTTCAATAATTTATGCATATTGGCGTATAAATATATATATAGAAAAAAGGACGACAGTGATTCATTTGTGTCATCAGTCAAGTTGATTAGGTAATTATTAACACCGTGTTTTTTTTTACAATGTTTTTCTTTAGTAAAATAATCTTTAGTTTCAGTTTTTTTTTTTTTTTTTGTTTGTTTAGCCGTTGGTTGATAAAATAAAATTTTAATGAAGTGGTTTAAAATTTCTATATGAACGGATAAATATTTAGCGTATAACAGGGTATATTATTTTACCATCATTTTGCTGCTGTTTTTTTTTTTTAAGGCTAGGAAATATTCAATTGCGTTTCATGTAGATTATTAATTTGATTGTCACTTTTTCATTTGCATTCATGAAGTTTGAAAAAAGGTTTGATGTCAAAAGGTGAAATTTTATACCAAAATATAGAGTGTTTTTTTTTTTTTTCAAAGCGGTGGGAAATAATATTTTAATTAAGTTATTTAAAAGTTAAATGTAAATTAATGGAAAATATGTAATTAATTTTAAGGTTTTCGAAATGAAGTAAAAAAATAGAAAATTTAATTAAATTTGTTAAAATGGTTTCGAATTATTTAAAATATCTTAAAATTATTTAAACAATTATAAAAAAAAAATTAACAAATGGTTTACAAAAAAAAAAAATCGTTTTGCTATAGAATTACACAATACTAAATAAACTGCGCTACAAAACTGATCCCTAAAATCGACAACCATTGATCGTATATATTTCGGCGAGTACAGGCACGTAGCTAGGAATTTGTTTCGGGGGGGGCTTTTCGATTTTTTATTTTGATTATATTTTTTTTTGTGCACACTAGAGTAACAGCTTTTTTTTTTTTTTTTTTTTTTTTGTTTGGTAAATTTTTACCTACACGTAATGGGCAATCATGTATTAATAATAGAAATCGCTTTCTCAGGTCATTTTGCAACAAAAACCTCCCGCATAAAGTGCATTTCCTTAAAATGCATTTTTTCATTTTTTACTTGTTGTGTTCATTATTTTGCGAATTTTGATGTCTATATCGCGAACCAACGCTTTAATCTGTTTGATCACAATCCGCGAAACACGTCAAATTTGAAAACGTTTGTGTACTTTAAGTTGGATATGCATCGTTATTGTCTAATTACGTTAAGTTTTTAGCTAAATATTAATTTTTAGTTTAATTAAATAAAAAAAGGATTATGCTGAAAACTTTTTGAAAACCGCGAAAAATAAAATTGTGTTACTTTATATTTTTATGTGCTAATATACGTCTAGGCTTGCTAAAACTTGATAAATGTAAAAAAAAAGTAAAAAAGTTTCAACTTCTAATAACCCGATTAAAATTAATATGATGCTTTATATAATCATACGAAATTTAATATGAGACTTAATACAGTTTTATCCGAGAAATGGGCATAATAATTAAATAACAGCCGAATAATGACGAGATACAATTTAATACGATTTTATATTATATATATATAATACGATTTTATATATCTGAACTGATACTGATATATACAAAATAAGCTATAGTTGTATCCGGTTTTTAATTTTAAAACGTCATGAAAATCCGAAATATCTATTAATCCTTTTAGACTTTAGCTAAATTTGTAACAAATTCCATAGCATTTGGATATTTTATTATATTCAAAAATAAAAAAAGAAGATTTTGTGGAATTGATTAACTTACACAATTGAATAACAAACATGGAAAAAACGTTGAAACTAAATTTAGAGTTTTAGATTGAAAAAAATCTTAGACTAAATTAAGAACTCATAATGTTACAAATAAAACAAATTCGTTTTTTAGGGTTAAGAACCAGAAAGAAATCAATTTAAAAGACAAAAATTGGGGTAAATTTTGTGTATACAATTATACACAAAATGATACAATTAATTGTACTACTGTATTGTTGTAACACATATTTGTATCCAAAATATGATTGACAAATTTTCTAGTGTGACTCTGCATGAGGTAATATACAATTTTATCTAAAATAAAATTGTGTTTTTTAAATATGATATAATATCAAAATATTATTATTTTGCAATGTCTAAGTATATAAATATAACGTAATTATTAATTGGATTAGTTTTAGCGTATTCTAAATGCAATATACAATTATACGTAACTATATATGACATCATATTAATTTTTTTCTAAGAAATTAATTGTATATTTATATAGTTATGTCCGTCTTAACTCAGGAAATTAAAGATTTATAACCGTCCAAAAAACAAATTAAAAGACAAATTGTCTGCCACTTACAAGGAAGCTTTTCCTTTAAATTTTCCCTTTAAAGGTTCTCTTTAAAATTAATAAAATTCGGATAGGTATTTGTTTTTAAAATTGTTTTTAAGATGTCGCATTTCAAGGAGCGCCGATAGAAATTTGTTTACATTTAGTCTAAAAAAAAAAATTGAGAAAATTTGGGTCACATTGAACCACGTTAACACATTATGCATATCGAGCAATGTTTAAGGCTTAAATTTGTTTTAAAAAATTTAAAAAATATATGAGATATCGTAATATATATCGTAAAAAAAAATACTGAAAACTATGTTACCAGATGCGTGCGTAGCAAACCAAATTTAAATTAACTGTTTAATTGAAAATGAATTTGGTATAAAAAAAATTTTCAGTTTTTTTATGCAAAAATTTTAAAAAATCGCCAAAATTAAAAAAAAATTGTTTAATGTTGAAAATACGCGTTTCTTTAATTTTAGTGATTTTTTTTAAATTTTTTTCGAATTTTGGCGTTTATTTTGGGAGTTTTTTAAATTTCTGCAATTTTGAGGATTGTTTTTTAAATTTTGGCAATTTTTTTTTTCAAATTTTGCGATTTTTTCAAATGGTCTCGATTTTTTAAATTTTGGCGATTTTTTTATAATTTTGGTGATTTTTTTAAATTTTGTAATTTTGCCCAATAGTAAACAATATTCAATTAAATTTTTAATAGATGTGAATAAAACTATATGTAATTGAAAATGATATTAATTAAATAGATACAAATTATTTTAGTTGTTACTACAATTGCATCAACACGACCGAATTCAGTTTAACTTTTCTGAATCAACAAATATTTTAATTAAAACTCAATTTTAGTTTTTTCTGTTTTTTCATTAAACAAGTTTTTGATTATATTTTAAGTCAAAGACTTCGAAATCTCTTATGAAATGATTTTATTTATTGCCTTTTGTCGAAAATCAACTCTAACAATGATATCCGCCCATTTGCAGGCGATGTTTTCTAACGAAATTTTAAGATTCGAATCGTATAAAACTATTTCCTATTTGATCCAAGTCAAAAATAAATATTTTCATGTTAAATTTATCAATAACATTGTTACTTTCTAACGAATTGTATTAATTTTTAAAATTGTCAAATCATTTCGGGGGGGGCTCTAGCCCCCAAGCCCCCCCGCCTAGCTACGTGCCTGGGCGAGTATGATTTTATGGAGTAACCACTGTTTTCACTTATGAGCATTAAAGCTTTGCATCCCAGCAAAACTTTGGTAATGGGTGCGATAAAGTAATGCAATGTGTACTAATTACTTGTATCATTATTTTCCAACAAGAAGTAATGAGTTACTGATAATTGAACACTCATGTATTACCTTGTAATGATACCTCATTACATTTTACATCACATCAAAACGTAAAATAATGACTTACCGATCATAAATTAAATAATGCATGAATTATAAACGTAAAGTAATTATTATTATATATTTTTGAAAATCTATTAATAGACACATTACTTTGTGATTTTTTGTAAGCATGAGGGTAAGGTGTATATTTTTGATATCACGAACGAAAACACGAAGCACAACAACTCATTTACAGTTTAAGCAATTAAATATTATATATATCGATAGCTCAGTTGGTAGAGTTCTCTCCTAACTAATTGTTAAATACCAGAGACCAAACGTTCGAATCCAAGCATGACCACGTAATTTATTTAATAAAAAAAAAAGTTATTTTTTTAATTAAAAAAAAATATATGTAAAAAAAATCTATTTTTAGATACATTACTTTTTCCTACCATGTAACCATATAAGTTACCAGTTACTTTACTCCCTACAAGGTAATGAGTCAAACCCATTACTTTTAGGCTCATCGCCTATAAAATTCATCAGTGAAGTAAGGTGTAATGTAATGCGTGAAGCCCTATGGCGATACATTACTTTACTCATGATTTGGTAATGTGTGGTTTTGCTGGGACTTTTAAATTAGCTTAAATTTAATTTGAGAAATATGCGTAATAAAACACATTTAAATGTCACAGTCATATTTAAATGTATGAAATATTGAAAATATTTAAATAAAATGTCTCTAATTTGATATAATATTAATAAAAACAATATTGGCAAAGAATTTTGCGGTGGGTACTGGCAAAACACATGCTTTACAAACAAAATAGTGTCCTCCTAGTACAATATCAGTAGTACCTTTGGCAAATTTTTAACACTTTTGGTTTTACAAAAATAGCAGTGGTACTATTTTTTTTTTGGTACGGTTGGTAATTGTAACCTGGGTACTTACCTCGGTAACATGTTACTCCTCGCTTACATGTAAAGGGTTATCGAAAACTTTTCATTTAAATCTTTAATTTTTAAATCGAATATTATTTTCAAATTATCAAATATCATGTGAATTTGGTATTACGAATGGGCAGTTAGTAATACCAAATGTTGCGAAGTAATGCCAGTGTAAAGAGTTTAACTTATTTCCAGGTTACATGTTCCGTAATACCAACCTAGGTTTAACAAGCTGTTACTTTTTTATTTCTGTGAATTTTTTGACAAAACTTTTACAGTATAACGTTCAAACTATCGTAATGTAAAAAAAAAAATCGTAAAATAAAAAAATCCTAAAGCGAGCAAACTTTTAAATAAATGAAGTATAAACTCATTTTTAATGTTATTATACCTTGAACCCTGTCACGGTAAGGAAAATTGGACTTTTTTGGACAAATTTGAAATAATTTTTTTAAAGAATAAATTTTGAAAAATAATTCAATAAATTTCATATTGATTCTTCATCGCCGAGTTTTAAAAGTAATTTATTTAATATCCTTAATAAATCGTCAAAAGCAGCGAATTCTCCATTTTTTTTAATTTTTTATTTTTGATATTTTGGCTATAACTTTTTTTAAAGTTGTGGAATATAAATGAAATATATATTAAATTTATTCTCTAACTGGCAAACGATGTTTTGCAATGAAATTCATACCATGTGCTCCACTTGAAAAACAAATAATAAGTTATTCAACAAAATTGTTTATGGTTGCATAATTTAGGCGATATGAGCCAAAATATTTTATGATGCATTTTGGAAACTAAATCATATAAAAGAGAAGTTTTGGACAAAAATTATTTCTCTTACCAAGATATAAGCACACCACAAAAACAATGTTTTTTCTGGTCCTATTTAATAAGATATCACGATTTTCGCTTTTTGGACAAAGCGAAATTAGGCGAAAAAGTATCGAAACTTCAATTTATATTGTTCAAACTTCAACGCTTTGTTTTTAATACTAAATTTCTTCCTTCTGCCAAGTTTCATAAAAATTCGTCTATTAGATGATGTCCTTTAGAGGAATCCTGATAAAATCCTGTGAGTCCTTAGAGTCCTTGGTTTTTTAGATTTTTGGTTTTTTAAAAACAACTATTTTTTGAAATTTTACGAAATTTTGATTTTGAAGCTTTCTCGCTTCCAAACCGTGGACGGCACACGGAAAATTTCTTAGCAAAAAATATTTTGCAAATTTAGTTTTCTATTTGAAGACATTAATTTCTTTATGGTAACTTTTATGAAGACTGCCCTTAGGCAGCCATACCCGTTAGAGGGTTAAGGGCTATTATATTCTCTCTTGCAACTTTTCGTTAGATCCGGGGTCAAGATTTTATTTTCTTGATAATTATCAAATTAAATTTAAAATATTCACTTTTGGCTTTTACTACAGCACTTTAACTATCTGACCGTATGTGTTGAACTTTTCTTTATTTAAAAACCAAAATTTTGGTCTACAAATGCCCATTATTAAAATAATGTTAAAAATCGACAAAGTCTTGTATTTTTAACAAGAATATTTTAATTGTAATAAATTTAATATTTGTAATAAATTTAATACTACATTACATATGTTTTTTAGTTAAAAAAAGATAACAAATTTTATTAACAACATTATGTAATTTTCGTTGCTCTTTAAAAGCCCTCTAATTGTATTTCTTGAATATTGTAAAGACGCTTTTCGATAAAGCATAATATCCACATTCATCTCCATAAAAGACCAATATGATTGGTAAACTCTTGAAGATCTTGTATTAAAAATAAAAAGACCCTATTTCCTACTGAATTTATTTATACGAAACAAAATAAAGAAATATTTAAAAAAATGTATTAAGGATAAATGACTTTTAAAAATCTGCCATGAGGAAAATATTAGGAATTTATTCAATTATTTTTTAATTTTTTTTTTTTTTCAAATTCATTTAAAACTGTGGGTTGTAGGTAAACTTGCTCTATAAAAGTCTAATTTTCCCCACTGTGCCTGTTGTTGTTTAAAAGCTCTGTAAGTAAAAGGTGTTTTTATAGAGGTATATAACATTGAAATGGAGTAAAACAAAGACGAATTTTTTAAATTGACATGAAATTTACTTTATATGAAATTTACTTTATTATAATTGAAATATGACTTCTGGCATATGACCGCCACGGCTGGCTAGGATGTAGTCTAATCTAGAGGTAAAATTTTCGATGACTTTTTCCAACATTTGTGGCCGTATATTGGCAATAACGCGGCGAATGTTGTCCTCCAAGTGTTTTCGGGCTTATCGGTGTAGACTGGCGACTTCACATATCCCCACAGAAAATAGTCCAGAGGCGTTAAATCGCACGATCTTGGAGGCCAATTCACGGTACGAATCGTGAGACTATGTGGGTACAAAACGTTTCCGTCAATAAATCAATTGTGGCACGAACTGTGTGACATGTTGCGTCATCTTGTTGAATCACAGCTCCTGCACATCATGGTTGTTCAATTTATGAACGAAATAGTCAGTAATCATGGCTCTAAAGCCGTCACCATTGATTGTAACGTTCTGACCAGCATCGTTTTTAAAGAAGTACGGACCAATGATTCCACCAGCCCATACAGTCAGTTTTTCTGGATGTAACGGTGTCTCAACATACACTTGAGGATTATCATCACTCCAAATATGGCAGTTTTTTGCTTCATCGCTAAACAAAATTCGTGCGCGATACGTATTTCGAACAGAATCATGATTTTCAAAACAAATTTGCACAATTGGGAAGCGTTGTTCAGGCGTTAGTCTATTCATGTTGAAATGCCAAACCAAACTAAACATAAATCACTTGACAGCTGACAAAATGTCCGACAGTTACAAAAAGTGTTGCCAACTTAAAGTTCTATACCTGTATTCAAAACACCCTTTATTATAATTTTCTGTTCTACCCAGCATCTTCAATAACTAACAATTTTATTAACTCTCCCAGAATTCCTGCACATTTTGTAACATAAATTCTGTATAAAATAAAAATATCTCACGCACTTAATGCCCTAGAAGTATCCGGAAGTAACATACCTTTAACTACATTTAGTTCTATGCATGTTGGTTCTTTAAACAATCAACTTTATTCATATATAAAAAGAACACAGGTGTCGGTTAAGATTAAAAACAAATGAAAACATAACCAAAGAAATGAAAATGTACCACACATATAAAAAAAAATACTAAAAACTAAAGATGTGGTTATGATAACCAAAGAAATAAAACAGACCTTTATACAATAGTTTGTTAAAGAACACACTATGAATTGTATCACTGCAGCAGGTTGTTCAAATAAAAAAACAACTAGATATATTTTAATATATGTACATATAACAGCGTCAGAAACATAATATGCAAAGAATTTGATCTTTTGCTGATAAATGATTAAAAAACAAAATAAAACTATGTAATTTGGTACACACACAGAACAGATTTGTTATGGCAACCGAATTCGTTGCCAACCGAATTTTGATAGTTACATGTACTATCACATTATTTGGTCCTTCCTATCAACATTTTCAGTTGTACCTACTATATAAGCACAACATGAAGTAGTTGGTATTTTCGATTTCAGTAGACTCAATCGAATTGTTTAAATAAATCTTAGTGAATGAAATAAACCATTTAAATTTTTTTTTTTTTAATTTTAATTATTTAATTGAAAGGGGAATAATGGAAAACACTTTGTAATAAGAAAATATAAGATTAAACCTAAAATCAAATACAAATTTGAATTTATTTTATAATAAGCACGTAGATTCCAGAAATCTTATTGTAAAAACATTGTAAATTTTAGTAACATTTGATATTTAGATCTTTCCATACAGAAAATATCGTAGATTCTGTGATTTTTTTAATATCCAAATGTGGACTTTTATTTTTAGATTCAGATCTTAAAATATTAGAAATTTTTACTAATATATAAAAGGTTTTCTTTACGAAAATGTCCTCGGAAACACAGGGTTTTCCAACAGAAAAAAAGAATCTATGGAAATATTTTCTCAAAATCTCAAGGTTTTCCTATAACCATCAGAGTCTCAAACTTGTTTGGAAGACCTTTTTTGGAAAACCTTCAGATTTGTAAGACTTTTTCCATTGAAAAAGCATTTATATATTCTAAGGATTTTTGTAAGTATTCCTATAGAAAACCCAAGAAATTTTAAGTACATTTTCCTTAAATAAAATCCCTTAGATTATTACACTTTTTGAATTGATGATACACATAGAGAAAAATTTGACAACTGAAATTCGGTTACTACGACCCAAATTCGATTATTCCGAATTTCAGTCGGCTGGGACAACGTAACATTCGTTTTCACAACAAAGTTCAGTTAATTCAACTGAATTTTAGTTGCAACAATAAAAATATTCAGATATCTAATGTAAATATCGTTGTACCAACTGAATTTATAAGTTGTTACCATTAAAATTTACTTTTCAATTCGGTTGGTACTTTATTTCTCTGTGTGTAGTGCTGTTTTTATGTTACCTTGGAGTTTTGGAAACAACATTTCAAGTAGATACTTTGTAAACGCATTTAATACTTTTCAATGATTCTAAAAATATCAGAATATACTTCAACTTCTGCATTCTGCAAATAAACACTACCTTCCCATTTTTCTTTCATAGTACAGATATATTCTTTCAAAACCAAAAAGTTGAATAATGAAATGATATTAACAATACAGCGCCACTAAATTATTTAATTTTATTGCCATATAATTGTTCTTATACTACCAAAAAACAACGTCGAATATGGATGTTTTTATGCAAATTTTTTTACTAATTTTGTTCTATTAGTGTAGCCTAAAAATGAATGCATAGTTTTAAATAAATGATTTTTATGAACATTTTATATGACGCAGTTGTTGTTAAGTGACTGACAAGTATGGGTCAAAAACTGGCAAACATACATTCATATACTACCCTAACAACTTGAGTTTTGTACGGGTATTAAGTAATCATTTCATTTTGTTTAACTTTGAATTTGTTATAACTTACTAAAAAATAAGATAATTCGTACTTATTCAAAAATAAGATTTTCGGAAAGATTATTTTAAGGGCTCTCTAAAACAGTCACAATGTTTAAGTAATGCGGTTGCGTTACAACATAGACAGTCATTGAAAATTAATTGGATTTTGCAATGAGCTTAAAATTTGACCACTTAAGTTTCTTACTTTTAAAGAAATTTTAATATTTTCATTGTTATACAAAAACTAAAGATTTTTAAAATTGAATAGTGTCATTTAAAGCCTAGTTTATACTTAGAATGTAAAATCATAGAAAAAATAACTTTAACAAACCCACATTTCAATGAAAGTCGGTACCAGGTGAATTTTAATGCACAATTAAATTAAACTATATTTTATTTCTGTGAAATAAAATATATTATTATTAAGGTGTAAATGATGATAAATAACACAAAATTGATGACATTTCATAGAAATAAAATATTTTATTGTTCAATTGTGCGTTAAAATTCGCTTAAATTTAGCTAGTATCGATTTTCAGTGAACTGTAGTTCTCTTAAGTTAAGTTAAATGCTATTATTTAATTAAAACACAGTGCAACACGAAAAAAAATAACCATATACGGACACCACTACGTGATAAAAGACTTAAAAAAAAAAGACCCGTGTCTTCCAATTTTTCCGAAAGTCATCTCCATTTTTGTTTATGGGCCGCCAAAGATTTGGGGCCTCGGTATCATTTTCGCAAAAAAGTGATCATTTTCTCAGGCTCATATCTTGCAAACCGTTCAGAATTTCGATTTACTCTCTATGGCAAAGTTGTAGCTCTTGTCATAAAGAACAAAAATTGCGAACATATAAAATCAAAAAAACTTCACCTTCCAGATCAAAATCGCAAAAAACTTAAAAAAATTCGATTTTGTTTACCTTTTTTCCCGTGTTTAGGTAAATAGGTAGCAAACCGTTCAAATTCAAGGAAACAATCAACTACAAAAATTTACCTAAGATCTCAATAAACAAATTTCTAGAACATATAAACTTCCTAGAGATGATTGTTAACACTGTTTAGGTAGCGCGCAAAAGTGAAAAATTTTGATCTGGAAGGTGAAGTTTTTTTGATTTTATATGTTCGCAATTTTTGTTCTTTATGACAAGAGCTACAACTTTGCCATAGAGAGTAAATCGAAATTCTGAACGGTTTGCAAGATATCAGCCTGAGAAAATGATCACTTTTTTGCGATAATGATACCGAGGCCCCAAATCTTTGGCGGCCCATAAACAAAAGAGGAGATGACTTTGGGAAAAATTGGGAGACAGGGGTCTTTTTTTTTAGTCTTTTATCACGTAGTGGTGTCCGTATATGGTTATTTTGCCATGACTTAAAAAATTACACACAGTGTAACACTGTACTAAAATACATCATAAAATTTTCCCTGTGGCGATATCTTAACTTAAACGCAAGAGTTGTCAACACTGAACTTAAAAACCATACGTCAATCTGGTAACGTTGTGAAATAGAGACGGAGGAGATTAGAAAAATAAACAAAAATCTAAAAATAGAATATTTGTAATGAAAATGAAAATTATTCAAGTTCGAGGCCATACTCTATATTTCTTTATTAGGATATTGTCCGAACAAATAATCTATAGCATTTTTGTTTTCAAATTTATTGTTTGACCCTTTCAGGAATGTGTAGATAGATCTTTTTCGGGAATTTTCTATCAGAACACGTTTTGAAAGCGGTAACAATCCCACGCCAAACACCAACCATTCATGTAAACTAGTTTACTCACTACATTAGAACATTATATATGCTTGAAGTTAAAGATTATAACCATTGATCAAAAAATTAATTGAAAACTTGTTTGTTATGTGCAAGGTCCACCTCTGAATGTTTTATATAAATGTTTGCCAAAATGGGATTGTTACCGTTTTCAATACGTGTTCTGATGATGGGAACCTAGAAAATTCACGAAATATATCTATCAACACATTCCTAAAATGGTCAAATAATAGCTTTGAAAACAAAAACTCCATAGATTATTTGTTAGGACAATATCTTAATAAAGAAATATAGATTGTGGCCTCGAACTTGAATAATTTTCATTGCACAATTAAAGGTCGAAAAAAAACATAATTTTTATTTTTTAATAAAAATTATAACAAACTTATAGAATATTTGTGTTTGTTAGTGTTTGTCACTTCTGAGTATACAATAACAGAAAAGCTAATAGGAAAGAAAACTGCAATTTAGCTGCATTATATTTGAGGCCATACTTGGGTGTGATCGCTAAACGGTCGTGACTTGGTATTGTTACGTTTGTAATGTAAGAAGAACGCAGGTTTGATTCCTACAGCCGCAGGTTGTTGTAAAAGTTTATCATGTAAAGACAATCTGACAATTATAAGACACAAATAATAATGCAATTTAAAGGAAAAATCACTGATGACGTCTGTCCATAAAAAAGGCAGAAACTAGTATAGTCAGACTTTTAGAGAAAACCGTTTAGTCTTCTTCTTAACCTCAATCTTTCTTAAATAAAAATAATATTATTTTTTGTGCAACAATTAAAGTATTTAAATTTTTTTGAAAGTACGAAACTTAAGTGCTTAAATTTTAAGCTCAAAGTGAAATCCAAATAATTTTCAACAACTGTTAATGCGCTAATGCACTTATTTAAGTTTATGATTTTTTTAGAGAGCTCTTAAAATAAGCTTTCCTACACGCCCACATTTGTGGGAATTAACTTATTTTTGCGGAATTTATAAAAAATTGAATATTAAACAAATGAATACTTATTACCCGTACGAATCTCAAGTTGGCAGGGTAGTAAATACATATGAGTGAGTACCCAGGTAGAAAATGCTAACCACCCGTAAAAATAGTACTGGCAAACCATAGCTATTTGTGGAAAACCTACCGAGTTAAAAATTACCAAAGGTAAAACTAATATCGTTCTAGGAACACACTATTTTGTTTGAAAATCATGTGTTTTGCCAGTACCACCCCTAAAATCCTTTGCCAATATTCATTCTACCAATATTACAACCAGTTAGAAGCATTTTATATTATTATATTTCACACATTTAAATAAGATACATAAGACTAAGAACGAACTGTATTGCTGCTTTTTAAATGTATTAATTGTACACATTTCTCAAAATTAATTTAATTTAAGCTATTTGAAAAGAACCAAATTTTTTGAATTACCAACGTTACGTAATGCCAACGGTGGCAAGTTTGGTCGAACCAACGGTTGGCCACTGTTATCCAACGGGTAACAGGCCAATACCCAGTAAAATTTTTTCGTGTTTTTAGTAGCAGGATAAAACAAATGCGCTGATGTAAGTTACTACTACAATAATACTGAGAAACAGCAAATGAAACGAATAATTTTCTTATAAATATAAACAAACAAAAGTTTTGAGCTTACTGTTTTCCCTTACAATGATGCAGGTTGTAAGCAGCTTACGTTAATCCCTTACGAGGATGCAGGTTGTAATGCAGAATGTTTCATGTCGTATATTATAAACGATCTGAACCAGTTTTGCCGAGTGATTTCCGATTGTGTTCGGTGTTTTTGAGTATGTTAAAAAAATAATTAGTCATTTCTCTGTTCCTGAAGAGCTACCTTGTGGTGCGGTAAAAAAATAAAACTATTATATTATGTCTAAAATTAATGTCTGTGGAAAGTAATGTAAAATAAATTATATACTATTCACATAACAAACAAGTTTTCACTTTATTTTTTGATCAATGGTTATAGTCTTTAACTTCAAGCTAATATATTAGTTCTCATGTTGTGAGTAAACTAGTTTATATGAATGTTTGATATTTGGCATGAGATTGTTACCGCTTTCAAAACGTGTTCTGGTAATGGGAACTTAGAAAATTCCCGAAATAGATCTATCAACACATTCCTGAAATTGTTAAATAATAAATTTGAAAACAAAAAACTCTCTAAAGTATTTGTTAGGACAATATCCTAATAAAGAAATATAGAGCCTTGAACTTAAATAATTTTCGTTTTCATTATTAATATTATTACTTTTAATTGTAATAATGTAGACATGAATTATGATTTTACCGAAAGCCATGAAATCACAGCTTTTTGTAAGCGATAAAACCCGCTCTTATTTTTCCCAAAGTGGGAATTCGCCATATAAAAATCATGGCATATGTAAACAGGATTGTAAGGGACTCTTTTTGGCTTACTCCCTTACAAAGCTGCTAGCAAGTAAGCAGCGTTTTTTACTGGGTACTGTCAAGATTGTTAATGACACATTCTACCAGCGCATAACCGAAAGTCGCCGACGCTTTGCCAACACTGTGTCGATTGTTTTTTCTGCCTGGGCATGTTTAATATGTTTGCAAAATTTGTGTACTGCATAATTCTATATTAGTTTTACTCTTGTAGTTGTCGCTTGCTGAAAAACACAAAAAACAAAAGTAAAATAAAATTATAAACGTGAGAAAATTAGCAAAACCAGACGTGTTATGATTTGTAATGTTAACATTTTTAGTTTTTAAAAACATATTTTGAAATTTTTGATTTCATTTTAAACTGTTTATAGTATTAACGCTTTTGTGTATAAGTATTGGCCGTATTTTTAATGGCAAAAAATATAACAACTCAGGTGGTCACCTTAAAATGAACTCATAAATAATGAGTTTTTTTTATTACCTAAAGTTAGAGGAGACAATTTAATTAGAAATGTTTAGTGTTAGAGTTTAATGTCGTTTTAACGAATTTTTTCTTGTAGTTAATATATAGCGGCTTTCTTTTTTTTTTAAACTGCATCTAATACATAAGTACTTAAAAATTGTTTTAAATGTATTTTTACTGTTAACACACTTTTCGGAACTATGGTCAAAAGCTATCAGAGGCAAAATTTTATATTTAGTTCAAAGCGGATGTTTTAGTTTTAACTATTTAAGTTTAAACTATTTTTAAACAAAAGGTGAGCACGCGCATTATAATGAAGATTTAATTAGGCTTATATTAAATTATAATGTAGTTGACAAAGTTCAAATAAAATGTACGCTCATACTTTTAGATAAACACATCCCGGTTAAAAACGATCATATGTGATCACACACAGAGAAATGAAGTGCCAACCGAATTGAAAAGTGTATATTAATGGTAACAACTTATAAATTCAGTTAATACAACGATATTTACATTCGATTTCTGAAAATGTTGGGTGTTGCAACTAAAATTGTATTGAATTAACCGGACTTTGTTGTGAAAACTAATAAAAATTTGTGCCAACAGTTTGAAATACGTAATAACCGAATTTGAATCGTAGTAACCGAATTTCAGTTGGCAATTAGCTAAATTTTTTTCTGTGTGCATATATATTTTTATGTGATCACATACGTACACTAGAGCGACTCACCAAAAAAAGTGCTCGATGTACCCTCCTAAAAATACACATTGGACTTTTTTAAGATGACATTTAAAATATTTCGGCTCCAGCTTTGGCCTCTCGTGAGCTGGACCATTTTTTAAAACGTGAGCTGGACCAATAAAATTGAATAACTTTTTTTAATTTGCGAAAAAAATATGCCGCCAAAAAGTCGTGGATAATTTTTTTTTTTTCTTTCTTTAGTCCTATTTTCATCCATACATGATCTAGAAACTAAATCCGCTATCATGTTAGAGTTACCACAAAATTGCATTTATATATATTCCAGAGCACCGTGTAAAATGCATCTAATTTGCAAAACTCTAAATTATTTACATACAAAGATGATGTACTTGGCAAAAAAAAAGTTGATACCCATATTGCCCTATTTAAAACGAAGAGATACCACCCCATTGCATTTTTGTCAAAACGCGAACTAGCACGAATTTCAAAAAAAGCTGAGACCCGTATTAAGTTAAATCGACTAAAGATTAAAATGTGTTAATTTGGCATTTTTATTACAAACAACCCCGAACAAAAAATTCAAAAACCGTTCATCCATGTCCTTTTTTAAAAAAAAATACAAATCTTTTTGACCCCACTTTTTACCTCCCAAACAATAAGAACGTGTCATTTATTTAATAAATTAGTTAGAAAATCATTTTTTAATACTTTCTTTAAACAAGAGAAATTGCAATTGGTAGAAATTGCTAACCGTACAAAAAAAAATAATATTGGCAAACCACTGCTATTTTTGTAACACCCATCGTGTTAAAAATTACCAAAGGTATAACTACCCAGATAGAGATTGCCAGCCATACCAGAAATATAGTACTGGCATAATTACCAAATTCACAACTAATATTGTACAAGGAAAACACAATTTTGTTTGAAAAGCATGTATTTTGTTTGAAAAGCATGTATTTTGCTAGCAAAATTTTTTACCAATATAGTTTTTACCAAAATTACAACCAAATACAATCTTATGTTTAATACTCTGTTTAATTTTAGAATATTTCACACTTTAAATGCGATGTATAAAACTAAGACCGAGCTGTATTGCTGCTTCTTAAATGTGTTTTATTATACACTTTTCTCAAATTAATTTAATTTAAGTTATTTTAAAAGAACCACATATTTTGAATTACCAACGTTATGCCAACGTTTGATCAACGGTTGGGCACAATCGGGTAACAGGCCAATACTGTGAAGATTGTTAAACCAAGTTCTGACAACGCATAACCGACCGTAGGCAACGCTTTGCCAATACTGTGCCGAACTATTTTGTTTGCAAAGCATGTGTTTGCCAGTGCCACCCAAATAATTTATTGCCAATATTGTTTTCACCAATATTATAACCAATTAGACGTATTTTTTTTAATGTTTTAAAGGGTGATTTTTTAAGAGCTTTCGGATTTCATTTAAAAAACAACACATAAAATTTAGATAAATGAATGAAATATTTATTTGGTTCGATATAACTATATATATAATTCAATGTTTAAAGATGATTTTATGTAAATGTAACTAAGACCGAACTGTATTGCTGATTTTTAAATGGTTTTTATAAACCAACGGTTGGCAACTGTTATATATCGGGTAACAGGACAATACTGTCAATATTTTTAATCCCACGTTTGCCAACGTATAACCGACCGCCACCGACGCTTGTCAACACTGTGCCGATTGTTGTATTCTGCCTGGGTAGTTAACAAGTTTTCTTATTTTATTTTTTTGATGTTAAGTGCGAAATATTTACTACACATTTTAACTTTGGTTACATACCTTAAATCACAATTTTTTTTATAAGTGCAACTACACTCAGCGAACTTCTGCTTTAAAATATGAAGTTGTTTGGGTTGTAATACAGTTTCTTTATTTTTAATGTTAATGTCAGTCATTTGTAGAACAAATTTAATTTTTTACTAACCTTGTAGTTCATTGAAAAAAAAAAACAAACCACATCAAATGACTGTTTTATGATTTTAAATTCATTTTTACAGTAGTTTTTTGTTATTTAAAAAAATAAAAAAAGTAAATGTTTGTTTATTTTTTACTAACATTTGTGGTTTATGTATACAACAATTGTTAGTAATTTTTTGAACATTAAAAACAAATGACAAATGTTAGTTGAATTTAATGAAATGTTAGTCGTCCTTCCTTCAACTGAAATTTCATTTGTTTTTGACTACAATTGCTGTCGTCTTTACCTACATAATATCCTTAGTGCAGGACGATAAAAGTTCACTAAAAAGCTAAACTCATGTTAAAGGCAGCTGATAAAATTTTGAATAGATTCTAATTAAGAATTCAAAAATTTCCCATAAATTTAAGCAAACAAATATCCCCTCAATCAATGTTGAAACGGAAATCAAAAATTAATTTTAAATGATTGTGGGCAAAAGACAATTATCAAAGATTGTTTGTTAAGCATGAGTTAACTTAAGTTAAGGTAAATGAAAACAAAAGAAACAGGATTCTGTAGAATGACAGTAACAAAAATTCCCATGCTAGGATAACAAGAGATTGCAGGATATTGCATGCACTAGTACTTATTACTAAATAGTACTTCAAAGGACATTATTTAAACAAACCTTGATAGAGCGTGTTTATGAAAAGGGCAATCTATAGTGGTTAGTTTATTATAAAGGTGGTAAGTTGTTGTGAGTGTAAGGTGCAGTATCCTTATTATAAGGGTGTCCTTGGTATTGTTGATTTTTTTTGTTTTTTAAGTTGAGTTAAAATATGTTCTGGTAAAGTTGTATGATTGACTTAAATCATTCTAACATGAAAATTTCATGTTATTTAGCGGAAAATAGTTGACAGGTTTTGTTCAAAAACAAACAAAATGATTTTGATGTTTGAAGAAAAATAACTGTGAGAAAACATGACTTTGTGATTTTTTGTTTTATTGTGTGTGTTCGTTTGTTTTATGTTAACCGGAAACGATTGTTGTTTGTTAACGGAAAAAGGTATTTGTTTTTTTTTATATCTTTTAATGTCAAAGTAGGTGATTTTATATTTTTTGTGCAACTCTTTTTTCATGAGGGACATATGTCTATCATAAACAGGAGAATAGTTTTATACTTTTTTTACAGTTTCTTTTTATATTTATTTTACACAAAAAAATTAAAAGACAGGTGATGTTTTATAAAATATAAAATATATTGTTTTAAATAAAATCTTATTTTTCATATTTATTAAATAATTTTTTAATCCTCTTAAATTCCATAACTTTTGACTTTCTTCAATACAAAAAAAGAAATCAATAGAATTTTTAACATCATGTGCCATAAATTTGTGAAAAATTCTTTTAAGAATAGAAGATACTGCAGCTTGTGCTCATTTCTTTAGACGCGTGCATAAACCGATCTGTCATTTAACAATCGAAATGTCAAAAATTTTGACAGTTCAATTTCTTGGCAAAAAAGACATACAAAAAAACCTGAAAGCAGGAAGAAAAATAATAAGAAAAAAAATACAATTACTACCACACGTTATAATCAACAGCAGCATATGATGACACCCAACACATCTTATACGTAGGTGCTTAAACATATTATACTCTTGTACACTCCGTCATAGAAATATTTACAGTGGGACTAAATTCTTAAAAGTTAAACAAAAAAAAAACAAAAGCCGTAAATCTTAACAACTAGTTAGAAGTATGTTAGAGGGAGAAGCCTTTCCCCATTTTCATGTTTATTTGGTTTGGTTTATTTCTTAACCAATATTTTTTTCAGGGACCGTAAATAATGATTATTGCTCGTTTTTTTGATTCAAAAAATCAATCACTTAGAAGAGACATAAAAAAAATTTATTGCACCATTATTATTATTTTTTGACAATCTTTGCATATCCGTCATGATTTTTAAATTTTTGATTTTTAAAGTTTTCTTCTTATTTTTGAGTAATAATAAAAAAAATCAGCCATAATCATTATTTTTGAGCAAAAAAAAATAAAACTCAAAAATAATCATTATTTATGATTTTTATTTTTTTCGCTCAAAATAAAACTCACTTTCAATGTGTGGGATTGACATATCTCAGGAAGTAGGAGGAGCTTATCGAAGATTATGGTATCAATCTCTTCTTTGGAAGATTCTCTAGCAGATTAATGCATCAATCATATTTGTGGGTGAGGTTTAAGGGGTAATTTTTTAATTTCAAAATAGGGCTTTTTTTTTGCAGTATTTTGTGAAAGTAACAATGTGTGGGACGGACATATCTCAGAAAGGAGGAGGAGCTTATCCAAGATTATGGTATATATCGCTTCTTTGGAAGATTCTCTAGCATATTAATGCATCAATCTCATTTGTGGGTGGGGTTTAAGGGGTTAATTATTAATTTCAAAATACGGCTTTTTTGCCGTAAAGTCAAAATTTGGAAGCTCGATTTTCACCGTAGACGTATGTTTTAGTGGACTTTTTTGCTCAGTACAATCCCAAGAATCAGAAACGCGAAGCGCCCATTAAGATTTTTTTCCTTCCATACTAATCGCCCCACCCTAATATGTATATATATTTACACCTACATAAAAGTGAGTTTTATTTTGAGCGAAAAAAATAAAAATCATAAATAATGATTATTTTTGAGTTTTATTTTTTTGGTCAAAAATAATGATTATTGCTGAATTTTTTTATTATTACTCAAAAATAATCATTACCATTGAAGAAAATCATTAAAACTCATAACATAATCATTATAGTGTAAGTTTTATTATAAAACTCATAATTATTACGGTCCCTGATTTTTTTAATGCAAATTATTTTTAAATTGAGTACACACTTAGAAAAAAACTTGTAAAAATAGCAGAAAAATCTACTCAAAATTACTTAAAAATTAAGTTGCGCTAAAATTTGCTAAAACTAGCAATTTGAAACACATGTACGCTGAGACCAAATCTGGTAACATTTTTTTTTGTCTGATTTGCAGATTATATCGCGTTTTTTATATTTCCACTATTTGGTATATTTGGCTTAATTTTTTGAAATTTAACCTTAAAATCTGGAATTTTTTTAAGAATATCAATCTACAAATAAAAAAAATTTCTAATGTCAGCAAAATTTTTTGATGAAAATTAGCGAGCTTATTTTTAGCAACAAAATTAGTAGATTTATCAAAAGTTTTGCTATCATTTAGTTGATTAAAAATTTTAAAAATCCTTGCTAAGAGTTAATAAAATTTTTGCTGAATATAAGTAGACTGAAAAAAAAATCAACAAATTTGTAGAAAACTTATACTGTAGTTAAATGTAATACTTTAGTTAACGTAATTTACAATACGTTAGAATATATAAAAGTTTTAATAATCTAGTTTGTTATGTGCAAGGTCCACCTATGGTGGATATTCCATACACGTTTTTTTGGTTTTCTCCTTTTTATTTTTTGTTTTGTCTATAAACAAAAACAGGAGGTCCACCATAGGCGGACTTTGCACATAACAAACAAGTTTTCAATTTATTTTTTGATCAATGGTGATAATCTTTAACTTCGAGCTCATATATTAGTTCTCATGTAGTGAGTAAACTAGTTTGGGAACGTGTTCTGATGATGGGAACCTAGAAAATTAACAAAATAGATCTATCAACACATTCCTGAAATGGTCAAATAATAAATTTGAAAACAAGAAGTCTGTATAGATTGTTTGTTAGGACAATATCCTAATAACGAAATATAGAGTATGGCCTCGAAATTGAATAATTTTCATTTTCATTGCACAATTAAAGGTCGAAAAAAACATAATTTTTATTTTTAATAAAAATTATATCAAGCTTCTATAAACAAATTATCTTTCAACTACTAACATCAAAGGTGGTCTAAATGATGGCATATTTATAGAAACGAAATAACAAAATATGAAATATATAACACCTTTTTTTGCAATAAGAAAATGGAAACATACAAATACATATTAGATCGTGCGATTTAACACCATTAGATTTTTTTCTTTGGGGTTTTTTGAAGTCGATGGTTTACGCGAATAAGCCGACGACGACTCGAGCCTTAAAAGAGGAAATTGGACACTGCAGTAATGAAATACCGCAGCATTCATGCAAAACGGTCATTGAAAATTTCATTAAAATATCGCGTGCATGCCAGCAAAGCCGCGGCGGCCATCTGCACGATATATTGTTCCATACATAACCTCATTCTGTCTACTTTACGATATAATAAAGTTTCACGATTTTTTTTTTAAATATCTGTGTTTTATTTAAAATTTAAAAATTGCGCTCTTCTTGGGACACCCTTTATTTGCTATATTTACCTTTTATTTATTAGAATACAAATAACATAATTGTAGATTGCTGATTTTAGTAGGGCAGATTTTTATTCACATTAAAAAATAAATAAAATATTAAAAATTTAAAATTTTTGTATGTTTTTTTTTTTTTCTTCTTATAATCTTTAGAAAATTGTTTGCTTATTTTAGCAGATTAAGCTGTCCACTATAATTTGCCTTAAATTTAGCTCAAATATAACAAAAGTTTTTATATAAAATTTACTTTAAACCTCAAATTTGCCTAAGCTTTTTGCAATGAAATTTATACCATGTTTCGGAAAGAAAAATAGACAGTAATTTATTTTACAATGTTTAATTTCATTGTCTTCTTTGAGCGATATAGTAAAAAATAGGTATAAAGAAAATCACAGAAACTAATTCACAAGGAGTATCAAGTTATGGTATTACTTTTTCCTATTATCGAAATATAAGCACAGACTAAAAATTATATTTTTTGTGCAGTTATTAAGAACATATGGCGAATTTTAATTTTCGAAATTGAGCGAAAACGTAGCGTGATCTCAATACATATTGCTCAAACTTCAGCGCATTTCTACTAATACAAAATATATTATTTCTGCTAAAATTCATTTAGATCCGTCCGTTTGTTTTCAAAGATCAAAACGAGTTCCGCATATCCTTGGAATAAAATGAGGCAAATTTTAAATCAATATTATTTGTGCTTATTATCAACAGTTTCTGGACGAATCAGATATATTTCAAAAATTTTTGAAAAGTGTGTTTACTTCAAAGTATTTAATTTTTGAAATTATACAAAATTTAAATTTTACTACTTTCTCACTTCCAAACCGTGCAGTGCACACGAAAAACGTTTTTTCACAAAAATTTTGTAAATTTGGGTTTCTATCGAAATAATTTAATTTTTTATAATAAAACACTAATTTGGCGCATTTGTACTCAATTTAAAATACCTAGCCTGGAGGCGCACTTGGCGCTTAGAGGGTTAATATTTCTTTGTGGGCGTTGTGGTGTAATGGTTGGCGCGTTGGAATGTTACACGGATGGTCCCGGGTTTGATTCCCGGTGACGACAACATCAATTTAGAAAAATAATATGTATGAGTTTTCTATCACTTATATGTACCACTACACCCACCTTCGGTGTTCCCATAGCACTTAACCCCACCGAAATAAAATAATGAATCTGGGCTATGAAACAAAAAGCTTCAATAAATTCGCCAACTCTACTTCAGGTGGCGAGCAACAACTGTTCTAAGACTTATCATCTCTCGCAATTAAAGTGTTGCCATGTTTGAAGCACTTCAACTTTCACCACCTTTCATCTCTCCACTATCGCCTTTCCAAAGAAAGCAACACATTAATTAATAGGAAGAATTTCCTGAGTGTTGCTTCTCTTTAAAAAAATAAAAAAAAAAATACGAATTTCTGTTGGTTGGTACAACTTAACATTAGTTTTCAGAACAAAATTTGATTATTTTAACTGAATTTTAGTTAGAATACCCCAAATATTCAGAAATCTAATGTAAATATCGTTGTTCTAACTGAATTTATAAGATGTTAACATTAAAATACATTCGTTTGGCACTTTATTTTTCTGTGTGCTGGAAAATTCTTTTTTTCTCAAAAAACTTATTTACGCTCAAAAACTTTTTCCCCGAATATTTTTTAGAACAAAAATCTATAAAGAAAACTCGTGACCTCCAAATTCATACACACATACAAATAAAATGGCAACCGAATCGAAAAGTGTATATTAGTGGTAAAAACTTATAAATTCAGATAGAACAACGATGTTTACATTAGATTTCTGAATATTTTAGGCGTTGCAACTAAAACTCAGTTGAATTTACCAAACGTTGTTGTAAAAACTAATGTTAAGTTGTGCGAACCGTCTGAAATTTGTAATAACCGAATTTGAGTAGCTGTAACCGAATTTCAGTTGGCAAATAGATACATTTTTCTCTGTTTTCCAGTGCAATATTAATTATATCATATTTCTAGTTAAAAACTAATCACATCTTTTTTTATTTCTTAGCCCACTGTAAACAAAAACCGTCAACATAAAAATATAACAACATAAAATATAACTATCAAAAAGGATATTGCAAAACATGTAAAATTGAGCAACAAAAGATTCAAAAGTAAATCACCTAAAGTAACATAGTATTAAAGAAAATTAAATTGAAATTTCAGTTTAAAGCCAGGAAAGAAAATGTAATGAAATATGTTTGCTTACAAAGACCAAATACAACCTGGTCTGATGTTTTTTTTTTTTTTTTGTCATACATATACGAGTATAAATGTCATCATTTTCAAACATACACTCATATTTTGCCACATTTCATATTTTATTTTGTCAACGTTAACATCCTCTTTGAAATACTTTTTTTTCATAATGTAAAAGTATTTGCAAAATATTTTTTTTTTGCAATGTTTTTGCCATGACACCCGCGCATAAAAGCAACCACCATCCGTTTCCATTTTTTTATTTTACTTTTTTTTTTAAGGCATTCATTTATGTCAGGAAAGGTATGAGTGTTTGTAATGTAGTATGATTGTAAAAGATACACTTGGATTTGTTAATGAAATGTGTTACGTGAATGTATGATAAAAAAGATTTAATTCAAAATGTTTTTTTTTTCTATCATTTGGCTTGTCATGTTTTTTACTTTTGAAATGTCAACATTTTAACAATTTTAAGGATATTTTTCTTTTTCATTAACCCATTTTTGAAGGATCATTATCTTTGTTACATTTGAAACTTTGAAATAAACCCAAATACAATTTTTGGATCATTTCACATTGCAGTTTAGCCAAAAGCTATGTAGCGTTTAAAATAACTCATTTTGAACTTAATTACCCTACAAGTTTTTCATAAAACCAATTTTATTATTAGATTTTTTATTATTTAACTATTTGAATATTTATTAGTATTTTAACAACTTCATAAATATTTATTACTCTCTAAATTCTAAATAGTTTGCTGTTAACAATGTCATTTTTAACACATACCGATTCTCATATCAATCCCGCCTACTACAACACTATAAATTGTTAATAAAATAGCTATAATTTTTGTGTGATCATCATGAGCACGTTCTGTGATCTCAATTTATTGACAAAAATTATTGTAAGATCAAAGTGAAATGTGACAGGGGGAAAATAAATAAATTTTGTTGGTATAGAGACAACGAACTTTTATGATAATTTAATTGTATTTATTTGTATTTTAAAAATAAAATACTTAAAATTGTATGATTTTATTTAAAATTTAAATTAAATATGTGCTCAAGTTATTGTGTTCCATAATAAGTTTTAAAATAGTTTAGAATAAAGTGAAATAAATATAAAGTTTGATATATTTTTTATTAAAAAATAAAAATTATGTTTTTTTTTACCTTTAATTGTGCAATGAAAACTGAAAATTATTCAAGTTCGAGGCCATACTCTCTATACTCCTTATTAGGATATTGTCCTAACAAATAATCTATAGAGTTTTTGTTTTCAAATTTGTTAATTGACCACTTTCAGGAATGTGTTGATAGATCTATTTCAGGAATTTTCTAGGTTCCCAGCATCAGAACACGTTTTGAAAGAAGTGACAATCCCATGCAAAACATCAAACAATCATATAAACTAGTTTTCTCACTAAATGGGAACTAATATATGAGCTCGAAGTAAAAGATTACCACCATTGATCAAAAATAAATTGAAAACTTGTTTGTTATGTGCAAGGTCTACCTTTTGGAAAAAAAAAACAAAAAAACCTGTATTGTATATCTACAATGCACGTTCAAAAATCACTGGTTTGAACGGTTTCATATTATTTAGGAAACTTTAGGAAGTGGTTACCCTATTGATGAAGATGATTTTGAAAGTTTTATTGTTGTCAGACGAAATTTATTCTTAAACGAATACTCTTGGTACATTATGCCAGTTAGCGTCCATAAAATCCTTTTTCATGGAAAAGACATAATAAGGTCTTGTATTCTTCCTATAGGACAGCTGTCAAAAGAAGCTCAAGAAGCAAGAAAAAAGGACACGATGAAATATAGAGAGTTGTTTACGAGAAAAACATCGAGAATAGACACAAATACAGACCTTTTCAATCGACTCTTAATTTCTTCAGATCCCTTTATCGCAAGTTTGCGTTTCACTCCCTTTCGAGTACGATGTTTTATAACAAAAGAAGCTCTTTCATTATTATCTGTTGATGCTTTTGAGGAGTGAATAAATTAAAATTTCTATGTGCATTTATGTGTTATTATCTGTATTATTATTGTAATAAAGCAAAAACAAGTAAAGAAAAACAATTATTCTCAAATATTTATTACAAATATTAAAATTATTTTAATATTAAAAATGATTATCTCCGACTTCTTTCTTAGTTATATTCAACCCAAATACTAATATAACTAGAAATAATCTCAGAGGATGAATTTAAGAAACCAATTGTTTATCTTAAAAATTTATTTTTTCTTGAACTGTTTATTTTTTGCCTCATTTTATTTAAAATAATTTTCTTTTTAAAAAAAGTTGATTTTTTATAATTTGAACTAATTTTTATATAATACGTAAGTAATAAGTGAACCCAACGCGATTTAGTAATTTTGTCCAGTTAGATTTGCGATCTACCACACTACCCAGTAAAATTTTTTCGTGTTTTTGTAAGCAGGATAAAACAAATGCGCTGATGTAAGTGCTTACTATCACATAATAATGAGAAGCAGCAAAAGAAACAAATAATTTTCGTATAAAAATAAACAAAACATTTTTTGAGCTTACTGTTTTCCTTTACAAGGATGCAGATTGTAAGCAGCTTAGCCTAAACCCTTACAAGGATGCAGGTTGTAATGCAGGTCTGTTATAAACGATCAGTACCAGTTTTCCCGACTGATTACCGATGTTTGGTGTTTTTAGTATGTTGTACAAAGTAATTAGTCATTTAACTGTTTCTGAAGGAAGGAAAAAATCTTAATGGGCGCTTCGGGTTTCTGATTCTTGGGCTTGTACTGAGCAAAAAAGTCCTCTAGACCATACGTCTACTGCGAAAATCGAGCTTCCAGATTTTGACTTTACGGCAAAAAAAGCCCTATGTTGAAATTAAAAATTAACCCCTTAAACCCCACCCGCAAATATGATTGACCCAAATACAATTTTTGGAGCATTTCACATTGCAGTTTAGCCAAAAGCTATGTAGCGTTTAAACTACCTCATTTTTAACTTAATTACCCTACAAATTTATTATAAAACCAATTGTATTATTAGATTTTTTATTATTTAACTATTTGAATATTTATTAGTACTTTAACAACTTCATAAATATTTATTATTCTCTAAATGCTAGTTTGCTGTTAACAACGCAATTTTTAACACATACTGATTCTCATTCCAATCCCGCCTACTACAACACTATAAATTGTCAATAAAATAGCTATAATTTTTGTGTGATCATCAAGAGCACGTTCTGTGATGCATTAATATGCTAGAGAATCTTTCAAAGAAGAGATTTATACCATTAACTTGGATAAGCATCTCCTACTTCCTGAGATATGTCCATCCCACACATTGTTACTTTCACAAAATACGGCTAAAAAGTCAAAATCTGGAAGCTCCATTTTCACCGTAGACGTATGGTCTAGTGGACTTTTTTGCTCAGTACAATCCTAAGAATCAGAAACGCGAAGCGCCCATTAACATGTTCAAATCGCCCCACCCTAATCAACACATTCCTGAAAGGAATATCCTAATAAAGAAATATGGAGTATGGCCTCGAACTTGAATAATTTTCACTTTAATTTTTTTTTTTCATTTAATGGCGGTTAACCAAATGTTTCATTCTCAGTTAACAAAAAATCAGGTTCTCGAACAAATTAATTTAGATGAGTATTTTCAGTTGAATTGTTATTTTGTTGTAATTTCAATAGCATAGCAACAGTTATACCAACAGTGGCACATTCAGATTCATTGAGATTTCAAATTTAATAAAAAAAAAAAAAAATCATTTGCTTGACACGAAATTCTGACTTTTTTGTCTCTCATTTTTAATTTAGCTTTTCAATAGCTTTCCACAAATTTTCAAAACGATCACAACTAACTTATCTAACCGAAGTTTAAGGCATTAAAATATGAACCAGAGTCCTTATGAATTAGATTAAGAATTGAAGTGGTTTGCAATCGGTCTTTAAAATGGGTGTATAAAACTGTTCGGGTACACAATTTTCATGTATTTCAAAATCGTTTCTGCCATTTTTACAACTTTAAACAAATATATCACATAAATAAAAACTATGTACGAAATTGGTAATATATGTTTTTCTATTTAAATTTATACAAAAATTGAGATAATATATTTGTCCATATATTGGGTTTTGGGTATATGGAGTCAAATATACTTCTTTATATGTTCATATGTGAGTCCTTTTTGCACATATGGAATTCCCTTTTGCGAATATGAAATAACATATATATGTAAGAACCTTTTATAAATATGATATCACATATACCTCCATATATTACCATATACGAGTCCGTTCTGAATATATGTGATCGTATATACACTTACATATATGCTCATATATAAATCATATATTTCCACATTTGTCCATATACGCAACCATATATGTCCATATATGAACATATTTATACATATACACTCAGGGCATTTCTGCTTTAAAAATATGTAGTTGTTTGGGTTGTGATACAGTTTCTTTATTTTTAATGTAAATGTCAGTCATTTGTAAAGCAAATTTAAGTTTTTACTTACCTTGTAGTTCATTTAAAAAAACAAACCACATCAAATGACTGTTTTATGATTTTACATTAATTTTTTACAGTAGTTTTTGTTATTTAAAAAAATAAATGTTTGTTTATTTTTTACTAACCTATGTTGTTAATTTTTACTACAATTGTGGTGCTTTATTTGAACACTAAGAAACAAATGTCTAATGTTGACATTTACTTTCTTTAAGTGAAATTTTATTTGTTTTTAACTACATTTGTAGTGATAGTATTCTAAGTATATGAACTTTTTTAACCGATATGCTAAACATTTAGTTTAAATATCATTTGCAAAATTAAAGTAGAGCATTTGAGGTTTGAAGTGATTTAAAAATATCGATTTTATATGCTAAAATCATTACGCAAATATACCCTTAAACCTAAAACCTTCAATCAAAAACAATATAATTAACAATGATGCAAAAATTCCAATACATTTTCAATATTTTATAACGGCTGCCGTTGCAAAAAAAATTTAAATTTTCTATTGTATCCAACGATTTTATTATTCTTCTGATACGCAAATAAACAGTTTCTTTTCACAAATTAAACAAAAGATTTTTGTATATCCATCGCATAAGAAAATGCACATAAAATTTTCTATTGTTTTTTTTCTATAAAATCATGACACATATGAAGTAAATCCAGCTAAATTTCATTAGAGATTAGTTATTTTTTCTAGGGGTATATTTTCTCACATTTTCTTTTCCCTTTATGCCATAAATTGAAATAATTTTAATATGTTAGCGATTATTTGCTCTAGTTTTATGCAAACATTATAAATGAGAAAAATTTTACCATAATTTCTTTAAGATTCAGGTAAGAATCGTGGAAAAAGACCCCACGCACAGCTGGACATACGTTAAGTACTGGTGCCAACTTTTTTTTTTAAGAAAAACAGCTAAATCTGACTCAAAAATCGCTAGAAATAGCTAAATTTTTTTGTAGCTGGAAAAGTGAATGACACTAGACACATTCCATATAAAACCATCAAAAAATATCAAATTTTCAACCTCTACCAAACTTGGTACGGAAGATAAGTGCCATATAAATATGTCATCGTAGAAGTATTGGCTTGGTAGCTCTAACGGTTGTGGAAATATCGCGTTTTACAATATGAAAAACAAAATCGAAAATTTAACAAAAGTAGTCGTACTTAATTGTACATATTTTTTCAACGGCTAAAGATACGCGATTCACTGATACATCATTTCAAAGTTATCGTGCTTTAAATAAAATAAGCGAAAAAGTAATTATTTTTTCAAAATCCTATTTAAACCGCTGTATTTCAAAAAACTGCTGCTTTAAATTTTCAAAAAAATATATATTAATTATAATTTTTCTCACTATGTTGTTGCCAAATTAATATGTTTAGCTCTTACGCAATTCAAAGTTGCGGATAAAAATCTATAAAAAATACACTAAATACGATATGAAATAGTAAAAAAAAGATTTACATAATAAAATATTGTATTGAAAAAAAAAAAATTACAGTTTTTGCAAAAGTTTGATTTGATTGAAAAGATTGATCCCTCATTTTAAATATACTTAAATTGTGGTTTTACTGCTTCACAAAAATAATTCACTTCTTGGCGGTAAAATGCATTTTTGTTCAAGATCCGTTGTTCAAACCGCTGTATTTCAAAAAACTGGTTTTCTGAAACTGTTAAAAATATATAAGGTAATTATAAATTATTCTTCTACACCATCACCAAATCCCTATGTGGTACTCCTGCATGTTTCTGAATTATCGGCTTTTTAGTTAAATTTTTCACATTTTTTTTCATAAGTCAGGATAACCATAACATCACCATATATGGATTTGGACACGGCATACGGAACTAATTTTTATTTTACATTTTTTTAATTCTTCTTAGTTTAAACGAGCTTTAGATCATTTCTGTGTTAATTATTAATTTCCAATATTTCGTCTCCACATTGGGTGTTTTCAAATTGTAATATTTGTTCCCTGACGAAGTCACCTAATGTGGAGACGAAATATTGGAAATAAATAATTAATAAATAAATGATCTTAAGCTCGTTTAAACTAAGAAGAATAAAATAAAAGAAGATCGAAGAAAACTTAACATTTTTAACATATTTTTTTTAAAAATTTGAAAAACCCAGTTTTTTGAAGTACAGCTTTTTGAACCGCGGTTTTTGAAAACAATGCATTTTGCAGCGGAGAAGTGAAAAATATGTGTGCATTAGTAAAACCACAATTTAAGTAGCTTTAAAATGAGGTATCAATGACCATCATAGCTAAAGCCGTCAAAAAGTTATGAAATATTATGTACCAATACTTTTTTAAAATTTTCGAATATTTTTCATATTTTGAAACGCTATATTGCAAGATCCGCTAGGAATAGCTCTTATAGATTTGGATTAAGTTATATTTATATGATGTACATCTTCTCTACCAGTTTTGGTTGCAATCAGAAGGGGTGGTGGAAATCGAGTGGTTCATTTTATATGTTTTTAGTCACTAGCTAAATATAGAAAAAAAACATACTAAAAGTTGAAACATTTACAAATTATTGGAATATTTCTTGTTTTTTTTTTTGGGTTTAAATTAGTTAGTATTACTATTTTACAGATATTAAGTCTTAAAATCCAGAAATTGCAACCTAAAATCCATTTTTAGTTAATTTGTAGATGAAAAGATTAATGGAGTTAGTTGAAAACTTAGGAGGCATAGTGCTGAATGGCAGAATTGATGGTGATGATCAAGGCGATTTAAGTTTTTATGGAGGTAGAGGTAGTTCATTAATTGATTACTGTATCTGCTCTCACAGTTTCCTGGTGTTCGTTGAGTCATTTAAAATAGCTTGTAAACCATATTCTGACCATATGCCCCTTGTTTTAAAAGTTAGCGCTCCTGCATACGACAATAGTGACTTAAAATCTGATTTACGTCCACAAAATTTACGCTGGAATACAAAGTTTGCTGCCAAATATGTTGATAATCTAAAACAACTTTCTTGCTCTCTCCCTTTGAATCTAAATAATTCAGTGGATGCCTTGGTCCTAGATATAAAAAACAAAATTTTGAATGCTAACGTAAAAAACAAACCTAAATTCTATTTTGAGCCCAAACAAAGTGGTTCAATTGGAAATGTGCCCGTCATCGCAAATCAATGCTGAAGAAACTTAAAAAGTACCGAAATAACCATACAAACTCAAACAAACTAAAGTATAAGTCAGCCAAAATCAAGTATTTGAATGTGTGTCAAAGAAGTAAACTTCAATACTACAATTCTAATTTAGAACAATTGAACAAAATAAGGTGCAGCAAAGATTGGTGGAAATTGTCCAATGATTTAAAATCCCGTTCTCATTCTACCCGTGGTAATTGAAGTGCCGATGATTTTTTACAACATTTTAGTGGTATTCTGCAAAATCCAAATCCCATATGTACGTTTGACTGGTGCTTGCCTTACAACATAGATGCCTTTCTTGATTCTCCAGTTGAATTATGTGAGCTTGTTTCTGTTTTAAAGTGCCTAAAGGACAACAAATCGCCTGGACAGGATGGTATCAGCTACGAGTTTTTAAACATGCTCCAGTTGACTTTGTCAGGGAGATGTTATCTGTCTTGAACATAATATTTCTTAAGGAGAATATACCAGCTAGTTTCAAAACTGCAATTCTTATTCCTCTACTAAAAAAGGAGATCCAAACTGCTCTTCCAATTATCGCGGCCTGTCTTTAATTGATACATTTTGTAAAATTTTTAATAATATCCTTCTGAATCGTATAACTGACTGGATCAACAAGAATAACATTTTAAATGAATATCAAGCAGGATTCAGAAAACACTATTCAACTGTAGATAATGTTTTTAATCTCATTAATATAATTCATTTAAACATGCTGAATGGCAAAAACACATATGCTTTCTTCGTCGATTTTTCTTGTGCTTTTGATATGATTCCCAGGAATTCCTTGTTCTATAAACTTTCATCAATGGGATTGTCATCTAAAATAATACGTATACTCCAAAACTCATATGAAAACACTTCCAGCCAAATATTTTACGGAAACTCCTACTCCGATCCATTTAATGTAAATCTTGGTGTCAAACAAGGATGTATTTTAAGCCCAGTTTTATTTGCCTTATACCTGAACGACTTAGCCGATACTTTGCCTGGTGGAGTAACTGTAGATAATATCACAGTCAAAATTCTACTTTATGCTGACGACATTGTCTTGCTGTCCGACTCGTCCAGTGGCCTTCAAACCATGATAGATTCTCTCCTTACGTACAGTAACCTGTGGCATTTAAAAGTCAACCTTACTAAATCTAAAGTTTTAGTTTTTCGGAGCGGAACAAGAATATCAAAAAACTTAAAGTGGAATTATGGAGAAGATGAAATTGAAATTGTAAACTCATACAAATATCTTGGTATGGATTTGTGCTATAATTTGTCTTTTAACAAACATTTAGAAAACAAACTAACAACATCAAAAATGGCGATTTCTTCTACTTGGTCTAAATATATAAACCATCCTAAAATTTATAATAAAAATAAATTAAAAATCTTCATTGCTGCTTCTCGCTCAATAATGTTTCTACGGTGCCCAAATATGGGGTTATAAAAAATATGATGTAGTTGAAAAATTATTACGATTTTTTATTAAAAAGATGTTATTTTTGCCTAGCAACACTCCAAACTACATGCTTCTTCTAGAAATTGGCTTAAACTCTCTATATCTTGAAACGTTAAAATTGCATTTTGATTACATCAACAAGGTCCTTAACATGCCTTATAATAGATTGCCTCGCAAGCTTGCGGAAATAATAATTGCTAAACACACTTTTTGGGCTGAGGATTGGATTAACCTCTGTGAAAAAATTAATTTTGTTCCAGTAAATAGTTCCGTGCCACTTTGCAAACACCACAAAACAATTTTGTCTATGGTTAAAGTTTACGAAAAGGAAAATCTAATAGCCGATGCAAGAAGTTCTCAATTTCATGATCTATATCCACAGTTAAACCACTCTTTGCTACAAATTACTACCTCGAATCTTTCTTCTCGTGCTATAAGTCAATTGATTAGAGCCAGAGGAGGCCTTCTTGATATAAACGCTAGATCTTTTAGAGCTTCATCAGTCGGGTTATGCACACTTTGTAACCTTGACGCAACAGAAAACACTTTTCATCTTATTGGTATCTGCCCTATTTATAACAGTATCAGAATTCAATATTTCAACAAAAGTAATCTTAATTTAACTGAAGTCCTAAATATACTCAATGGACAAACTTATAACTTTAATACTCTTGTAAATTATTTAGATATTTGCTTAAAATACAGAAAACTAATATTGAATGAATTTGCATAGTTTCTGTTTTAAAACCGAATTAAAAAATTTAAATTACATGTATATATATAATTTTATTTTTTTTTTTATAAATTTTTTTTTGTAAATATGTATGAAAAAATAATTATAATGATTTTTAAACAGCTTTTATTTTGCCAATCTGGCTAACAACTATTAAGTTATGCCACTTATAGATAACTAATTATATTTATTCTTGAATCTAATGAATTTTATTGTAAATATATTTTTATATCTATTAAATAAATAAAATAAAAATAAAAAAATTTGTAGATGAATTTTCAAGAACAGTTTTATTTTATTTTTATTTGAACATTATAGTTTTCCAAAAAATTGCAAAAGTTGGATTTAGCAGCCTCCACAATGTGGCTCCTATACCTTAATGTCCAGAAACTGCTTCAGTTGTTCCAAGTTTAGCTACATTCTCTAACACGTAGAGGTAGCAGAAACTACTTTTAAGAATTTGTAATTTTTTCCTAGAATAAATTTATACAAGTTTCGGGTTGAGTGTAAAATTAATAAGTTCTTAGAATACGCGATGTACCTTAGCAAAATTTTGCAATCTAAGGAATATAAAATCGAAATTGAAAATAATAATTTTTAAGTTGTTCGCGGTTTTCTTAAAAATTATAAGTAAAAATGCATGATTTTGTTTGAATTTTAAAATTTACTGAAAAGTTGTAATAAAAAATCAAACGGGTTTAGGCTCGATATGAACAAATTTCGCAATCCAGAGCTTAATTTTAATGAAGCTCAGTATCCAAAAAATCTATTTTATTGTATTTAAATTATAATTACCTGAACACGAATTCATTGAAAAATTCAACTTGTTATAGTTCTGATTTCTACTCACCGAGGCCTTTCGTTATATATAATCTTAGAAAGGATAACAGATATCCTTGCAGTTGAACTTAAATTTTGAAATTTGTTGGTTTTGCGCTTATATTAACAAATATCTTATCCCATCAAATATAAAAGCGAAGTTTGACAGCAATAATTATATAAAAGCTTTAACACAAGCGAAACAAATTTTTCAAAATTTATAAGTTTTTTTTTTTGCTTTAAATTTGTCTCATTTTATTTATTTAAATTTATATGTTAATTTTGGAAACAATTCTAGTTACTAGCATTTTTTTAAATACTAGTTAAAACTACCTTTTCTAAAAAAAAAACACTGATAGATTTCCAGCTAAAAGCTAAATCACTTTTTTACCAGCTAAGAAAGAAAAATAAAAACGCGCCAAATCTAACAGGAAAATCTCCAAATTGGTAACACTGACGTTATGTGTTTGTGGGTAATAAATTTATTTTTGTAGAGGGATGTTTTTGATTATATTGCAGTGACTTTTCCTTAGGTGGTATTTTTTTTTTTACATAACTTTAAAAATTTGCATCTTTTTTTAGTGGTTTTAAGCATATTTGTTGCTTTTTATAGTTTTTTTTTAAGAATGTTGTCACATTTTTTTTAGGGATTTGTTGTTAAGGGCTATGTTAATTTTTTCATATTGACAGCCTTTTGAATGTGTCATAATAAGGCGTAACGTGTGGCAAATATATTATGTGTTTTTTTTTAAGATTTTTGAATTGATAAAAATGTGCTAATTTTTTCTGGATCACCTAAAAAATCTTTAACATTAAAGATTTGGATAAAAAAAGTCTTAACCCTCTAACTGGCAAACGATGTTTTGCAACGAAATTCATACCATGTGCTCCACTCGAAAAACAAATAATAAGTTCTTCAACAAAATTGGTTATCATTGATTAATTTAGGCGATATGAGCCAAAATATTTTAGGTTGCATTTTGAAAACTAAAGCATATAAAAAAGAAGTTTTGAACAAAAATTATTTCTCTTACCAAGATATAACCACACTCCAAAAACTATTTTTTTTTTGCTCCTACTTGAGAAGATATGATCAATTTCGCTTTTTGGAAAAACGAAATTAAGCGAAAAAGTATCGAAACTTCAATTTGTATTGTTCAAACTTCAACGCTTTGCTATTCCCTGCTGGAAATGGACCAGACACTGGTATGGTCATGTGACTAGAACTTTGTGTGTATGAACCTGTCCTAATTTCGTTTCTGTTATATGAAACTGACCGGTACTTTTAACATGGGCTTGTCATACGAGGTGACAAGTTGCTACTTGTGGAGCACTGTGTGAGGTATCAAATAACTTCACCAAGGTAACCTATCACCATACAGACTGAAATTATTGTACTACGGGACAAGTTAGAAGTAGGTAGTGCCAAAGTATGACCATTTTAGGATTTATGTAACATGCAACAGAACCAGTGGGAAAAAATTATCACGTGACGGTGTACGTATCTTCGGTGTACGTATCTTAGAACTGGAGAACAATTTTTGAAGGAAAACTAGTCACATATTAAGCGCAATGTGTTCTGACTGAAATAGTTTTGAGACGTACCACTGCACTGGTCTAGGGGTACATGTCGCCGGGCATTGGAAAAGTAATTAGCAAGTATCCTGTCCGTTTTTATTCAGCGTATGTCATATTGCTAAATAGCCCGTCCGGAACCACTCACTGCACTTTTCCAAAACAGTGTGTCTTACCTCCTGTTCAAAAAAACCTTAAAAAAGAAACAACAAAAATCAATTTTATAATTAGCTTATTTTGTCTATACCCAAGAAAAAACTAAGTTTAAGATAGCGACGTTTGGAGAGAAATCGCCTTATCTGGCAACCCTGGTTACAGTTCCGTGTTCAGTTCTTTTAAACCAGTGGAATGTTACGTCTTCATTTCTACTGTCACATAGTCGGTACAGATAAAATTCCTTCAGTGTTGTGTCTGCTGTGTAGCAGTAAAGGGACTGAATCCTTTGGCACTAATTGTTATGTTTTCATGCACTGCTAACGGGTTTGAACCAGTTCAATGACCAGTAATAACTTTAACGGCCCTAGTTACTTCAGTACAATTTGATGTTATGTTACTTTTTCTCCAGTTACTTGATATATCCGGTAGCAGCCTGTGAATGTTTTGTCACCATAACTATAGTCACGTGATTGGTTATTTTACCAAAATTAAAACTTTTTCGTTTCCCGCAGCGTTAATACTAAATTTCTTCTTCTGCAAAATTTCATAAAAATCGTTTTATTAGTTTATAAGTTAAGATGATGTTCTTTAGAGGAATCCTGATAAAATTCTGTGAGTCCTTGGACAAAAGTAAGGACATATTATTAAAGATAAAGCTTCAGTCTTACTTATATTTTATTATAAAGAGTTTTTAGTCAACTTAAATTGGTTTTTTAGATTTTTGAAAACAATGTTTTATGTTATGTTACGAAATTTAAATTTTGAAGCTTTCTCGCTTCCAAACCGTTCACGGCACACGAAAAATTTCTTTGCTAATTATTTAGCAAATTTAGTGTTCCATCGGAATATATTAATTGCTAAGTATAAAACGCTCTTTTGACGCATTTGTGGTAAGACTTCCCTGATTTAATACAAAATATTTTTTTAAAAGGCCTGGTTTAGGTGCTAGTTAAAAAAAATATCTTCAAGCTGTGTTACTTAAAAACAAAAATATCTATCTGGCCAAACCGCTGATGCTAAGAACTTGAAATATGGTACGTGGGTACCTAATCAGAAGTAGACATCTGGAAATTCCTGCACGGAGGGCCAGTAAGGGGAAACGTCTCCTACTTGGCGGCCATCTGTATTGACGGGATTTTAGAAATTCATACGGGTTGGGGCAAAAAAAGGAAAATCTCCCCTTGGCGGCCTGGCCAAAACTATTATGTTAGGAACTTGAAATTTAGTATGTGAGTTCCTTAATAGGAGAACACATCTATATGGCGCGGATTTTTGGAAATTTATGCGAATAGGGGCTAAAAGGGGAAAAGTATTGCCCTTGGCGACGTGGCCACACCACTAAAGCGAGGAACTTGAAGTTTGGTGTTTGTGTATGTCGTTCGTGAATTTCTAATTGGAAGTAGAGCATTTTGCAAATTTCTTCGGGTAGTGTCATAAAGGGCGAAAGTCTTTCTCTTGGCAGCCTGCCCAAATCGGATTTTTGGAACTTTTTACGGGGAAGGGAAAAAATGCTAACAGTCACCATCTTGCCCAAATCAGATTTTTTGAACTTTTTACGGGGAGGGGCAAAAATGCTAACCGTCACCCTCTTTGCGGCTTGCTCAAACCCCTTTGGTCAGAAATTTTAAATTTAAAATTTATGTCCAGGACCGTAGTAAAAATAGGGGTTAAAGTATGTAAATCTATCTGTTCCTAAACCGCTTAAATATCTGAAAATATGAAGGGGGTTCCTGACTCCACGTGGGGATTTTTGGAAATTCCAACAGAAATTGCCAAAAAGGAGTATAGTCTGCCCCTTGACGGCCTTGTTAACCCGCTTAAGCGGCGTACTTGAGATTGGGTGGGTCTTTAATGGCTAAAAGTTTTAAATTTACACTATATGTCCCTTGGAATATGTAATAAATTATTGCTAAGATTCTTTTAGAATTTTTACGACGAACGTCATAAAAATTTTGGTGCAAAAATTAATTATGATAAGTTTTGTTTTTCCATCCCCTTAGCGGGGATTTTTGGAAATTACTGCTATTAGGAGCACGCCACTGACGGCACCCTATGGGGAATGGGACCAGTCCTGCGTGTGCCACAGGATCGGTCCCTTCGTGTCAGAGACCGGTCCTCTGCTAAAACCTACCATGTGTAAACAACTGGCAACTTTAGCATGGGCTTGTCATAGGAGGGGGTCATTTGTCCTGCTTTAAACCACATAGTGGCAAGCCACAGGACTACCCAAAGATTTATATAAAGATGGGCATAAAGATGGGCATACAAATAAGCGCAAACTAAACAGCTTCCAATGGGTAAAATTCTGGCCAACTGGCTTTTTCTTGTTAATAAGCATTCTGGTTAAGTGGTATGTCCTACCTTTACCAGTCACATGATTGGTAATTTTAGGACAGTTGACACTGCTTAACCCACTTCAGTACCAGTCCTGTGATAAGTCCTTCTTTAACCAGTCACTTTGAGGTCAATTGACTCCTCATAGGGCATGTCTACATACGTTTAGTAAGAAACTAAATTTGAAATATTTGTTCACTGTTGTATGGGCTGATAACTGGGCTGGGACTGATGAGATATTTATTGGGACTGTTGAAAATAACGGGGTATAATTCGTGTTTGTTTGGTTAAATTTCTTCTTTTAAAAGCAATTTAAAATCAAACCACTGTTAAAAAAGTTAGCAATTTTACCCTACTACCCTCCGACCACTAATACGAAAATATTCAAACCGCTCCCATTTCGCACACTTGCATTTTCGGGGATAGTCTAGTGGTCATATTTTTATGAAATGAGCCAAGGAATACGCTTGTGCATTTCTGAGGGTCGTGAATGAATCGCCATGTATACGTAAAGGTATTTCCTACATATACAATGAAAATATTGAACTTTGGTACACTTAGAACACTATGTAGGTAAAGACCACTGCAATTGTAGTTGAAAACAAATGAAATTTCATTTAAAGAAAGGACGACTTACATTACAGTAAATTCAACTAACATTGTCATTTGTTTTTTAATGTTCAAAAAATGTAAAGTAAACAAACATTTATTTTTTTTATTTTTTTATATAACAAAAAACAACTGTAAAAAATGAATGTAAAATCATAGAACAGTCATTTGATGTGAATAGTTTTTTTAAATGAACTACAGGGTTAGTAAATATTTTAATTTGTTCTACAAATGACTGACTTTTACATTAAAAATAAAGAAACTGTATTACAACCCAAACAACTACATATTTTTAAAGCAGAAGTTCCCTGAGTGTAACAATTACCAGCACTAGAAGTAAATGTTGGACTAAAAAATTTTACGACAAATGTGTAAATTAAAAATCTCCTTTCCTAGTATACTTACAGAAAGATTTTAAAGACTCTTTGATTTTTGAAGGCTGTGTTCTCAGTGATCACTTTTTGTAATATTTAGTTTTCTTAATTTTCTATAATTCTTTTGAACAAAAACACATTTGTTGTTAATCGCTTTTCGTCCAGTTCCACCCCTAAAACTCCAAATTGTCAAAGTAACTCTACTGCTAAGCGCCTTTCTTTTGTTTGCTTACAACACTAAAAATACATTTCTTAAGATGGGTGTCTTTGTTTTGTTGCTCCCTTATCAAGCAAATATTGCATTATTTTGCATATCTTTATGCATGTTTTCTATAATTTTTTTTGTTCGTTTTTGCATATTTAATGCATTCATGCGTGAAGGTCAAAAGATCATTGTTTACACTATTGTAATATTAGTCTATAGAATTTTTTTTTTTTTTAAATATATTTGCTCTGATTTTGAAATTTATTATGCATATGTCAGTTATTTTAATAGAACTAAAAATTAAAATTTTTTTCTAGTTAATTTATTGGTATTTGTAATTTACTTTCTGTTTTGCAGGAAATCGAAGGAAAAAAAATTATACATACATACATGCATGTTTTTGCATTAATTAGGCGTGACGTACTGATATAAATTATATTTTTTTAATTTTCAGAGGAAAAAGTAACGATTTTTTTTTTTAATTTATATGCTCGTATTTTAAAGTATTTTTTTTTTTTTATTAATTAATAATCATATACTTACCAATTATATACTATTACCCTTACCGAGTACCAGCTACTATGGTCTTTGGTGCGTTGTAGCGAAAACAGACCAGTGCCTCTGGTGGGAATCGAACCCACGACCCCCGCACTGATAAGCCAGCACGCTACCAACAAGCCTAGAAAACAATAGTTGCATTTTATTTTTCAAAAAAAAAAAATTGGAGTTAATCAGGGTTCACTCACATAACAATTTCGGTTGTCTCAACAGAATTTCATCCAACCGAATTGATTTGGTTGCTGCTACCTCGTAAATTCTGTTGTCACAATTAAATTCGGTTGTAGTAACCGAATTGGGAGTTGTGGCAACCGAATTCAGTTCTGACAACGAAATTTGGTTGAGACAATCGAATTTACGAGGTTGCAGTAGCCGAATCAATTCGGTTGAATGAAATTTTAGAATTCTTCTTCTTTTAAACGAGCTTAAGATCATTTATTTATTAATTATAATTATTTATTTCCAATATTACAATTTGAATAATTGTTCCCTGAAGAAGTCACTCAATATGAAGACGAAATATTGGAAATAAATAATTATAATTAATAAATAAATAAATGATATTGAGCTCGTTTAAAAAAAGAAGAATTAAATAAGAGAAAATCAAAGAATGCTTAACATTTTAAATTTTAGAATTTTAATGAAATTGTTGGTAGGCTAAAATACATTTATCGACATAACCCCTTTTAATTGACTATCGTTATCGTTAACAGACGAGTACCTCTGGTGGGAATCGAACCCACGATCCCCGCACTGATAAGCCAGCACGCTACCAACTAGCCTGCCGGGGCTTACATATTTTAAAGTATTCCATACTGTTGTATGCATTAAAAACAGAATTTTACAATTTTTGTTTAAATTTTTTAAAAATCCAAAAATCTTAAATCAACACCTGGCAAAATTTTTATTATGTTACATACTTTTAAAAACATCATGCAACAACTATTTAGAAAGCAATAAATTTAGTTTTCTAACAAAAAAAAAAATATTTAAAAAATTCCATTAAAAATCTTTTAAATTCCAAATATGCAACCATAAACTTGAAAACACTATTCCTCAAAAAAAAAAAAACACTCGAAGAAAATGCCATAAAATTTAATGACAAACTTAATAAAAGATTTGAACAGCATAAGTCAACAAGCAACAGCATGTGACAATTTGATATTTAGAATACAACTGAATTTTTATCTTAATGTGCTAATAAATTTTGAAAATCTAAACTACGAAACCAAATAAATTTCTACAAAATAACTTAAATCTATATAAACAATAATCTTTAACAACTTCAAAATGAAATAGTACTTAATAATATCAAGCAAAAAGAAGTAAATGAAGAAGCCTAAGAAATAAATTTAATTATTGAAACCATATTCTAAATACTATATATTAGGATGTCCCTTAAGAAATCGATTTGTCGATTTTCGATCATTACATACCCCACCACCACGTTTTTTGTGCTAATGGTTCCTAATGGAATATATAAAATATATATATTTTCTTTTTATTTTGGACCCTTTAACGCCTACTAAATTTTGGCTGAAAATGGCAAATTTTAAAAACAATGTAATTTTATTAAAAATTCCCAAATTTAAAAATTTTAAAAATTTAAAATATTTATTTCAGTTGTTCCTTTAATAGACTCAAAATTATTCAGACATGTAATTTTCATTTCATCGCATATCATTAACCCACATTTCATCGCATATCATTAACCCACTTTAGCCTGGAATAAAAAAATTACGCACAAATTGAATAAAAATGCAAACAAAAATTTTAATTAATTTTTAAGATTTTTAAAATGCCTAATTTGGAGATGTGCATTAGGGCGGGTCGAAAAAAAAGTTGAGTCAGTCACCCCCTAGGATTAAAGATAAGTTAAATACGATTATAGAAATATATATTTTTTTTACCACGCCCCTACATACCGGCCCTTTTGTTTTTTATGCACTGCATCGCCATTTGAAGTCCGATCGTAACATAATGCATATCGTTGTTCATGGATTGACAAGAGCTACATTTATCTCTTTTGTGATTTAGGTAGGAAACCAGATATCGGAAATCTCAACTAGAATTTGACGTCAAAGTCAGAAATCACAACAGAGAGAAATGTAGCTATTGTTATGATCGGACTTCAAATGCCGACGCAGTGCACAAAAAACAAAAAGGGCAATATGTGGGGGCGTGTAAAAAAAATATTTCTAGAATCGTCTTTAACTTATCTTTAATTCTAGAGGATGACTGGCTCAACTTTTTTTTTGTATGTGGACCGACCCACCTTAATGTGCATTGCTGTTTTTTTTACACAACAGCTGTAATTAAAGAAAAAAAAAAACACTTTTGTGTATGAAATGACTACTTTTCTGTACATTTTATGAAAATTTATTATTTTATCAAAAGTTGAACAAAATTTGAAAGTTTTCATCAAAAGTTTGCATAGTGTTCAGAAAAATATTACCTTAATAAGACTATTCTTTAAATATATTCACTTTTATTTAAAAAATCCCAGCAAAATTTTTTAGAACAGATTACCTTTGAACCTGTTCTAGAACAACTTCTTTTACCACCGCTTACATGGAACCGGTTCTAGAACAGGTTCCTGGGAATCGAAATGTAAGGTGTCACTGTCCTAGAACCGGTTCTATAACTGGTTCTAGAACCGGTTCTAAAGCAACCTGTTCTTGTTTGGAGGTAAAGAACCTATTGCAAATAGGACAAACTCCATATAAAAAGAACCAGTTGCAGAACTGAAATTAGAACCTGTTATATTACAGTATAAGTTGTTCTGGAACCAGTTATTTGGATTTTACTATTTTACTGGGATAGTTAACCTTTAGTATCCTTAGGATAAAAAAGGCACATGAAACTTAATTTTAATTATGACTGTAGGAATGCAAAGTTTTTAAATTGATAAAAAATCTTTAAACTTGATAAAAATTATTATTTCATGTAATTTGATGCACGCAGGGTTAATGTTTCCACTTTTTACAAAAAAAACCCACTAGGAAATTTCCAGAATAAGTTTTTTAATTTGGATGTGTGATAAAGGGTAGTAACTCTTAACCGTACTCACTTGTAAGTGTTAAAAAGATGGCGTCAAAAATGGCAGTATGAAAAACAAATAAACTTCCCAGGAAAACTTTGGTATCGGGTGCGATAAAGTAATGCATTACCTTGTAATGTATACTACTCCTTAGCTGTGTCATTATTTTTCAACAAAAACTAATGAGTTACAGATAATGGGTTACAAAATACATTACTATTTTTTTATTACTCATTGCCTTCAGCATTATTTCGAAACGTAGAGTAATGAGTTACCAATATTGGGTTACATAATGTATTACATTGTAATGTATATTCCGAATAAGTTGCCCATAATTGGACACTCATTACCTTGTAATGACATGACATTATTTCAAAACATACAGATACTCAATTACATAATGCATGAAATATAAACGTAAAATAATATTTTAAATTGTAAGCATGAGGGTAAGGAACATAGTTTTAACATTACAAACGAAAACTCGAAGTCAACAATTCATTCACATTTTAAGCAACCCATCTGGTAGGGTCATCTGGTAGAGTCCTCACCTAACAACCTGACAACAACCGTGACCACATTATTTGTTAAAAAACATATTTGTAATAATTTCTTTTATGAAAATCTATTTAAACACATTACTATTCCCAAACCGGTAACCATATAAGCAACCAGTTACTTTACATCCTGCTAGGTAATGAGTCAACCCATTACTTTTAGGCTCATCGCCAGTAAATCATCAGTGCAGTAAGGTGAAGCCTTTTGGCGATACATTAATTTACCTATTGTTTGGTAATGTGTGGTTTTGCTGGGTTATACTTCTTTAAATATGTTTGTTAAATCGTTAAATCGATCTTTAAAGTATCTTTAATTTGATACAAATTTCTGTATAGTTTTTTTTAGCATAAATGTAAAAAATGAAACAAACAAAAAATGAAAGAGGATCCATTTTTCACCGCACCTTTTGAGCCCTTAAAAGTATATATATAGTAAAAATAATAAAGCAATCGAACTGAATGGTCGTAAAATGTTAGCAATTAAAGACGGTGACGTGATGTGTCAAAAATATATGTTGGTGTTTTTGTCTTTTACAAGAACGCAAAAATCTGTGAATAGATAAACATTTTTTAATATGATTTGGAATAGTTTTAGAAAAACTTCTGCAAATGTAAATATTGTTGCCTGAAAATTTCGACATGTAATTTTGAAAAGCATTCACATAACATACTAAAAGTTGGCTAATGGTTCTCTTGGAAAGCTATGCTGCCATGTAAAAGTTTTGACAAATCGAGAATATAGCATTAAAAACGCTTTGAGAAAATAACTTTTTCCTTACTGATATACTTCTACTTAAATGACTCTTTCCACTGCATGCACATTTAATTGTGTCGATTGATTATTTAGAGTTCGACTTGAGGAAAACCGAAAAAATAATAAAAAAAAAATGCTTAACAATGGGTTTAATTTTAAGCTTTATGAATCATATATTTACCATAAATATTACAAACGGGTGATTATTTAGCAACTTTCTTTTTGGCAACACTGTTTTTGGCAGCTCAGCTGTTTTCGTGTAACATGTTACTGTTAAACATGTTCAGTTTGGTATATAATTTAACCATTAATCGACTTACAAACTAACAACGCTTGCTGATTATATTCGGAATCTTGTGACTAAAATTTACATTATTAAACATTAAACCACCAACACGCATACGTAGAGTGCTGACAGAGGAAAATATAGCAGCTGTGTCCGCCAGTGTTGTTGATGACCGTGAATTATCGATTCGACGCTGTTGCTCAACTAGAGTGTAAAGCCTTTTAAAATACAGCTGGTGCACGAATTAAAGCCACTCGACCTACCAGAAAGGCTAATTTTTGGTGAATGGGCACTGGCAAAGTTGGATGAAGATCCATTTTTTTATTGGCAAATTGTTTTCAGCGACGAAGCACATTTCACGTTGAATAGATACGTGAACAAGCTAAATTGCCATATTATTTGGTGTATAGAGCAGAACGAAGCATAGCAAGAATTGCCAATGCATCCCGAAAAAAGCATTGTTTGGATCATGGGCCGGTGGCATCATTGAACCATACTTTTTTAAAGACGACGATGGCAGGAACGTTACTGTGAATTGCGAGCGCTACCGTGCAATGATTACAATTTTTTTTTTTGCTCAAAATGGAATAGCTGGACTTTTGTGACATGTGGTTTCAACAGGACGGTGCCACATTCCACACAGCACGTGAAACAATGGCCCAATTGAGAGACGAATTCGGTGAACAGTTTATTTCACGTTTTGGGCCGGTCAATTGGCCGCCTAGATCATGCGATTTAACACATTTAGACTATTTTTTGAGGGGCTATGTTGAGGCTCATGTCTATAGGGACAAGCCAGCAACGGTTGAAGTACTGGAAGCCAATATTTATTCGTCAGATACCGGGTGATATGTTGGAGAGAGTATGCCAAAATTGGACCCAGCGTATGCACCATTTGAGGCTTAGCCGCGGTCAACATTTACAGGAAATCATCTTTAAACATTGAATTATATAGATCGTTCATTCGACTCAAATAAATATTTCATACATTTCTCTTAATTTTATGTGTTTTTTTATAATCAAATCCGAAAGCTCTTAAAAATACTAATGTAGTTAAAAACAAATGAAATTTCGCTTAAAGAAAGGACGACTTACATTTCAGTAAATTCAACTAAAATATCATTTTGCTTTTTAATGTTGAAAAAATGAACCAGAATTGCAGTAAAAAATTAACAAAATTTTATTTGATTTATTTTTTTTAAATAAAAAAATAAACTACTTTATAATGAATGTAATTCATAATGCAGTAATTTGATGTGGGTTGTTTTTCTAAATGAACTACATATGTAGCCAAAAATTAAATTTCTTCTACAAATTACTGTTTTTTCCCCTTAAAAATAAAGATTACTGAGTTACAACTAAAACAACTACAAATATTTAAAGTAGAAGTTCCCTGAGTGTGGTATTGTCCAGAAATAAATCAGATTGGTTGCATTTGAAAACTTTTGTATATGAAAAGTGCATGGAACTTTAAAGTTATTTTTGCGGAATAACTGTATCATATATCGAAAAATAAGGTACGCCATTGAAATAGAATTGTGGAAACTTTTAAATTTTTTTCATATCATGCAGTGCTATATATTTTTAAACAAAAAAACAAAACACGTTTTTTAATTTTGTTCAAATTCGGGGTTATTTTAGATTCGAGTGTAGTTAATGACACCCGATAAAGTCAGAATTCAATAACGGTAATTTTCGGACGAAATTCGGAACAGATTAGTGTTTTCAAAAAAAAAAAAAAAAAAAAAACCTATTCCTGCTATTTGCAATAACACTTGCGGTCGCTGTAATGACATATCTCTTTTAAAGGGACACCCTACTATATATATTTAACATTATATTTTCTTCAAAATATCATTATTGTCTAAGAATCTTATTAGCCTTTTTAAGTATGTATCAACATTATTATGCTCAAGTGATTTTACTCCTACCATAACACATCTGCTGCCTTCATCTGAGATGGTACGAGTACAGCACACCCTTTAATCACAGAAAATATATAATTGGCTCGTGCTCTGCTGCTAAATATGTTATGTCAACACTTTTAACAAAAAAGTGTTTAAATCATACACTCAAAATATTGATAAAAACATATGCACAATTTTGTCATCTTTTCGATATATTTCCCATTTCGAAAAACAAAAAAAATAAAAATAAAGTGAAAGGGGTTGTCTGCTATTCACTTTTAAAAACATTCCCTATTTAGGGTTATTAAGACTTTTATTTTTAAAAATATTATCTTATTTGACAAAAACCACTTGAATGTTGTAATAAAATTTTATTTATATTAATTTGTATTTTTATTATAATTTTTAATAACCATAATTTTTTTGTTTGTTTTTATTTTTACACCACCGTTTACGTTGTTTATTTTTGAAAAAGGGGTTCTTGTCATGTTTTCAATAATTTTTTTTATTGATCAGTTTTAACTATAAAATTTATAATTGTTGTTTGATTAACAACAGTATTTCTAAAGTGGTTTTTGTTGTACTGAAAGTTGAGAAATAAAAATTGTTACCTGGTAAATGGTAATTAAAATTTAAAGAATACATTATCTCTTTTATTACAAAAATCTATAATTGAATTAAAAACAATATTGAAAATACATTTTGTTTGCCCTCATACTTCAGTTTGTCATTACGTTTGCGATATGTCGAAATATACACTGAAAAAAAATCTATACGTAATATATACGAAACCTTTCGTACATTGTACAAACTCACTTTGAACAAATTTCTAGTAGTTTTAGCATAAAATTTTACTATTAGTGTAACTTTAATATTTTATTACAAGATTTTTTGGAAAAAATATATTTTTCAGAAGAAAAATTCAAAACCAAATAAATCAATTTGAACAGTCTTGCAAAATTTTAATTTCTGCAAGATATATTGCCAATTCCATTTTTATTGAATTTGTAGTTTCCAGCTCATATATTTTACCTAACTGTCTTAGATTTGCAAAAATGCTCTGAACTAATAACATTTGCACAAAAAATACAACATTTTTATTCGTAACTTTCAAAGTGAATAATGTCCCGAATAATTAAAAAAATCGAAAAAATTTTAAATATCCTTGCCAAAACTTTGAATATTTATTTATGGAAAATTTTTCCTATTTTTTACTTTATCATTATAAAGAAAATACTTTGTTAGAACTGTTTCAGCAAAAAGTTATAAATTAATCTACTGATAAAGTGTTTTCCCTACTGGCACTTTTTTCGTTCAACTTAATAATGTATAAATAAATCGAATTTTGTGGTTATTTTGATTTCACAATTATTATTAGAAATTAATAAAAGTTTGATAATTGGTTGTCCTTTAGCGAAAAGTTTCTTGGTTGAATATCTGAAATTTTGGTCCGGATCGGACAAAACTTAGAATACGTTATTGGATCACATTTTATGGGGATGAGCACATTTTATGAAAATCGGTTAATATTAAGATAAAGTTAACCTACAAATGAACAACTTATATTGAAAGGGTTATGAGTCTATTTTCAAAAAAATTGGGATAATGATGGGGTTCCAATGGCAATATTCAATGGCTTCTACTCACTGCACAAAACTTCTGGGTTTACAATTTTTTTCGAACACAATTTTGAAACTGAGATTTCTATTGATGACTTAGTATCAAATTTAGTATGAAATTTACCACGAACGATTTCTATTTATAGTGTATTTGTTTTTCTCTAGTCATTATCATAATTGCCAGTTTAACTTTCAGTTAAAACTTTTAGAGAAAAGAATTGCCATTTAAAAGTTTTAACTGAAAGTTAAACTGGCAATTATGATAATGACTAGAGAAAAACAAACACACTATAAATAGAAATCGTTCGTGGTAAATTTCATTCTAACTCAACACACAGAGTAATGTGGGATTTAAAGTCACCCAATTCCTTTAACGTGTGAGTTAAATAGAAGATATTTACGATTAACACTAAATTGCACGAAGAATGTTGATGAAGACCGTTTTGGGTCAGAAAATGCATTACATTCATGCTAGTGTCTAATAACTTTTTCTGTGTTTTTTTTTTCTAATAGTCAAAGTAAATTATCATATAAAAATTATAATTTTTCTGTTAATTTAGAGAAAAATTTGTCATGATCTCAAACCGAACAAATAAAATCTCACACATAAACTTTATAGATCAACGATAAAATTCACTATTAAACTACTCACCAGGTACAGTGAAGAAATCGTTTAATGTATATGCTCGACATATGTATTAACAAAAAAATCTTTAATGTTTGTTGATATGCTTTGCTTATGTAGAAGGATAGTATATGTGACATTAGAGAACAGAATTGCCATTTAAAAGTTTTAACTGAAAGTTAAACTGGCAATTATGATAATGACTAGAGAAAAACAAACAAACTATAAATAGAAATCGTTCGTGGTAAATATCATTCTAACTCAACACACAGAGTAATGTGGGATTTAAAGTCAAATTAAATAGAAGATATTTACGATTAACACTAAATGGCACGAAGAATGTTGATGAAGACCGTAGTGGGTCAGAAAATGCATTCCATTCATGCTAGTGTCTAATAACTTTTTCTGTGTTTTTTTTCTAATAGTCAAAGTAAATTATCATATAAAAATTATAATGTTTCTGTTAATTTAGAGAAAAATTTGTTATGATCTCAAACCGAACAAATAAAATCTCACACATAAACTTTATAGATCAACGATAAAATTCACTAAATCCAAATATTTTCATCACTTTTTCATTAATATTTTAATTTTTCTACTCGTGTTTGTTATAAATTTTCAAAGACTGCACAAGAAAAACTGTTGGAATAAAAAAAATCAGGTGCTAAATATGAAAATGTAAAAAAAAAATTTTTGAAAATTGTTTCGAAAAAATTTGGCAACCTTGCAAGTTATTTTTTTTTTTACTTTTTTTGGACTCAGCTCATATATTTTACGCTTAAAGGGTGATTCCTTATATTCGTCAATAATGTATTAAAGTATCGTGGAATATTTATTTCAAATATTGATTTAAAAAAAAAATTTAATCAATTAAACATTTAATTAATATCTAATTTTGTTCTAAACAAATCTTTAGTTGAATATTTTTGGGAAATAATTTTTTCTGTATATAAACTATCGTGAAATGTTTATTTATCGGTTACGTCAAGTTCAAAAGAGACTATCATAATCTAACTTCTAGATAACGCTTTTAATTTTAAAGATAATTTTTATTTAGCTCATAACTATTTACTAATATCCCTTCCCTTCTGTGTGAGTTGTGGTGTAATGGTTAGTGCGTTGGACTGTAACACAGATGGTAACGGGTTCGATTCCCGGTGATGACAACATCTATTTAGGAAAATAATATGTATGAGTTTTCTATCACTTATATGTATCGCAGCGCCCACCTTCGGTGTTCCCATAGCACTTAGCCCCACCGAAGTAAAATAATGAATCATAGCTATGAACTAAAAATCTTCAGTAAATTCGCCAACTCTACATCAGGTGGCGAGCAAAACAACTGTTTTAAGACTTATCTCGCGCAATTACAGTTTTTTCATGTTTGAAGCCCTTCATTCTTTACCACCTTTCATCTCTCCACTATCCCCTTTCCAAAGAAAGCAGCACATAATTACATAGGAAGAATTTCCTGAGTGATGCTTTTAAAAAAAAAAAAATTATGAATTTATTTATTATAAAATTATATTTGGTTTTCTTTTCTAAATTGTTTTCACATAATTAATCAACATTTATTTTATTTTTTTATTTAAGAAAGCCTAAACAAACCAATAAATATCATTTTACCATTTTATATAAAAAAATCCTGCTGAGCATCAAATGGTTAAGTTCACATCTAAATAATTTCAATATTAATCACATGTAGATATTTGAAACTATCAAATCAAATGTCGGTAACACCCGTATATTCCGTAATCAACAATCAACAAAATTTGATCTTTTTTTGAATTTTTTAGCTCCCATTTAATTGAGTGGTCAGTAAAAAGCATCAACAAAAATGTTTAAAATTTTTTTATGATTTTTGTTTTACAAAGAGTTTTGTAATGCAATGATCTTATGAATTGTTCATCAGCATCATCATTTGAAACATTCTGTTTTACAATGGTAACTCATTTATAGTGATTCTTCTGTGTGTTAATGATAAATGATCTCATCACGAGGGTGTCAGTTAGTCTACTCATCATCAAGTAAAAGAGGTAATTTTTAGTGGAATTTTGCTGTATTAAAAAAATAAAAATAAATTATAAAATTAATGAAGTTGTAGTAACTTTTTGTTTTTTTTTAAAGAAAAGTGCAGATATATAAAATATTAATTTTTTCGCTCAATTCAATTTTAAATATATATATATATATATATATATATTTTTTTTTTCTTTTTTTAATTTTTTAACATTTTTATTTAATATTTTTAATTTTCTGTCTTAAATATATTTTTTTTTCCTTTAACTTATGATTAATGATGTGAAATTTTTAGCCTTCATTGTTTTGTAAATGACCTGCCAGTCAATCATGTTATGTTTTGTAAAAAAAATAAGAAAAAAAAAATAAAAAAAATACTGAAAACAGTAAGACATAGAGGTAGAAAATATGATAACTGCTTAAAGAATCGGTTTTGTTAATAAGCCAAGAAAAATGACTTTATTAAATTCATTAGCGCCCATGTGTGAAATACGTTCGATTGTTTTTTAATTGTAATAAACAATAGGAGTTAAATTTTTATCGTTGATCGGTGATCTTTTTTATTATTATTATTATTATTACAACTCTTATAGTTTGAAGTAAATGAAATTTAGGAAATTGTATCATTAATGATTAACAATACATTCAATATATCAATAATAGTAGGTTTTTATAAAATTGTTTACATCATGTAAACAATATGTAAAGAATACGTTTAATATTATATTGAATAAAGTTGAGAGTTAAAAGTGGAAAGTTTTTTCATTCATTTGAAGTTTTTACTGATTATGCATCATTTGTTTAGAGGCTTTTCATACCAACTGTGTAAAGATGTGCAACGGATCAACGTCAAACTTGCAATAATTTATTGGTCTATATGATACAAACACACAGAGAAAAATTCAGATATTTGCCAACTGAATGAAATTCGGTTACTATGACTCTTTTTTTACGTACTTCAGTCGCTTGGTACAACTAAACATTAGTTTACACAACAAAGTTCGGTTAAGGCAATTGAATTTTAGTTACAACAACCAAAATATTTAAGAACCTAATGCAAATATCATTGCAAATCCCCGACAGGGAACCATGGTTAAATGGGACCTTCTTGGTGAACCGTCCGGGGATCCACTTTTACACGGATGGATCGAAACTGGATGGGAAAACGGGTCTGGGCTTCTGTGACGCTTGCTTCAATGTACGCAAATGCTTTCGTCTTCCTGACCATAATACCGTACTACAGGCGAAAGTCACCGCGATTACGGAGTGCATTTAGCAGGTGAATATCATGGGCTTGACCGGTGATATTGTGATTTTCACGGATAGCCGGCTGTCTGGGCTTTATCTACGGACTCTGTGGGATCAATGACGATACTCAGGTGTAAAGCGGAAATTAAGGATTTCTCTACACGGGGATGCATTGAGATTATATGGGTGTCGGGACACTGTGGTATAGCGGGGAACGAAGTGGCTAATTATTTGGCTAGGGGAGGATCTTCCCTGGCATTAGTCACTTTGGGGAACTCTAAACCTTATCGAGCTCTCAAGGCGGAGCTGGCGGACTGGGCTGACACCATGCATAGCACCATCTGGGAAAATGCGGGTGTTGGCAGGACTACGAGTATTATCTGGGGCAACCCGGACACGGATAAGACGAGGGAAATTCTGAATCTCAGTAGGAAGGACCTGAGTCTTTTGATGGAAATCCTCACGGGCACTCGACACTTAGGGCACATCTCCACCGTATTGGTAGGGCAGACTCGGAAGTGTGCAGGGCCTGTGGGGAGGACGAGGAGACCTTGGAACACTATCTCTGTGAATGCCCGGCATTTGCCGGGATTCGGGTCAAAGTACTATCCAGTGACCCAATATCCACATTGGGGGATCTTAGGGGAATAGAATGAAAGAAGTTGAGGAGTTTCGTCAGTGCGACGGAGTTCCTGGGGAAGAAAGGTGATATAGGACCGATTGTTTAGAGCGCACAACAAGCCGACATTCTGGCTTAAGTGTAAGTCCTCAGGGACTTGAGTCGGATTAGCGAAGCATTTTCCCTTCTCCGAATCCTCTTTTCGACCTAACCCTAACCTAACCTAAATATCATTGCACTAACTGAATTCATAAGTTTTTACCATTACTATACACTTTTCAACTCGGTTGGCATTTTGTTTCTCTGTGTGTATGAATTTGGAGGTAACAAGTTTTTCTTTTTTGTTGTAATAACAATAAAATGAATAAAAATACAAAATAAAAAATATTCGCAGAAAACAATTTTTTTAAGAAAAAGAATAGTTTTCCTAAACACAGAGAAATAAAGCGCCAACCGTATTGAAAAGTGTATATTAATGGTAACAACTTATAAATTCAGTTAGTACAACGCTATTTACACTAGATTTCTGAATATTTTGGGTATTCCAATTTAAATTCAGTTGAATTAACCGAACTTTGCTTTGAAAACTAATGTTAAGTTGTACCAACCGACTGAAATTCGTATTAACTGAATTTGAATCGTATTTTCCAAATTTAAGTTGACAAACAGCAACATGTTTCTCTGTGTGTACACATTTTTTAGTGCAAAAAAATAGGTTATGCAACAAAAATGTAATGTAAAAAAATGTAATGTAAAAATGTAATGTAATGCATTACCTTGTAATGTGTACTCCTTACCTGTATCATTATTTTCCAACAAGAAGTAATGAGTTACCGATAATTGAACACTCATGGATTACCTTGTAATGAGATCTCATTACATTTTACATTACTTCAAAACATACAATAATGACTTACCGATCATCAATTACATAATGCATGCATTATAAACTTAAAGTAATTATTAATATACATATATTTTTGAAAATCTATTTATAGACACATTACTTTGTGATTTTTTGTAAGCATGAGGGTAAGGTGTATATTTATGATATCACGAACGAAAACACGAAGCACAACAACTCATTTACAGTTTAAGCAATAAAATATTATATGTATCGATAGCTCAGTTGGTAGAGTTCTCGCCTAACAAATTGTTAAATTCCAGAGGCCCCAGGTTCGAATCCCAGCATGACCATGTAATTTATTTAATGAAAGAAAAAAAAAGTTATTTATTTAATTAAAAAAATATCTGTAAAAAAAAAATTTTATGCATTTTTGTTTACGAAAATCTATTTATATACACATTACTTTTTCCCACCGAGTAACCTTATAAATAACCAGTTATTTTACCCCCTAGAAGGTAATGAGTCCACCCATTACTTTTAGGCTCATCACCTGTAAAATTCATCAGTGAAGTATGGTGGAATGTAATGCGTGAAGCCCTATGGCGATACATTACTTTACCCATGATTTGGTAATGTGTGATTTTGCTGGGTATTTTATTAAAGTTGAATAACTATAGAGAAAGTGTAATATTTTTTAAATTATTTTACGTTGAATTTGAAAAATCAAGAACTTTTTGCATGCAGCTTGGGTCTCAAAGGGTTATAAGTTATATGGTTTATGCTGTGTGCATAGACAAACCAACTACTAAGATCATGACTTTGGCGGCTCTTATGAGGAGATATTTCCACAAAAAAAAACCCGTGTTTTACGCCCTTTCAAATGTTCCAAGATATAACTTATTAGAGAATTAGCCTATACAACAGTGAACAAATATTTCAAATTTACGTTCCTTACTAAAAGGGTACAGATATGCCGTTAGCGGGGATACTTGTCACCCCTCCAGCAGGAATTTCCACAAATCCTGTCTAAGGGTTATGGTAGAAGAAACTTATCAAAAAAATTTAAAACTTTTATCCATTAAACCCCTACACACAAAATTTCAAGTAGGTCGCAGTTTTGCCATGGCGTAAGGGGCAAACTTTACCTCTTTTTGGCCCTTCCCGTAGAAACTTCCAAAAATCCTTTTATAAGGAGATGTCTATGCGGGATCAGGACTCCACATGCAATATTTCAAGATCCACCCAAAAGCGGTTAAAGAACGGTCAGATTTACATATTTTAACTCCTATTTTTAACACGATACATTTGAAATGGCAAATTTCTGGGACATTTACCATTTTTGATCTTCCCCGCAAAAATTTTCAAAAAAAACGCTCTATGCAAGTACCCCATAATAAGTACCACATACCAAACTGCAACTTCCTCGCTTTAGTGGCGTGTGGAGGCCGCCAAGGCGAAAACTTTTCCCTTTTCCTCTAGTTGGTTTTTCTATGGTTGATTTGGACACATTTACCTTACATTCATTGATTACACAGGTCAACAGCAAAAAAAAGGCTTGACTAACCACTATATAGATTTGATGCATCATGGCTGCCTAAGTACAAAAATGGTAAAATTTTTCAATTCTATGGATAATTTTTTTTTTAAAAATTTTTTAAGTAAAATTGACAATATTTTGAGACATTTCTCCACTTATGTTGTCATAACTCAAAAACAACTAGTCCGATTTTGTCAAATTAAATTTACAAAAATTAAGGTTTACAATATCTTTAAAGAACGTGTACAAATTTTTTTAATGCGATCAATAGTTTCAAAGTTATGAAACAAATTGTTAGCAAAATTTGAAAAACAAAAATCTGGAAAAAATCGAAAACTGCAAAAAATATTACTTTTTATTTTTTTGTAGTAAAGCTACATATCATGCGAATTAAACTAGATATGGATCATAAAAATCGATGCATGCTTTACATTTTTATTTACAATTAATTGAAGGTATCGCATATTTACAAGCACTGTAGAAAATTGTACCTATTATATAATGAAAATGCAGAACATAAAAACTCAGGTGCATTTTACGACACGCATTTTGGCAAAACCCCTTTGGGAAAAACCTCTATGACATTTTTATGATTCTAATAATTAAAAAAAAAAAAGTAATAAACAAAAGATTGTTTAATTTTTACGATTGCGGTAGGATAGTAATAAAACGCTCATAATTGTGCGTGTACGCTGAAGTGCTCTTATTTTCCGTTAGCTACCTGTAACGGATGATTTTTTTTTTCATAAAAGTCCTTAATGTTTTTTAGGATTATTGGGAATAATAAAAAATTTGCAGCACACACAAACTGTATCCACACAAAGGGTTATCCCAAATTATAGTATCAGTATTTATAAGATCTCCTTGACCCTTTTAATTTCATTCAAGAACTGTTTGCGATAACGCAAACATCATTTAATACCTACACAAAAATTAGAGTCATACAGCTTAGAAGTTAAAAACAATTTTCAAATATTAATAAAAATGAGCCAGAACATTTTTATGTAAAAACGATCCAGATTTATTTTGTTATGTGTGCGGCCAATATATCACCGGGAAAAAACGGAAGTGCTTCTTAACTTCATTGCAAAAGTCATATCAAGATTGCTATAATATCTATCCGCACAATTTGAACCAGCATTGGACACCGAGTACTATATGCATTCCATGTCGATTGAATTTATCTATGAAGTCTTCTAACGTAAAGTAAGTATAAATTAATAGATTTGGAATATTTTATAATTACAATATTTCTTAATTAAAATTTGAATTCTTCATATTCCTGATTTCAATTTTTTTTTTTATTTTACAGACGACACTTGGAAATTTTGAAGCCTATGCTATGGAGAGAAACAGCGAACCACGCATCCGAGTGTTATTTTTGTTTAAGTACAAAAAGCGGTTTTGGAAAACATATGCGATGGTCTTACCCCACGAGGTCTGCTGATGGGTTTACACTTGCAGTTCTACATTCACAAGAAATAGAATATGCTCAAGATCGGGGTGCAAGCTGTAGTCATGTGCTTTCATCTTCACCACGACACTCAACCTCAAGTATGTCTTACCAATCAGATATGTCAGATCCAGCACTACCATCTACAGCTGAAAATGACGAGTTCATCCCACACAAACATTTCTCGCCGAGACCATGGAATCAAGATCAGCTTAATGATGTAATTAGAGACCTTGGATTGTCGAAAAGATCTTCTGAATTACTTGCGTCCCGGATGAAAGAAACAGGTCTCATAACTAAAGAAACTAAAGTTTCGTATTACCGTACTCGAGAAAAAGACTTACTTCATTATTTTGCTGAAGAGGATGACTTTGTGTACTGCACAGATATTTCTGGTTTGATGACTGCCATGGGCTTACAGAGATATGATTCAAACGAATGGCGTTTATTTATCGATTCGTCAAAACGCAGCTTGAAGTGTGTCCTTTTGCATAATGGAAATAAATTTCACTCCTTGCCGATCGCACATTCAACCAAAGTAAAAGAAGAATACTCTGTAATTGCATTGGTCATGAAGAAGATAAAGTATGATGAACATAAGTGGGTAATTTGTGTTGATCTTAAGATGGTAAATTTCCTCTTAGGCCAACAAAGCGGCTTTACAAAATATCCTTGTTTTATATGTTTATGGGACAGCAGAGCTAAAACAGAACATTGGAAGAGAAAACAATGGCCTTCTAGGGAAACACTAGTTCCAGGTACGCCAAATGTTATAAATGTGGCTCTAGTGCCCCGAGATCGCATCATATTACCCCCCTCTTCACATTAAACTTGGTCTGATGAAACAATATGTTAAAGCACTTAACAAAGATAGTGAATGTTTCCAGTATATTTCAAGGAAGTTTCCCAATCTAAGTATGGAAAAGCTGAAAGCAGGCATATTTGATGGCCCACAAATTCGCAAATTGGTGAACGATACTGAATTTGGCAGTTCAATGTCAGAAATTGAGAAGAATGCATGGGATTCGTTTGTATGGGTTATTCAAAATTTCTTAGGAAATAACAAGGGTGATGATTACGTTGCGCACGTTGAAGAGATGTTAACTCACTTCCAGAATCTTGGATGCAACATGAGCATCAAAGTACACTACCTGCACAGTCACTTAGATCGTTTTCCTGAAAATCTAGGAGACTTGAGTGAAGAACAGGGCGAACGATTCCACCAAGATATCCGGACAATGGAGGAACGATACCAGGGTCGCTGGGATGCACACATGATGGCTGATTTTTGCTGGAGTATTCAGAGTAACACTTCGTTATTCAACAATAGTAGAAAATCGACTAAAAGAAAATTTCAGAGTTTGTAGTTTATAATACATATTTATTTATTTATTTTCTTGTTTTATTTAGTATAATAAATGTGAATAATAAAATATAAATTTTCTACAATTTAATTTATTTCTTTATTTACATTTAAGCTCATCCAACACAAATGTCTTTCCGAAGAATAGAATCAGTATATTCTAGGTAGGGGTTTTGCCAAAAAATACACGAATGTTACTATGTAATGCATTTTTGATGTGAAAATTTGTACATAGCATGGGGAAAATGTTTTCAAAATTCAATCAATCGAAAGAAGAACATTACCCAGCAAAACTTTGGTAATGGGTGCGATAAAGTAATGCATTACCTTGTAATGTGTACTCCTTACCCGTATCATTACTTTCCAACAAAAGTAATGAGTTACCGATAATTGGACACTCATGGATTACCTTGTAATGAGACCTCATTACATTTTACATTACTTCAATACATAAAATAATGACTTACCGATCATCTATTACATAATGCATGAATTATAAACGTAAAGTAATTATCAATATATATTTTTGAAAATCTATTTATAGACACATTACTTTGTGATTTTTTGTAAGCATAATGGTGTATATTTTGATATCACGAACGAAAACACGAAGCACAACAACTCATCTACATGTTAAGCAATAAAATATTGTATGTATCGATAGCTCAGTTGGTAGAGTTCTCGCCTAACTAATTGTTAAATACCAGAGAGCCCAGGTTCGAATCCCAGGTTTAATTAAAAAAAAAGTTATTTATTTAATTAAAAAAAATATCTGTAAAAAAAAATATTTATGTATTTTTTTTATGAAAATCTATTTATAGACACATTACTTTTTCCCACCATGTAACCATATAAGTAACCAGTTACTTTACCCACTACAAGGTAATGAGTTACCTTGAGGCTCATCGCCTGTAAAATTCATCAATGAAGTAACGTGTAAGTAATGCATGAGGCCCTATGGCGATACATTACTTTACCCATGATTTGGTAATGTGTGGTTTTGCTGGGTAACTACTCAATTTTATGTATATCAGACAAAAAACTAAAATTTGGTGAAAATGAGCGAATTCACTTAATTGTGAATAAATTCGAAAAAAATCAATCGATTTTTATGATCGATATCTCATTTTGTTCCTATTACATGTGACTTTGCGATAAAGCAATAAATCTGAACGATTTTTGCCGTTTTCGATTTTTTATGATTTTTTTAAAAACAAAAAAATTTGCTATTTTCACGTAAAAAAAATATTTTTCCCTCAATTTTTATTATAACTCCGAAACTACTAAGCCGATTGAAACGCAATATATTAACGGATTAAAGGCTATGTAAATTCCATTTTTTCTAAATTTATTTGAATAATATCGGACTAATTTTTTTTTAGTTATCATTAATTATGTGGAGAAACGTCTAAAAAAATTTATAATTTTACTTAAAAATTTTTTAAAAAAAAACCTCTCCATAGAATTTCAAAATTGAACCATATTTGTACTACTGGGACCACAATACATCAAAATTGTATAGTGGTTTTCAAAGCCCCTAAAATTTTTTCAAAATTGTTGCCTTGTGTTATCTGATTAACCCTCAAATGGGTAAGGATGCCTCAGGGCAGTCTTTAGAAAATTTACCACAAATGCGTCAAATAAGCGTTTTATACTTAGAACTTAATATATTCCGATGAAAAACTAAATTTACTAAATATTTTGCGAAGAAATTTTTCGTGTGCCTTCCACGGTTTGGAAGCGAGATAGCTTCAAAATCAAAATTTCGTAAAATTTCAAAAACTAATTATTAAAAAAAAAAAATAGTTTTCAAAAATCTAAAAACCCAATTCAAGTTTATTAAAAGCTATTTATAATAAAATAAAAGTTAGACTGAACCTTTATCTTTAATAATAAGTCCTTACTTTAGTCCAAGGACTCACAGGATTTTATCAGGATTCCTCTAAAGGACATCGTCTTAACTTCTAAACTAATTGATGGATTTTTATGAATTTTTGCAGAAAGCAGACATTAAGTATTAATAGCAAAGCGTTGAAGTTTGAGCAATATAAATTTAAGTTTATATACATTTTCGCTTAATTTCGCTTTTTCCACAAAGCGAAAATCGCGATATCTTCTTAAATAGGAGCAGAAAAAAAAATAGTTTTTCGAGTGTGATTATATCTTGGAAAGATAAATCATTTTTGTCCAAAACTTCTCTTATATATATGCTTTAGTTTCCAAAATGTACCCTTAAATATTTTGGCTCATATCGCCTAAATTAGGCAACAATAAACAATTTTGTAGGAGCAATTCCATATGAAAACGATCAAAATTGGCAAATTTTTGGACGACCCCTCTCCGATTTTAAAATAAATAGTCTCAATCGATTGCCCAGCAAAAAATAATGTACCTACATATTTTTTTTTTTTTTATAGTGACTGGTTTAGTGGTGGTGTGCACCACTGTCATGTGACAAAATTGAAGAATTCTTCATAAGGGACCTCATTGAAAATTGTTTTAAATTACTAAAGCGATCGCAACGAGTGATAGCTCATTGGAAAGGTATTGAATCAGGCTTTAATTGAGAAATAAAATTTTCCTAATTTTTCTCAGAAATTTACCTTTTTTCCCATGAAAATTAAATTTTCCCATGAAAATTAAATTTTCCGATTTTCCACAGAAGCTCCTAAATTTTCTGGCTAATTTTATTTTTTTTTGGATTTCTCATAATTTTTGCTTTAAGAATCAGCAATAAAAAAATGGGCCCGACTCCTTGTTTGGACAGGAGAAGAGCATTTAAGAGACCACCTTGTTCTTATTGTTTTTATATTTTTTATAATTGAATTATTTTTAATTATTTAACAAGAAAAATTAGGAAAATTTTATTTTTTAATTAAAGCCCTGATTCAATACCTTTCCAACGAGCTATCACTCGTTGCGATCGCTTTAGTAGTTTTTTTTTAAACAACTTTCAATGAGGTCTCTTATGAAGAATTCTTCAATTTTGTCACATGTCATATGGAATTGCTCTATAGTGACTGGTTTAGTGGTGGTGTGCACCACTGTCATGTGACAAAATTGAAGAATTCTTCATAAGGGACCTCATTGAAAGTTGTTTTTAAAAAAAACTAAGAAATTATTTTTTTGTTTTTCAAGTAGAGCACATAGTATGAATTAGTTGCAAAACATCCTTTGCCAGTTAGAGGGTTAAGACTCTTCATTGAGTTGCTGACAAGCTTGTTTATTTTGTGACTATTTTACGCCGGTCCCAAGCATAAAGTTGTTTAATTTTAAAAAA